>OX411311.1:132103577-132703577 GCA_948150685.1 Rhaphigaster nebulosa | reverse complement strand
TAAAGAAGTCGTAGAATAACGTAAGAGACCCATTTTATTGACCTCAGAGTCGAGGTCTACGGATTATCGAGAGCTGAAGAGAGAGGAAATGAAAGACTGCCTGGTCGAGAACTGATAACAGGAATCGATATTCTGTCAGCCGGCGATCGATAATCAACAACTTCCACAAGAACCCTTAACTTTCCGATTCGCTTAATCCTCGTTGGAGAGTTATGCTTTATAAACTTTCTCGCCGAGGCAGAGCGAATTTTATTCTGGCGGGAGAAGATTAAACTTTATAACCGTCCATATGGCTGGCGAAAACTAAAAAAAATGTATTATACTCGGGGTTAGGAATAAACTCAACAATGGTCTTTTGTATATCTTTTTTTATACCATAAAGTTATAATTCAGTAGAGAACAATATCGTATAACTTACAATGGTATAAACCATTAAATAAAATATCATGAAGAGAAGATTAGTGGTGGGCCTTTTTTTTTTTCCTAACTACAGGAATACTTTACTAATGTAAATATAGGGATGTTTTATTAAGTATAGGGATGTTTTATTAAGTTAAGTGTATCAACCAGGTACATAGAATGATCGGCGTCGCTCTTAACATCTCATCTTAACAGCAGATTACACTTTTGTCGTTTTGGTGAATTTATTTGCTTTATTGGATTAATTAGCATACCAAATTCAAGCTTATGTGCGGCATTTCTTGCTAAATAGATACGGTGGCGCTGTCTGTGGTAAGATGGTTTAACTAAACTTGTTTTTACTTCCTTGTACGAAGTAAAGGAAGTATTGTAATCGCGAAAATTTTCGGTTTTCAGATTTCGACGGAAATATCTATTTTGACCATCCCTAGATCCATTTTGACTAGTTTCGTCGTGACGTCTGTACGTACGTTCCTACGTATCTCGCATAACTCAAAAACGGTTAGCCGTAGAAAGTTAAAAAATTTTATCTAGGTTTACTGTATAATCTAGTTGTGAACCTCCCTTTTTGGTAATTGTATGATTACCAGAAGTGGCACTTTACCTGAAGGTCATATTAGACTTTCATCAAAAATTATATTAAAATACTATACAAAACTTCTCAAATTTAGTATTTATAACTTGTATATTGAATTAAATAATATAATTAATTTTGGTAATATTGGCAGACCGGAAGTGGTACTTTACTTGAAGGTCATATTATACTTACATCAAAAATTATATTTAAATTAAAAGAGAAATCATATGTTTTGGTATTAAAGGTTGCAAACGCAATTTGGTTTCCAATCCAATTAAACATTCTTATTACTTGTGTAAGTGTTAATAAGAGTGAGAATAAGATAATAGTTAAGTGGGTTTTTCAGGTTAAAAGATCGAAACCGTCTATTTCTAATGCTTTATCCATTGATATTGACAGTTTTATTTTTGTCACGGAACATAAAGAAATATCTTGGAAACTAGTTACCTACTGAAGGAAAACGACATATAATAACAGAATGAGACCTCCAATAACAAGAGTGTGTGTGTTTTTTTTACGTGTGTGTCAATAGATGGATGTCGCGACGCCGAGTGTCGTTTTTGTGATACTGCATTCTTCGGAAACTAGTAACCAAATTCAGTAACACTTTTTGAGCCACCGATTTATAATTTAATAGGCGTACAAGGAAGTCTTGTGTTGCTCACATCAGATTTTTTTTTAATCTTTACTTTTCTAGTCAGCTGTTGGTTATTTTATTTATTCGAGTGAACCTTACTTTTATTTTTATTTTTCACACAGATATACATTTAACTCAAAATTAGAGAGAAATCAAGATTATGGTAATGTTTGGCGAATGTTTGTTATAACTTATAGATTGTGAAAGTTTTGATGCAGAGGATGAGTTTATAGAGAAAGAAATATTTAAAATAAAGAAAATGATTAAATTGAAGCAAACTGAGGTAGACCAATAACCACTTTCAAAACCTCCTGCAGACACCTACGATTAGACAAAACAATATGGCGGCCATTTTTTAGAGAGGCACTTCGTTTAGGACGCAATTAGGTATATTGAAATGAAATTAGTTGACATCCGCATATGTAAGTTTATGTATGTTTGTTGATTTAAGGTGAATGCTTTTGTATATAAACATAAATGAAGGCTGTTGCAATTTCACCAATTTCATTTATTTAGATGCAAACTTTCGGCCTACAAGCCATCTTCAGGCATCTCTGTAAAAGGCTCTTATTTAGTTTAATTTACAACAAATCTCTTATTTATATTTAAAACACTACTTTAATAATAATATAAAAATAAGAGAGCCATCTCATTTATCACAGCCTCTTCTTCTTTAGAGTTTCACCTGCGATGGCTCTGATGATTGTGAAGGCTCCCTTATTCTTATGTTATTTATAAAGTTGTAGGTGTTTTAATGATATTAACTTAATAAAATTTTTGATTTTAATTTTTGATCTAAACTCAATTTTATTATAATTATTCTTTTTTTAAAGACGCTTTATAATTGGACTTGGTCCAGATTGGACTTAAATATGAAAGTATATGCATTTTAAAAATTTGTTTAGTATGTATATGGCTATTTATGAGAACTTTTTAATATATTTAATAATGTGATATGTTGTAAATTAAACTAAATAAGGGCCTTTTACAGAGATGGCTTGTAAACCGAAAATTTGCATCGAAAAAAATGAAATTGGTGAAATAGCAACAGCCTGCATTTATTTTTATATGTAAGATTATGGTTTTGTAGCATTCGAGGGATATTTCAATCTTACAATATCTACATTTATATGTAAGATTATGGTTTTGTAGCATTGGAGGGATATTTAAATCTTACAATATCTACATTTATATGTAAGATTATGGTTTTGTAGCATTCGAGGGATATTTCAATCTTACAATATCTACATTTATATGTAAGATTATGGTTTTGTAGCATTCGAGGGATATTTCAATCTTACAATATCTACATTTATATGTAAGATTATGGTTTTGTAGCATTCGAGGGATATTTCAATCTTACAATATCTACATTTATATGTAAGATTATGGTTTTGTAGCATTCGAGGGATATTTCAATCTTACAATATCTACATTTATATGTAAGATTATGGTTTTGTAGCATTCGAGGGATATTTCAATCTTACAATATCTACATTTATATGTAAGATTATGGTTTTGTAGCATTGGAGGGATATTTAAATCTTACAATATCTACATTTATATGTAAGATTATGGTTTTGTAGCATTCGAGGGATATTTCAATCTTACAATATCTACATTTATATGTAAGATTATGGTTTTGTAGCATTCGAGGGATATTTCAATCTTACAATATCTACATTTATATGTAAGATTATGGTTTTGTAGCATTCGAGGGATATTTCAATCTTACAATATCTACATTTATATGTAAGATTATGGTTTTGTAGCATTCGAGGGATATTTCAATCTTACAATATCTACATTTATATGTAAGATTATGGTTTTGTAGCATTCGAGGGATATTTCAATCTTACAATATCTACATTTATATGTAAGATTATGGTTTTGTAGCATTCGAGGGATATTTCAATCTTACAATATCTACATTTATATGTAAGATTATGGTTTTGTAGCATTCGAGGGATATTTCAATCTTACAATATCTACATTTATATGTAAGATTATGGTTTTGTAGCATTCGAGGGATATTTCAATCTTACAATATCTACATTTATATGTAAGATTATGGTTTTGTAGCATTCGAGGGATATTTCAATCTTACAATATCTACATTTATATGTAAGATTATGGTTTTGTAGCATTCGAGGGATATTTCAATCTTACAATATCTACATTTATATGTAAGATTATGGTTTTGTAGCATTCGAGGGATATTTCAATCTTACAATATCTACATTTATATGTAAGATTATGGTTTTGTAGCATTCGAGGGATATTTCAATCTTACAATATCTACATTTATATGTAAGATTATGGTTTTGTAGCATTCGAGGGATATTTCAATCTTACAATATCTACATTTATATGTAAGATTATGGTTTTGTAGCATTCGAGGGATATTTCAATCTTACAATATCTACATTTATATGTAAGATTATGGTTTTGTAGCATTCGAGGGATATTTCAATCTTACAATATCTACATTTATATGTAAGATTATGGTTTTGTAGCATTCGAGGGATATTTCAATCTTACAATATCTACATTTATATGTAAGATTATGGTTTTGTAGCATTCGAGGGATATTTCAATCTTACAATATCTACATTTATATGTAAGATTATGGTTTTGTAGCATTTGAGGGATATTTCAATCTTACAATATCTACATTTATATGTAAGATTATGGTTTTGTAGCATTCGAGGGATATTTCAATCTTACAATATCTACATTTATATGTAAGATTATGGTTTTGTAGCATTCGAGGGATATTTCAATCTTACAATATCTACATTTATATGTAAGATTATGGTTTTGTAGCATTCGAGGGATATTTCAATCTTACAATATCTACATTTATATGTAAGATTATGGTTTTGTAGCATTCGAGGGATATTTCAATCTTACAATATCTACAATTAATATCTAGCTATCTATATTTGATGATAACGCTCTTAAAAGTACGGTAGCACAATGTCTCAACAAATATAGCCACTAAGCAATGGCGACTGAAAATATTAAATTAATGGAATTCGGATATTGAATATTGAAACTGAATCAGCTATTTCAGAAACGTGTGACATTTTCACAATGTTTAGAAAAACGTAAAAACTATTTAGTAATAAAATTCTAAAAGGTAAAAATCTACAAATAAAATATACGGTGTAAACAATCAATCTGCAGATTGTTTATGCCCTGTTTTAGCAAAGTAAATATCATTGGACGTTCAGACAAAATGTTCAACTCAAAACTGATAAAAATGATATATGTGTCGCTTCTGAAATAATCGATTCAATTCACATGCTAATTTCGGATGTGTACAATAAAAAATGCCTCTGATTTTCACAGGTGATTAACTTTTGTTTTATAATTTTTCTTTAAAGATATATAAATTGAGATGGAGACATGATCTGTTATGGTAAAAGTCATTCGGAAATTACCTTTTAGATGTAGCAGTAAGCCGAACACTAGGGCGGTAGCACAGTTGTTTTATGCAGAGCGATACGATACGGGCTACGGGCTCCGGGCTCTTTGATGAAGGCTTCATTAGAAATTCAAATTAAGTTGAACGAAAAAATAAAAAACAAAAGAAGGTTTCAACTGATATGAGAAGGGCCACATTTCGTTACGCTCTGATACCAGTCACGAAAGAAATGTTTGGTAAAAAACGAAATGAATTAACCCCTGGAGAGATCAAGCAACCATTGAAATGCTTAGTAAAGTATTTTTCTGATAGCTGAAGTGATCCACATAAATCTAGGTAGGAAGGGATTAAAAATATTGCAAATAGTTTATGTGGAACGAACTAGTATTAGGTTTTAATAGTTTTATTATAAAATAATAACTAAAAATCGGGAAAAAAAAGTGACCCTGAAAAAAGTATAAATTTTAAAACGTTTGAAAAATTATTTATTTGTAATAATTTATAAGCAATTACAAATAAATTGTGGTAAAGGGGAAATTTCTCTGCAAATGGGGTTATCCAATATAGATAATGCAAAAAAAAAGTATTAATAAATTCGTCATTAATAAACTGTGTAAAAACACGAAAAATGATAGTATTCTTAATAGATTCCATTCGAAAGATTAATGATTACTAACGAGGTAATACTTAAAGATAACACTGTTCTGCAAACATAATCCTCCCTTCAACTGAAGTGTTTTTTTTTTATGTTTTGAGGTAACACTTAACACGAATCCGAAGGCAGAAAATCAGACACCATTTTATGTCAAATTTGTGTTTTGGGTCAAAAAATGAGATGTTTTTCAACATTTTGAGCATTTTTTATCGTTGAAAACTTCAATGAAAAATGAAAAAATCTATTTGATTTTGAAGCTATTACAATGTATTACAATATGAGAAAATTGCGAGAACTCAGGTTTTAGGCTTCAAGAATTTGTTTGGCCTTCAGTCAGAAGTATGCAGCGGCGGATGTTGGCGGCGGAAATGGGCGGATGCTTGCTGACTACTGTTGGAAACTACAACGGGAGACGGCTGATGAAGACTATATGAAGACTATAGGAAAAAATATAAATATTGGCTAGGCATAAAGTTATATTATATTCAGGATTCAATATTTTATTATTTTATATATTATTATTACTTACAAAAAAATTAAATAAATAAATGAAATAAGAAAAAAAACAACATGCTATTTCAGTTTTTTAAAAAAAAAACCTCCATTTTCTCAAAAATGGTGCCTGATAGAATTTTTTAGACTTCCGATTCGATTTTAGTACACCTGAAAATATAAAAATCAGGAAAAATTTCTCAAGGGAGCGAGAAAAAAAAATTTCTTTGCAGAACACATTTATATCCATTCAATGAATATATTTATGTATAAATACCCAAAATAAATTTCAAAAACAACATAATTTCGCTATTTGATTACAAATAAATTATCCCTCGATACAAAAAAATAATAAATAAACGCTATAAATTATTGCATTATAGTTCATTTGCAAATAGTTATATAGCAAAAATATCTGGTGGGCCCAAACCTCACCGCTTTGGGTTGATATTATTCCAATATTTTTTTTTTTAAGTTTAGCTTAAATAGGCTATTTAAATATCTTTCAAATAAGCATCTGGAATGTTCCGGGAGATGATTAGTGTTCGAGTTATCCGAAAATATTATAGTGTTTTCATCCAAACAACTGTTGATCTCGCAAGCGGTAAAACTTACTGATATTTCAGACGTGGAAGTACCTTTTAATTATTTCTAAAACTACTTAGATTATAGAATAGAAATATCCTCTCTATTTCTATCTCCATCAATTATTTTGATTTTTAAAAGCTTTTAGCTGGCCAATGGGTAGAAATACTAACTTGCTCTATCCCAAATAATCGATTTATTGTTTCGATTAGGGGCTAAATGGTTTAAATGTTCCGCTTATCATCATAATATTCCGGAATAATAAATCATATCAATATTAAGTTTTTAACATATCAAAATCTCAATTTATAATACAAATTTTATACATGACCTATTAGTAAGAAATCGATTATATTTTATGAATAATATAGATTTCTTTCCATCGTCGATAGTGCCTCTCAAGCCTCATACAAGTCAAAATATAAATACTGGTGGCCAGTAAACATTTCTTTTGAAGCCGCCGGACCATAAAGAGTCCAGATGGCTTTCACCGTCCCAACTTCCACTGCCTCTTAGCCCGGGAGTTCTCCCGCATCAAAGGAAATGTAGCTATCAAAGTAAAAATATATTCCAAATTCGTTATAATCATCAATAATATTATAATTTATCATATACTGTACCTGTATCATGATTCTATTATAGGTCACAATATATATGATATTTTACTGAGCAGAGAATAACTAAGAAATTATTTATATTTGTCGTATATTATTTGTTATTGTTTTACAGTCAATTTGTTTGCTAGAGCTGCATTTGCATATAGTTAGATGTTTATTATGTTTATTAATGCTGTGAACGGACTGTTGATTTTGAATTGCTTAAATATTAAGTTGTATAAGTTATAAATTACGCTGACAGAAGCTATTCAGTAGCTTGGCCTGACATTTCACAGATTAAAATGGAACCCACACATCAAGAACAAGCAAAACACGCTAAGCCAAAGACTAAAACTATTTTACTCACTTCTTTCAAGACTTTCAAAATTGATGACTTACACTTATTTAAGCCCATTTGGACGCGTATCTGTATGTACAGGACAGCCAAAAAGAAGAATAATTCAAAATATCCGTACCATTCAAAATTTTCGGTAAAACACTTTGAGGACTATAATCAAAGTGGTACATTAGCAGCATTACTTTACATACAGACCTTGATATGCCACAGTTAACGAACAGATACAGACTCACTACAAACGATTCCACGGTAATTTTCTAACAAACGGACATTCTAACTCACTCATACAGGCGACAACCAACATGCCTTACTCACAGAAGGCTGAAGAGGAGCTGGATGAGAGATCTCCTTGCCTAACTATATACAATAATCAAGACAGGAAGAGGTGCTTCGGGTATCACTCTCTAACATGCCACAATACCAACTTTTTGGCCAGCAAATTGACTGGCTGTCAACATTTTTGTGGAGGTGTTAAAACAACAAAAATTAAGTTGTTTTTGTATTATCTTTTTTTGGTATTAAAACAAGTGTTTCAGAATTAGTTAAATCAGTATATGGTATAAAAAAAGAAGAAAGCTCATGAGCTGATTTGCAAAAAGCTCAGATTTTTCGATGTCTGACATGGTCCAGGAGCCATCTTCATTACGGAAAGGTACTCTTTAAAAAACAAAAAATTGCCACACGTTTCTTGCTTTATTAGACTAGCTAACTTCAGCTGCATTTTTTTTTTTTTTTTTTTTTTCAAAACTAGCGAAATATGATTGCGGATATCTCGGAAACTATGCGAGAGAGAAAAAAATAATAAAATCAATCTTGCTCCACATTTTGTCAGCTTGTGTATAAAGTTCTCAATTTTGCATGAAGTAACGAAGTTTTATCGCTAGGACGCATAATTTACGAGATATAAGCGAATAATCAAAAGAAGGATCTTCTACCGTCTCATTTTTGTAGATTAATCGTTACGGCCCAAAATTATTGTAGACCATTGTATTAATTAATTACAAAATAGATCCCCAATCATGTGTGCTTCGGGGCCAAGTGTTAATCAGTGAAATGGTTATCGTAAAACATGTTTAGTCATGTTTTTTTTTTTAATTTTACGTCAGTATCACCATTTGATAGTACTTGTTTTTATATGATTAACCCAATTTATTAAACAATTGGGCAAAAATCAGCTCGTTGTTGATAATTTTTCACTTGTTGGGGTGCAGTTCACGCCAACCAGCCCAACATTTTTGTAGGCCACTATTTTTTTCGATCTTTTTATAGAATTAATAAACGATTCAAGTCGAAAGAAAGGGTTTGTTAAGAGGTTTATAGCGCCTCATTAAATTTACGCGTTTAAATATTCGGGGTCTACAATACCTAGGCGGATAATTCAAGAGGAAATAAATGCGAGATTAAAGACGGAAAATGTTATTTCAGTTGAAAAATTGTGTACTTTAGCTCACGCCTTATTTCCAGAAGTAGTGTTATTACATTGTGGTGTATTACACCATAAAAGTTACATAAATCAATATTTTAAGAATAATTTCTTCCCACTGTCCTTTACTGGCCCTAAAGCGACGCCTTAAGGTCTACGAGAATAAAGTATTGCGTTAAATATTTGATATTACATATGACCCAGGAAGAAGAACTTAGGAGGACAAACAACGCGGTATTGCGTGAATTGCAACCGGTAAATGTAATTGAGGGAACAGCATCGCTTGGATTGAAATTAGTATGCCAAATTATGGATCTTAATGAACGAATCATTATGAAGTTAATGAACGCTGAACATCCGATGGGAACGGATTTATGATCAGTGAGCGGGTCTAATGTAGACAGGCTATCGATGGTATCGGGATCGAATCTTCATGTTCGCTGAGGCTTATTCTAATTATTAATAATTTATAATGTATATAAAACTGTTTAGTTTTAGCCGATGCAAATAGCCGTTGTTTTGGAAAAAACGGTTATTTTAAATGAAATAACTTCGGATCAAAACATTTATTGATGGCGTCACAAATGACAATTATTGGAATCGTTAGAAATAACTCGTCATTGACAAAATTTTACATAAATCTTCTAGAAATAATCTATAAAACTTCTGCACAATTAAACAAACAGCTTAATTAAAAAATACCCTGAAAATAACTTGTTATTAGAAAAACCTTTGATAGTACTTTTTGTGGCTTAAGAAAATCACTTATAAGAGCCGGTGAGAATGATAATGTAAGGCGTAAGTGTAAATGATAATGATGATAAATGTAAATGATAATGATAAGGCGTAAGTTAAGTTTCCTCTCTTTTTTTTCGAGAAAATGAATGCTTTATAATTGTTCTTATTAAAAATTACTTTAGCAAGATGGAATGGAATGTTTCAATTCTAGTCCACAATGTTTTACATTTTGAAAAAAATAAGTTGTGCAAGTTTTAATGTTTATTTAATAACTTAAATCAATTGCGCCATTTCCATTTTTGACCACGATAAAAAAAATCCGGTGAGCATCATAGTAGTTAAGTTTCGTAATTTCGAGAAAATCAATGTTTTCCAAATTTTCTTTTTAAGCATTATCCAAGTAAGATAAAATTGAATAATGGTTCTATTCCATCCACTAAAGCTTTAAAGTTTAAAAAAATTATTTATGCAAGTTTAGTTGTTAGCAATTTTTTCGAGTTCGGTAATTTTTAGTCATTTTTGTTAAAGGCTACAGAGCAATAATCAAATTATCAGGAATTTTTCCATATTTCAAAATAGGCTTCTGAGGGGTTACGAAAATTGAAAATTAAAGGCAATAGAGCCTAGCACTCAATTATCAGCAATGCTTGCACGTTGCAAGTTCAGTAATGCCAAGGATTTTAAAGAAGATTAAATATTCAACTTTTAGCAAGTTTTCTTGTTTTAAGTGCAAACTAATTTTAAGGATTATTTTAAAGGCTACTGAGATTTTTTTTTCAAAGGAAGAGCTAAACTCACCTGCTTTTTACATTTCGCCTCCTCCAATTTTTTATTTTTATTTTTATTTTTTGAGGCTAAAGCTAATAAAAAGCTATAATTCTATTATTAAAAAAAACTTTCAAGTCTTTAATTATCTTAAAGAAACTAACAGACTTGAGAAATAACTGAGAATGAGACAGAGAAAGAAAATGAGTAATAGTAAGCTAACAATAAATCTGTAAACCTAAAAACCACAACTGCATTACTGGTGAACGTTATATGAACAATGGAAATTGAGTTGTAGTAGTAGTCCATTACGTGAGGTGTAACTTTACCAAGCAGGTAAGGACTTGGAGGTAGACAGGTGTGTAAAAGGTACATAGAGTTCGGAATAACATAATTCTGGATTCTTTATAGCGCTATTCTCTACTATTGAAAAGATAGGATGTTTATTTGGTATTTTTTGCTCGATAGTTTTATTTTTCTTCGAAATTTATTTTCAATCCTTCTTTTTTCTTCAAATGATAGTTTAAAAAAAACGGTTATTGGTTATAACCGACCGGTTATTGACATCTCTATTATTGGGCTTACCATTTTGCGGAGGGGAGATCTAACAGTAACTGTGAACTGTGTAACAGTAACTGTGAACTCCGACCATTACGTGCTCAACTTGGAGACTATCCAATGCCCAAAGTTGGATGAAATCGACTTAAAGAATGGGTGGTTCCAAGTGCATGGACTCATGGCGGACTTTACTTGGAGGGAACTGGTCCCTGACAAATTGATCTCGTTTAGGGATGCCTCAATCAATAAGGGCCGACATTAGGAAGATCTAATTTCAAAACCCACTGAAATAAAATTAATTTCAATTTAATTTTTTTAAATAAATCTATTTATTTTTTTCTAGAAACATTGGTTTGTTTTTTACAGCTTTTCAAAATGTGTCAGTGATTTCTGTGCCCCATCATAGCTATTCCTTAATATCTTGAATGAATCTGGGCCTGATAAATTAATTAAAGAAGACATGAGTTAATTCGTATACGAATTCTAGTCTAGGACATTGGAATTATTAAAGTCTGACTGCATCTTAGTTATTTTGTTGGAATATGTATAATTATTTACAATTGTTAGGTACTTGTTTTGAGATTCTTGAACTGAAATATAAATATCTGATGTGAACAACACATGACTTCCTTGTACGCCTATTAAACTATAAATCGGTGGCTCAAAAAGTGATCCTGAGTTTGGTTAGTAGTTTCCGAAGATTGCAGTATCTCGGCGTCGCGACATCCATCTATTGGCACACACACACTCACACAAATAGGGAGGAAAACCAGTATTTTACACACAATTTTAACACTTAAAACAAGTAATAAAAATGTTTAATTGGATTGGAAACCAAATTGTCTTTGTAACCTTTATTACCGAAACATATGATTTAAGTATTTAATTTAAATATAATTTTTTAAGTAAGCTTATTATGACCTTCAAGTAAAGTACCCTTTTCAAAATATAGTAAATACATTCATATCGACATAAAAGACCTATTTGCCAAATTTGAGGTGATTTACATTATATTTTAATGTAATTTTTGGTGAAAATCTATTATGACCTTCAAGTAAAGTACCGCTTCCGGTTTTCTAATTTAGACCAAATTTAAATCTATATATAAGTTATAAATACTAAATTTGAGAAGTTTTGAATAGTATTTTAATATAATTTTTGATGGAAATCAATTATGACCTTCAAGTAAAGTACCACTTCCGGTGATCAAGCAGTAACCAAAAAGGGAGATTCACAACTAAATTTTACAAGAATCCTAAATACAAAATTTCAACTTTCTACGGCTAACCTTTTTTGAGTTATGCGAGGTACGAACGTACGTACGTACAGAGGCCACCACAAAACTAATCAAAATGGATATTTCCGTTGAAATCTGATAACCGAAAATTTTCTCGATTACAATACCTCCTTTACTTCGTACAAGGAAGTAAAAATGGTTTGAAACAGTTTATTATTTTATTGACGTATTATTTAAACTTATTGAGTATCTTTATCTTTTCAGCGATACTCAACTTGTTGAGGAGGATGATCCAAAATAATTATGATAACAACCTTATATTCAAGTTTTAAACGAATTGACAGGTTCTCTACAAAATTAGCAACAGTAATAAAATTAGATGGTACTAAAGTCAAATTGGAAATCTGTTGAATGTAGGAGACGAAGGGCGGAGGCTTCTAAATGTTAGAGTTGCAAATATTAATCCTATAAGTGAGCCGAGCTGTTGATTCAATAAAGAACTTTCCAATCACCAACTAGTAACTTTCTAGAACACACAAGATATTTAAACTTCTACGGCAGTTGATTGAGCTGATAAGTTTACCAGTCAATATTGAATGACTGGAGAACATAGTTAGAAGTTTGGTTGGAAATGTGTCAAGAATAATGGGATATTGAAGGCATAGTGAACCTTCCATCTTGCAAATCTAACTGATTACATGCCAGTATATTTCGTTGTATACGAGTAGGTAACAATATTTGGGTCTTTTCCCTTTCGAGTACCGCAGTTACTAACCGGTGATTTCTGTGATAATGTCTATTATTTTGCACCCTTAATTTTAATCATCTCTTGTTATTATAAACTAACATCGTTACCTTTCTTGTTTACAATCCAAAGTACAAGGAAGTAAAAAGTGGAAGATAGCAAATCTCACATCATCAGTCTAAAAATACTCATCAAACAGAGAGAGTGAGATCATGGCAAGGCATTTCGTCGCGTGCTAGATTTTGATGTGAGATGTGATGTCTTTGATCTGAATCAGAGAACCGTTGACTGGTGAGTTATTTACTGATTTTCGAGGGATTCTAGGCTTTGTCTCTGAAAATACACCCATTACATGACAGTACACCATTCACAAAACATGACAGTACACCATTCACATAACATGACAGTACACCATCCACATTACATGACAGCACACCATCCATCGTCTGAGGAGAGATGGAGTGATGAGAGGAGGATAAGCTTCACATCTTCATATAGTCTGATCCTGAATGACAAGTTCTGTTCAGTGATTGTTCACCAGCCTTCTGTGTAAGTTTTGAGTTGACTCCCAAAGCCGTAACTCTGAACAAGCTTTCTATGGCATTGACACTACCAGGGGCTTCTTGCCTTTCTGTAAACAATTATTCACGAACGGGACTTTCTGAAAACAATCGAAGTATTATATTCCAGATAATGAATCTTTCCCTCTCCCAGAAACAAAAATCCACTATATTATCTTAATTTTTTCACGCTGTGTTCCTCGTTCAACTCGCTGGATATTAAATCTATCGATTTGTATAAATCCTTCTTACAGAACTGCTTTCTTCGGAAAATGATTCGTTCTTGGTAGAATTTCTTACCTACTTTTATCCACAATTTCTAGTCTAAAAAATCCTTTAATCACTAGTTTTTTCTTCACTATCAATTTAACGCACCCATGAAAATATTCTTCAATTATGGTAAAACAAATACTTATTGCTTATAATAATTTTCCATCTATATTTAATATATCAGTGACAAAGATGTATAATTAACTACAGCCTCACAAACACACTTGTAGTCAACGCAAATATGTTACTCTTAGAGGACAGTAACATGCACCTCAATGAGATATGTTAATTCATTAATAATTCATCCGAAACGTTTTGCTTCATGATCATAGATAGCAACAATATTGGGAACCACACAAAAAATAATATAAAACGTTATGTGTATAAAAGAACAAAACATTTATTATTGTAAGATACAATGATTTTTTTATATTTTTTTTTTAATGAGAAAGTTCTTTTATGTTTTCCTTTCATTTTTTATTCAGAATAATTATATTCGTATGTGTAAAGTTGTACAATGATGTATTTTAATATAGAGAATGGTCTGTTGTAGTACAGGATACAATTTATGTTCATTAGAATGAAATTATCAAATTAAACATCACATAATTGAAAAAACAAAACAAAAAACTCTGCAAATTATTGCACAATGGTTTATTATTTCCACTTAGTAATTTTTCAAAAATATCTATTCGGTCCAAGTAAAAAAAATTAAGCAGTTGGCACTAAAGGACAAGAATTCGGCACCGTGAGAGTGCCGAACTGCGAGTGTTAAGAAAAAACTGTATCAATGCAAGTAGGCTGTGATGGTTTGAACATGTAATCAGAGGGCAAAATGACACAGAGGAAATATTTGATATGAACTTCAGTAGGAAAAAAAAAGGTAGACCAAGGCAGAAATAATCCAAGGAAGGATGAAGCAGAGGGATGCGAAGAAGTCAGAAACCCAATAGATAAGTCAGAAGGCCTATGGCAACGATAATCAGCCGCGCCGGAGAATCAGTCTACGAAGTTCATTACGCTATATCTCAGCAAATACTGGTCCCATTTGAATGATTTTTTTTTCCTTTTGCAGGGAATTTCACCAGCTTTCGTTTAAATACAATAAAAACAACTAAATAAATAAAAAAACTTTTGCGGAAGGATTTTTTTTTTTATTCGATATTTGGATTCTACTTATCTTGAAACTTAAACCTCAAATTTTGAGGGGGGGGTTACACAAATGTTTTCATTGATCGATTCCAAAGGTATATTATTTAAAATAATAAACCAAAATACATATCAACAAAACGAAAGCCTCATAATATTTCATTAATTTTTTTGGAAACAAGAAACCCCTTATGTAATTAGAAAAATAATTCGATTTCTTGATACATTTGATGAGAACATTTTTTTAAAAAGGAACTTCCTAATTCATACATCGAAAAACAATAAAATATTACAAACTTGTGATCTCCAGGAAGCTCCTTTAGCACATTAAAGCATTTCCAAATTAAAGATATTATCAATGGCGAAGCCTCAAGTTCTTGTCAAAGAGTACCGTCAGGAGGAGTGTGGGGAAGCTAAAATTATCCATTAGTTTCAATTAAGAGAATGTAAGATTACGATATCCCAATCGTAGTGCGAAATCGGTATGTTACCATAATATTATGATGATAATATTATATCAAGCTACGAATATTATGAAAATATCAAGTTAAGAATATTATAAAAATATCAAGCTAAGAATATTCAGAGAGATTCATAATAGCAATTCGATGGCTAAGAAGTTACCACTTCTTCCTGGTATCTGCAAAACCACTACAACTACTACTGTAAGGACAAAAAGTGATTTAAAACGCAATTAAAAATTATGCAAATTTTGAATATTTATCATTAATCTAAGAAGATAAATCAAAATACAATCATGTTTTTTCAGTTGTTCGATTGTTCCCTATTAGTGATCATACGAGTTCTTGGATTGTTCCCTGTTAGTGATCATACGAGTTCTTGGATTGTTCCCTGTTAGTGATCATACGAGTTCTTGGATTGTTCCCTGTTAGTGATCATACGAGTTCTTGGATTGTTCCCTGTTAGTGATCATACGAGTTCTTGGATTGTTCCCTATTAGTGATCATACGAGTTCTTGGATTGTTCCCTGTTAGTGATCATACGAGTTCTTGGATTGTTCCCTGTTAGTGATCATACGAGTTCTTGGATTGTTCCCTATTAGTGATCATACGAGTTCTTGGATTGTTCCCTGTTAGTGATCATACGAGTTCTTGGATTGTTCCCTGTTAATGATCATACGAGTTCTTGGATTGTTCCCTGTTAGTGATCATACGAGTTCTTGGATTGTTCCCTATTAGTGATCATACGAGTTCTTGGATTGTTCCCTGTTAGTGATCATACGAGTTCTTGGATTGTTCCCTGTTAGTGATCATACGAGTTCTTGGATTGTTCCCTGTTAGTGATCATACGAGTTCTTGGATTGTTCCCTGTTAGTGATCATACGAGTTCTTGGATTGTTCCCTGTTAGTGATCATACGAGTTCTTGGATTGTTCCCTATTAGTGATCATACGAGTTCTTGGATTGTTCCCTGTTAGTGATCATACGAGTTCTTGGATTGTTCCCTGTTAGTGATCATACGAGTTCTTGGATTGTTCCCTATTAGTGATCATACGAGTTCTTGGATTGTTCCCTGTTAGTGATCATACGAGTTCTTGGATTGTTCCCTGTTAATGATCATACGAGTTCTTGGATTGTTCCCTGTTAGTGATCATACGAGTTCTTGGATTGTTCCCTATTAGTGATCATACGAGTTCTTGGATTGTTCCCTGTTAGTGATCATACGAGTTCTTGGATTGTTCCCTGTTAGTGATCATACGAGTTCTTGGATTGTTCCCTGTTAGTGATCATACGAGTTCTTGGATTGTTCCCTGTTAGTGATCATACGAGTTCTTGGATTGTTCCCTATTAGTGATCATACGAGTTCTTGGATTGTTCCCTGTTAGTGATCATACGAGTTCTTGGATTGTTCCCTGTTAATGATCATACGAGTTCTTGGATTGTTCCCTGTTAGTGATCATACGAGTTCTTGGATTGTTCCCTGTTAATGATCATACGAGTTATCATTAAAAAAGGTAATTGCTCATGAGGCAGGTACTAGATGTCATGAGATTCTATTTTCCACAGATAGCGTACATATAGGAAATCTCACAAGTCGACGATATTAAGTTACATGTTATTAATGGCGTTAAACATGAAATATCCGTTTTTGGCAGTTACAGGTTATCACGTCCAAGCCATCGAAGTGCTGAAACCTGTCCTCATCTACAATTTGTTTCGAAGATATAAAAATAATAGAATGAATAAATAACATCAATATTTGTTTTTGAAAAATTATTAGGAACAATTATAATAGGAACAATTGCAGTTTTTTGATTAAATAATTATTTAATCAAAAAGCTGCAATCGTCAAGCAAAAATCGTTACACTTCGAAAAAATTTCGTTCTTAGGAATTGATGATTGAATAATTCAAATCAGGCATACTTTTTATTGTCTAAAAGAAAAGTGAAGCCCTTTTTAGGAAAAAACTATTTATTTTTCGACAAATTAAGCATAGTATTTTGTATTATGAATCAAAAAAAATGTTTTAGCTTTAATATATTCATATTATTATCTATGAGGACTTTAAGGACACAAAAATGCTGGTCCGAAAAGCTAATTAAGTCCTGATATACTAGTAGCTTTCCAAAATATTATTGGATCATATAAATAAAAGGCAGTGAATACTTTACATTATCATTAACGCTATTGGAAAAAAAATTAAATAAGTCTCCTACAAGCGATAATGACGATAGAAAGTGAATGAGCTATGAAGATTGGATTTGGTGATCTCATGAATAGGCTAATCTCTACAGGCTATCAACTCCCGAAACAGATCCATTTTGATGATCCATCCATCGCGAGACTTTCAAGGACAATATCCGATGTAAAGAAAAAATTCACCAATCAAATATTGTTTAAGAGTTGAAAAAAGTGCCTATAAAAGTATATAGATACAAAGTAGAATAGTAATTTAACAAAATATAATAAATTAAAAGAAAAGTAAAAAAAGGTACAAACGTGAAACGGAATAAGAAAATATAATCAGGGATTGATAAATTATTTGCTACTTCTATAAATTTATTTTATTTAAAACTAGTTTCGAGTGTTATACATTCATCCTCAGTTCTAAAAACACACTAAACATTCAAAAATAAGCAATTCAAAATATAGTTTGGTATTATTATACATATTAAATTAGATTAATATAAATCAGTATTATAAAACATTTATGAATTATGAATTTAATTAAGCCAAGAAATCAAATACATACCATACATACAAATACATTATCTTATTTAAATTCATAATTCATAAATGTCTTACAATACTGATTTAAATTAATCTAATTTATTATGTATAATAATACCAAACTATATTTTGAATTGCTTATTTTTGAATTTTTAGTGTATTTTTATCGATCCCTAATTAGATTGCTCCTTCTATACCATCATGCGGATGTCAACTGACCAATCAGATTGATCCTTCTATACCATCATGCGGATGAAGAAAATATAAGACAATCGCATAAGTTATTTTAAATATATTCTTGTTTAAGAGATCGCTTATAAGAGACGATGCTGCTTCTAATACCGTCAATTACTATTTGAAGGGAATTTTCAGCCTTTTTTCTATTGCTCAATTATTTAAAGTGGTCCTTTATTTTACTCTATATATAAACGGAATAAAAAAATTAAATTAATTAATTAAACATAATTTAAAAGAAAATTTATCTTAGTTGAATGATAAAACGTATTCAAAAGTAAACAATAGGGAACGAAGAGTTAATTTTGATCTTAGCGCAAGGTCACAATTACCATCAGATAAAATAAGCCAAAATAAAATTGCAACCCATAACATTTAATATTAGGAACAAGTCCTTTTCTTTTAACAGATATAATTGTGTAGGGTTTGAAAAAAAAAAAAACACTATATATTTGCCTTCGAAATATAATAATAATAACTTTTATTTCATAAAATACAAAGATATAAAATATTTACACGACATAAAATTAGTTGTTATCTGAGGTTTCGTTTTCTTGTCCACCTTCATAACACTTTTTTTTTCTTTTTCAAATATTCATAATACAATAGAAAAAAAATTTAGAGTTTAAAATCAGGTTAATAAAATAATAAATAAATAAATGTATATAAATCACATTGAATTAATGAAAGAGAAAACATAAAAAAAAAAAGAAGTTTATTATTGAAATTTACCAATTTATCAAAGAAGAAAATTGAGTCCTGTATTTAGGTAGCAGTAAATAGCTAACCAATCAACGTTTTGCCAAGTCCAGGCATCATCATCATCATCATCATCAGGACAGAAGATAAGATAGGATTACATCAATGCAGATACATAATAAATACCTACTAATCAAACAGCGACAGTAAATAGTGTTTTTCAACAACTGTTGATGTGAGATGTGTTATCTCTAGCACATTGCACTTCATCAGACTAAAGAACACTATCTTGAAGTGGTGTATTTACTATCGCTGTTTGGTTAGAAATTTTAAGCTATTGATGTGAAATATCTGTTCTGCATTTATCTGAATCCTGTTAAAGCCTGATTTTTCTCTCTCGCCATTCAATAACATTGATATAGATAGCAACCGCGAAAAAATAATTTTGAAGTTTTTTTTTATATTTTCAATTAACATTAAAATTTTGTGCGGCATTAACATTTAATTATAATGATGGTAATATTTTCATTTTTACCCCAACTAGATTTGATTTCTTAGGTTTTTCTCTCTTTTATCAGCATTATTAACTTGATCTTGCCAATATAACCCTTCCAATAAACTAACTATTGGGAAAAGAGAAGGAGGGGGGGGGGACCGAATACAGGGGGTAGCCTCACTATCTCAACCCAAATCAAGCAGACACAGAAGAAAGGTCCTTCTCAATCTTCCACCGGACTGAAGTCCTTCCTCCGCGATAGACTGAGATAAGTTCATTTTATTCACGGACTGAGGGAAATTACGGAACTAACTCAAAAATAGTTCTCTTGCTAAGCACTCAGTCAAATGTCAAGTCAAGTCTGGGACAGCATGATCCCTTAGGTCAGGGGTTGTCAGCCTTTATGTCACTACGTGCCAGATAACAGGGCGAACTACTTCCGCAGCTCATGACATTAATATTCAAGATTCGTCTTCATAAAATGATTCAAACGATCTACAAAAGTTTATTAAACAAACTAAATAATGTATATTACATTAAATTTATTTATTAAAATAAAATAAAAAGATATAAGTGTAAAAATTAGAAATTTGGACAAAATATTACAGTTGGAAGCCTTTACTACAGTTTTTCTTTTTTTCTCTCCCTACACACGATGACTGGGATATGGATTTCTGATGACAATAAACAACTATGTTTATAAAATAATTTCTTATTGCAGAATCATCAAGGGATAATTTTGCTTTAGGGAACAATAGAATATGAGGTTGACTCTGTTGGAGCCCGGTGAACGATTCCTCATCTTATCTTTTACTAACCATCCAGAATCATTGTTATTAATTGTAGATAGTGTTTATATCATTATCATTCAATAATATTTTTGTTTAAAATTGTTATTCCTCATTGAACGTATTAAGATATGATTTTATTCATGAATTTTGTTTGCTTGTTCACGTACCACCTGGGATGTCCTTGCATACCACGGTTCGGGAACCCCTGCCTTAGGTAATAAAAATTAGATACCGTTGTTCTTTAAAAAACAAAGAAACCAAATCGGCATTAAAATATTTAAATTCCATTTTCTGATAGATAGGCATATAATTATTTGTTTACTATACTGTATTCTTTGCATAAAGTTAAAAAACATAATAATTTTTTAAGCTTACGAAAATCAAAGCATTTCGACTATGCAATAGTCGAGAGTTTAAATGTGTATTTAATTTCGTACAAAGCTGTATTCGAGGAAAATTTTATTTTCAAGTTATATAAAAAATATTTGTTTCTACTTCTTGGCCTAAATTAAGCCAATATAATCAGATAATATTACGAGATAATGATATTTATTTCGAAACATATTACCTAAAATACTGTTATAAAACTGTTGACTTTTACTGAAGCGGGGTAGGGGAGGGGGTAAAAAAAGGGACGGTAAATTACGCTTGCTACCCCCTGGCAAGTCCCGGCTCTGATTAACGCTTTAAAAAAAAAGTCATTAATAAGCACCATAAAAAAATGTTGAAATATACCTCAGGAAAAGTGCGGCGAGAAAATCCAGAGTGGAAAGGGCAAGTAATGAAATGATACGAGAATATATGAAGGATCCTTTGTAAACTGAAACATCCTTACATCTATGGAAGGAAAAAGATTAGCACAGTTTGGACATGTAAAAAAATGGCTAACGGAATGTTACCTAAGTTAATTATGGAACAGGAAGTATAAGGAATGAGAAAAAATGTATACCAAACAAAGGCGACAGATGAACTGCACAAAAGGACACCGAGTAAAGCGAAGTAGATTTTTGCTATTTGCGTAATGGCTAGAATAGCCGAAGATTTGTTCCATTTCTTGGCGGCCTGTCCCACATTTGTAGAAATTCGCCATTTTACTACTAGCGCTTGTTCACTTCGATACCAAGTTTTGAGACTGTTTACTCAATGATTTATTAGGCATTGTTTCTGTTTGAATTTGTGGGAAATGTATTTATTTCCTTTTGTATGATTAGTTAATTATCAGAGATTTATTTAGTTAATTATCAGAGATTTATTTAGTTAATTATCAGAGATTTATTTAGTTAATTATCAGAGATTTATTTAGTTTTAACAAATATATTTACTTATATTCTTTCATTATTATGATTATTATAATTTGGAGATAAAGCCTTATTTTTCAAAGTAAATAATCGTAATGTATATTTATTTATTGAATTATTGATGTTGCTTGATCGATCATCTGTTGGTTGATCGATCATCTGTTGCTTGATCGATCATCTGTTGCTTGATCGATCATCTGTTGCTTGATCGATCATCTGTTGCTTGATCGATCATCTGTTGCTTGATCGATCATCTGTTGCTTGATCGATCATCTGTTGGTTGATCGATCATCTGTTGGTTGATCGATCATCTGTTGCTTGATCGATCATCTGTTGCTTGATCGATCATCTGTTGCTTGATCGATCATCTGTTGCTTGATCGATCATCTGTTGCTTGATCGATCATCTGTTGCTTGATCGATCATCTGTTGCTTGATTATTTCATCATATTTATTTATTATATTATTTATTATTTGTGCTGAGACCCCGGCTGACGGTTTTCCAAAGGCGCTTTGTATTTTATATTTGATTTTTTTTTTTCAATGCACTTACTTAAATAACAAATAAAATACGACAAAATAAAAAAAGGGATACCAAGGACACGGATTCTGGGAAAAACAATCCTCGGGTAGAAAGAATTGTCTAATAAATTATGAAGGTTATTGAGGAATGAGGAATGAGGATGTCAGAGTTTCAAGATTTTTTTTCTAAATGAAAAAAGATTTGACAATATTATATTAATTATTTTTATCCTTTTTTTTGTTTAATAATAAATACAGAAGGTCCTTATGTTTCTATATTCATCTTTTTTTAATGAGTACCTATCAAAGCTCCGAAAACGATGATTTTTTTTTTTTTCTGAAAAAGCAATCAACACTTTAAAGGTTTCATATTGTATTTGATTATGAAAGCACTTAACTACCATTCCTTCGTACAATATAGAATCCAAACTTTATGGCTACATTATTAAAAAAGATATGCTATGATGCGCCCATACACGACGCAGTATGGATGAAGCCGACGAACATTATATATATGTATATATATTTGTATGCGTAAACAAACCATACAAATATGGTTTGTTATTTTGAAAAACAAACCATTAGAACTAAAAGAGAATCTATTTGCCTGAACCGTATTCTTTAATATTGGGTTTGTTAATGTTAGGGTTTTGTTTAGTCAGTAATTATTGATGGATTTATTACACAGGGTTACTGTGCTTTACTGTGCGGGGCAGGGTTTCAGAATCGAATGTGGATAATGCTTATTTTCTCAATACGAGAAAAATATCAGATCTACCAAATGGACTCAAGTTTGTGAAATAAAAGCAATATATCCTTACTCTTATATTTAAATAAAAACGAACTTTATAGGATTAACCAAATATTAACCTAGTTTTAAAAATAAATAAATAAAAAATAGCGTTAATTTCGACAGAGTAACAATACTTCCTGTAGCTTCGTAGATTTATGGATAAAATTCATTCAAATACTTATACCGCAAAAAAAGTCTTTTTTTTTTGTTCCGCTGTGTAATTGATCGATTTTATCATACATGAATTATAGAATAAATGTCCATCACTTGCTTGTTCTAAACTATTACACAAGACAATCTAAGAACTGAAATGTGGCACAAGGCTAGAGGGTTTATCGAGAACGGAGAATCGCCCCAGAACCGAGCGGGTCTTATCTTACCACAGAGGGACCCTGGACCTAAGGCCTCTGGGGCAGATTGCACTCTCGCAGATAGCGGCTATACTTCTCTCGATAGAACACAGTTGGGGCTTAACTCATCCTTATCGTATCCTATATCATCCATCTAGGATGATAGCTGCTGGTGAAGAACATTGTTATACCGATCTATCTAGTGATCTATGAGGCGCTGGTAAATCATGCCACAACGGTTTCGGAGATTGCAATAGGTGCAGCTGCTATTTCTTTAATGAAATAGTATAAAAGACAAAAATACGTGAACCAAACAACACAAAATTGTATTAAAAGACCATAAAATCAATCATAATAAATAATCCCATAATAAAACAATAATAAATAATCCCAGTCGTTGTTATGTTAGCTCCCTCTACCTTCAGTGTGTGTTTAGATGTCTCGGTGTCATGTACTGTCTCTAATTGAAGAGTCTTATTTGGAACTGTTGAGATGAGAATTGCTCTATCTGTTATTTGTTGCTGCTTATCGACTTCGTTTTTTGAAAGAGGCGTAAGTACCATTCAGCGAACTTTACAGAAAGCACATGAAACGTTTTTTACCAAACAACAATCTATATTTTTTAAATTTTCTTCTTTATTGTGCACAGTAGGAGTTTATTAAGGTGGCAACACTTTTATAGTTGCAATATATTTTTAAGGCTTCTAGCACAGGTCAAGGCCATTATTTGGTTAATCAATCGTCATCAATTGATTTTTAAGCCATTTCCAATTTTTTGTCGATATATCGCGAGCGAAAATCGATTAAAATTAATTAAGTTTAAGTTCCATAATAAATCGAAACCTAAATTTCGAATTTTAGGCGCTTAAGCATTTTTCAAAAAATTAAGTCGATATATTGTTTTGTTTTTTTGTCCTGATGGAGCCTAAATCGGCTAGTTGTTTACCAGGATTTAAAAAACACAAAGCTTTGTGTTTATAATGCTTCAATTATAACCTTCTAATTAATTTGTCTCTTTTGGAGTTTTTTTCTATTATATAAAAATAAAGATTGCCCTAATTAATGCACTCAGGGTTATCCATAGCGGCTTTTTTAACATGATAAAGGTACTGCTTAATTTAATGGTTCGATGCACATCAGTAGATTTATTAATCTAGACCACTGCCTAGTGTGGTGGAATATGCGAAAATCCCACACCGCGGGTTCTGTTCAGAATCTTGTCCAGGGAGTCCTACAGACCTGGAAAATGCGTGTTGCCATTCGGAAATGTGGAACGTTTAGGCTGGAGGGGGGCGGGGAGACCGCGATGCTGTTCTCACGGTCTAGTCCATTTAACTCGACAACCGATCATTGTTAGGATTAGAATTTGGTCTCGAATTGTTCGTTTTCAATGATCAGAAATGTTTCTCGTTTCAAGTAAGCGGTACGAGCCAAGAGTTCTAAAGGGTGCCCCCCCAAAATCTGTATCCCCACTTAATTTAATCGCATCAACGTATGAATAGGCATTCCATTCCAGCCTTGTCCATATCTTCAGCAGTGTATTGGTATGATTTCAAGTTCATTATCGAAGCGGAGAAAAAGAATACGATGTGTTGGTCGATAGATGGTTGGTGTAAGAATTATTTTATTTAGGAGATTCTGCTATTAATCATAATTTTGTTAATATTGTATTTTTTGTAAGAGCGTCTTTTTTACTAAATAGTAAATCTTTGAGCAGCATAACAATATACTTTCAATCAGGTGTGTGTAAGTATTTAGTTTATGTCAAATTTGCAGATTTGACGATATGGAAAAAGAGAATAAAGTCATTTTACTCGTTCATTTAATGTCTTTCGTTTCATTTAGTCAAAAATAAAGTCCACTTAGTAAATTGCGCTCAAACAAGAAATGAGAATTTAAAGGAATCGATTTAGAAGGAAGTAGAACCGATGGGAAGGCAGTTTCCAATGGTTATTGCTTCAGTTTAATTCGCATAAAGGGCTATCAATTTTGTCCACCGAGTCCTAACTCAATGAATGCAGATGAAGAACTTTACCTTAAAAGATTAGTTTTTTTAAACATTAGAGAACTGTACAAATAAATCGTAGAAAATATATATTAAACACTGACTAAACAGGAGTTGCAAGTCCTGATTAAGAATTTAATCAAGGAGAGGAGCCGGTAGACATATTTGTCATGGCTCTGTCGTAGAGTGTGGTATTAATTTAAAGTTTTCTGCTTAATACTAAGTCTAATATCCGACCACAAAGTACCAGCACCAGTACCCGAGCCAGTAATATCCAACCACACTGCCTCCCATTGCAATACCTATAGGATGGCAAGATATCAAGCAAACAGGAGCTACAATTTCCATTTATATTTTACGCTCTTGGTAAAATGAAGGGCATAAAATGTATGTATAAGAAGATGGGCTGAGCGAACCCGTAAAAGATTAATTAGGAGAATAATGAAATCGATAAGAGATAGGACTGATAGTAATAATAACAATCGATGAAATAGAGACAGAACTGACAGTAATAATAAAAAATAACGGGGGAGAGACTATCATTATCACAGTCAAGGGGCGCACGTCGAAAAAAAGCTTTACGTGGCGGACTTCATAAAGAAAAAATCGTAGGGTGATTAGATCAGAGCTTTCTCCCGATAATTAATTTGATGGTGTCTTCGTTTATTATGTGCGGCTGATAGCGTTGATGACATCATTATCTGAATGACGTCATAATCTTTCTCCAATCTTAGAATAGGCCATAAACATTTCGTATCGGCCTTTGTTATTATATAGTGCAATCCAAATCTACTATAAACAATTTTATTACAGCATTAACTTTAAAACTGATAGTTTCAATATTTTTTTTTTTGGAACTTTAATGATAATCCGTTTTACTATAATTGAACTAATATCATAACGTTACTATTGTCGGATTCACATAAATTTATGCTCGAGACCCGCAATGCATGGGATGCTCTGTTGCCGCTCTGTGCACAAAATCCCTTCTAACCTCTTGAGCCAATTACTTGGATAATGTCAGGCTTTAAACAAATTAGTAATCGATAATTGATGAAAGTCGATTGAAGGCTGATACTAACCAGGATGGAAAGGAAAGGTATTGAAAGATAAATAAGAGAAAAATCTGGTGCGGTGAGCGCATCATAGAACTTTTCCTTACCACTCTATAATAAGTATCTTCTTAATAGTTGAAAAGAAACTAAGCAGCATTCACTTCTTCACATCTTCTCTCACATAAGTACAATAAAACAGTTTTAAACAATTTTAGTACAACGATTCTGTTCACTATATACAATATTTTAGTTTTATCAAGCTGAAAATATACTTTAAGAAGACTATTTTACGAAGCCGCATTTACTTCTTCACATCTCTCACATAAATACAATAAAACAGTTTTAAATAATTTTAGTACAACGATTCTGTTCACTATATATTTTAGGTTTGTCAAGCTTAAAATATACTTTAAGAAGAAAATTTTAAGCAAGTTTTATCAAAATCGTTAGAGGCGTTTTCGAGAAAATCGTAAAAAAAAGTATAAAATCGATTAAATAAAGTGGCACCTCCGGTTAGTCGATTTTGACGAAAAAGTTGCTGTAGCATCCCAATAATATACCTACATTAAATATATAATTTCAGCTTTTTACGGCTTTTCTTTTGAGCTAGGCTATTCACACACACACACACACACACACACACACACACACACACACACACACACACACACACACACACACACACACACACACACACACACACACACACACACATACACACACACACACTTCCCGTGAGGAGTTACTAGTCTCCCATCGCCTGTCTAGGAGACGGATAGAGGGATTCTCACCAGATATGGCGGGTACCGGGGAAATAAAATACCGGGTTGAAGCAAAACTAGAGCCAAAAATCCATGCGTGACGGTTCATAGAATGGCGGTGTTTGTTCCTCAGGGTAGGAGCAGTGGCAAGCAGTCACGAAGAAGAAAAGGAACAGTAGAAGACGCTCACACCCAAAATCAAGCCCAACGCCCTCATTATTAATCTAGGAAAAACCAGGACCTATGCGCCTACTCTCCGCAAGGTTCGAGACGACTCATCTCTGAAAGATACATCACAAGAATCTGAATAATGAGGCTGGAAATTTACCTATACCACTGCACCGTGAATCAGGAGGGGCCCTGGTGAGCATGAAGCGCACTCCAGAATGAGTACTGGGATTGGAAGCAGAAATTAGGGCCTGGACACAAGAGTCGCTGATTGAAATCAGGTCCCTACCTCAGGGACCTGGATGGCCTGACAACAAAAGATGTTACCGAGGGTCTCTCCACTCTACTGGGCGGAGAGCAGATCCAGGCTACTACTGTGCGATCGATTGGCTCGGCGTATGCTGGAACAAAAACGGCAGTTATTCCTCTGCCAGTCTTGCTGGCTAGGAGGGCAAACACCAATGGAAAAATCAGGAGAGAATTGGTGTTATTCGTATCCGGGATAAAATCCGACTACAGCGCTGCTTCCGGTGTTGGGATTTTGGACTTCTGGCCAGACAATGTCAGGGACCTGTGGCGAAGAGGATCATCGAGCCGCTGACACCACCAAGAGTCCTGTTTGCGCATTATGCTCCGGCCAAGGCGATAATCGCTACCCTTGTGGTGATAGTAAATGCCCGACGTTACAACATGCCCTACAAGAACAAAGGGGGGGGAGGGGTTCGCTGGAAAACCAAGACGTTTGACAGGGAATCGTTCAAAATAATGATAGAGGTACCTTGTGAGCTATCAGGCACAGCGAAGGATAAGGCCCTCCAGGTAATGGATCCGCCAGGTAATGGATCCCACGTATCTCAAGAGGATAGTCAGCAACTACTTCAAAGATAGGATCTTGTTATATTCAACGGAGGACGGGTCGAAGAGGTTTAAAGTGACGAGAGGAGTACCTCAGGATTCAGTTGTAGAACCACTGCTGTGGAACATCATGTACGAGGCGGCTAGAGTGAAGACAGCGCTGGCTCTCCTGATGCCCAACGTAGGAGGACCCAGTTACAGCCAATATCCAAGGTTGTTGATGTGGAGCGTGGTCACTTAGAAGCTGCTCTGTGCAGCCGTTACATGGAAGGATGCCTTGGATACCCTGGCTTACAGAAGACCGCTGGCATCCCGCATATCGCCCCAGTTTCTTATGAGCGATCAGCGCGTTTTGTACATTTTCATACGACGCTGCGTGTGAAATATTTATCTTATCGCACCAATCCTGGCTACCAATAGAGCTGATCGCCGAAGAGAAGAGGCGCTCGGAGAAAAGAGTAGACCGCATTCCCCCAGGGCCGAAGAAAGAAAGGAAATAGTCAACGTATGGCAACGACGCTGGGATAAGGCAACGAACGTGAGGTGGGCACACAGGCTGGTTCTCCATATCCAACCCGAGATGGATAGGGGACACGGAGAGGTTGACTACTACCTCACACAGTTGCTACAGGACATAGCTGCTTTCGAACCTACCAGTATATACTTCAGCTGGACAAGACAGCAGAATGTCCAGTGTGCCCAGCAATAGAAGAGAGCGTGGAACACGTATTCTTCTGATGTTCCCACTTTCAGAAAGAGAGAGACGAATTTCGAAGGGTCTGCGAATCGGAACCGACTGCCCATAACATCGCCAGCCTAATGCTACTCTCCCAAGAGTGCTGGATGGCGGGACGGCGATATTAAATCAAAATTTAATACGAATGAAACAAGCCATAGCTAATTTGTTGATAAAACTAATTCAAAAAAATATATTCTAAGGTATAATTATATGTTTTGATGTCATTTAGTTTTCTGTCAACAATCATTTTCAATTGTATCTTTATTTACTTTTAAGTTCTTGTATCATGAATCTTTCAGAATGCATAAAAAAACAACTAATTATTGTGGTAAAGCATACGTAACATTTAAAGTAACTAAATAATTAAAGAAGCTATGTAACAAAATAAAATTCTCCTAATCATCGTCCATTTCTCTTGACGTTAGTGGCGAGAAATTACTCAATTTCTCGATACTATCGATAGTTTTTAATTGGTAATAGCCAACTATCGACTAACGTCCATCTCTACTGAGAGGTTGCAGGAGTGGGAGAAAGAGCTGTAGAGTAGATACCCTGCATCCTCCCCCACTCGGTATCTGACTATACCGCGACAAATGACGCCTTCATCTCAAGCATCCACAAATCCCAAGTCGTAACATTTATAATTTTTACTTTCGCTTACCTATAAAATGCAAATATAATGAGAGGAAGTATTGTCATCGTGAATAATAAAGAAAGATTATTTATAAAAGAAAAATTATTAAAGAAACAAGCAAAGATTAATTGTGGTTTATAGTCAATAGCCCTATTTAAGCAGAAATTAATTTCTACTCAAACCTGGATAGTAAGTGAAAGTTGTGTGATGCGCCGTACTACATTTTTTTATTATATTATTTTCTTGTACTTCCTCAGTTTGCTTATAGCATTGTACCACAGCTAGCTTAGTTGCAATAGTTACTATCGTTTATGGCCATTTCTTTTATAGTTTTTATAATCTTTTGTTTTATATATTGCTATGTTTTATCTAGGTTTGGTTGAGCTTGATTCTCTTTAGCTGCTAATACATTAGTCTATATTGAGGATGATTATCCCAAAATTAAGTAAGCTTATGAATACTTTTGAATTCCTTACCTTGTCCTCTAAATTGGATACCTTTCCAAGGGCCTGGTTTGTGGTTACCATTATTTAATAATTAACCAAGATAATGTTCCTACTTTCGACTTTAATACTAATGTTAATCAAAGTTAATGCTATCTTAATGAAATATATTCAAATTAAATATGGGCATGTTTACTAAAGAACAACATTCCTTGCTAACATTTATCTTTATTCGTCAAAATTAAAACAACAAACTATTACAATAAAAAGTTAACCATGGAATGATTCAGCCTAGACTTAGCCATTAATTGTTTTAACATAAATCTCTTATCTGTATTAATTGGTGTTAATGGTTCCTCAGGCGAAGGCTTGAAGGCGATGGTTGTAGGCTTGCATCAGGGGAGGTCAGGGTTCAGAGGAGCCGTCTTGCATCAGCCCTGATCAGTCAGTAAGTCTTGCCTCAGCCTCGATCAGTTAAGAAGCCCTCCCTCAGCCTCGATCAGTCTAGCAGTCCCCTCCTTTTGCCTCCTTGCTTCTATCCCCCTTTCTCTCTTGTTCTGCCTAAGAGGGGGTCGAAAACGTTGTTCATTGGCCGACTAGTTTTATAGAGGGAGGAAATTCTGGGATTTCATCGGATGGCTCCACCCCTTGTCCTGACAGCCGGTATCTGAGAACCATTATCCAACTAGTATAATTTAATCATACCTTTTCCAGGCGGTCTCCACTTTTTCCTCGAGGCCAGCCAAAGCCTAAGAGGAACAGTTCTTAAAATTGATTAGGGATCCCAGCTTTGGGCTTTGTTACAGTGTTAACTTCTCGGTAGGATTTTTAAATTAACTTATCCCTTATCTCTTATGTGGTGACATCTGTCATCGCCTGTCAGTTACCCTTCTTTCTACCTGCTCGTCCCTTATTTTTTTTGTTCGCACCTGGTCTGTTTAAATTATATAATGATAATATTGTCCAATATCAATACATATTAATATGTGTTGCCCTGAATGTGGTTTTGCCTTTATAATAAATCAACAAAACAACTTGGTTATTTTAATGATTTTCTTCTATTTTAATTACCTATACTTGATTAAACCCCGATAAATTATTATTTGAGATTGTTTAAAAATTAATAAATATTAAAAATTAATAAATATTGTGAAAAAAATATTGAATACAAGGAAATTAACTGCCAAGTAGAAGCGAGCACATTTACTTACAACTTCACCAGTAATTGATTATTAAATTTATCTTATTAAATATTTTTACGAAGTATTAACTTTCCCGTGCTCATAAATAAATAACGATAAAAACAATAAAAGAAAATTTATTCACCGGCACAAAGTGGATAAAGACAAGAGAGAGTAAAGTAAATTGAACAGAAGAAGAAAAACAGGAGATCTAATTGGGCATGCCAAAGTCCCTACCCGGTTTCGTTTTCCTTGCGGATTGAGGTGGAAAGAAAAAAAAAAAGCGAATGTCAACTCTAAGGCTGAATCAATTACCGCCCTCGGATTGTCTTTTTTATTTTTTAAAGCTCATATCATTATGATGCGCCGGTGAAGCTCATATCATTATGATGCGCCGGTGAAGACATGTTAGAAAAAATACGAGTATTATAGAGAATAATATTTTCACTTCATTGTGGCTCTCTTGACAAAAGTTGATATAAAATTTCTCAACGTCACTCGGATAATCCATGTGACTTCAAGCTCAAAGCATCATATCTAAAATAAAATTATTTTCACAAACAAAAAAGGGTTTAAATAAGAGGGACAAGGTAGTATATTTAAAGAGAAACACGTCTAAGGTAGTTGGAAATGTTTTCTTAAAGGGCGCGATGTAGTCATTGGTAAACACTGAGAAGTCCGTCAAATCTCCATGTTTTATTATTTTCAAACAGCTTGGTAAAAGCAGATTTATCGAGTCAATATAAATCGCTAGAAATATAAAAATCTGGTGGGGTTTCAAAACAAAACTTTCCCTTACCGCACTATAATTTTAAAGACTACAAATAAAACTGAGCAGCATCTTCACATCTTCTCCCACTTAAGTACAATAAAAGAGTTTTTTAAACAATTTTAGTACAAGTGTTCCTCTACACTGCCTATATATTTTAAGTTTATGAAGTTAAAAATATATTTTAAAAGTTCCAGTTTAGTTTCCATGGAAACAGTTTTTTATATTAAATAATATAAAAGTATAAATTATTAAGTTAATTTCTACTTTTGTATTCATACATTACATTTTTACAGAGCGAATTCTTGACAATAGATTGGCGGATTTGTTGGAGGAGGTTCGGTCGCATCCGTCTCTTTTCGGATGCGTTCGGTTATCCATCCAGTCTTTTAGTCCTAGTAAGATACGCTGTATCTTTGCTAATTACAGTCCGATTTCGATTATTTCCTTTTTGTATTTTAGAGAATTTGATTACCTTTCATATGATTATTTTCATAGTAAACCATAAAATGCATACTTTTTGAGTTATGCGGAAATAAAATATTCTTTTCGCTATGACATTTTTCCCTAAACATTCTCGATGATGTGCTAAATACATGAAAAGTTAAAGGGCTCTAAGAAGAACACTTTAAGCAAGTTTCATCAAAATTGTTAGAGCCGTTTTCATAAAAATAGAAAATGTTCACCATCGCAATACTTCACCTTACATTTCATATATTGCTAAGGGAAAGCAAAAAAATGTCGTGAATTTTAAAAACAGATCGGAAAGGCATCCAATTTTATACATTTTATCCAATCGTTGAAGAAAATCTAAGGGGTGTTCATTATTTTTAATTTTTGTTTCAAATAATTCAAACGTCAATTGTTCGATTGACCGGTTATCTTTAAATGTATTTTCGAGGCAATTTAATAAATCTTCAATTTTTTCGAAATTATATGTTGATTTTATAAATTCTGCTTTTGCAGTGAGACGACCTGAGACTTCTATTAATAATGTTTTTTCATTAATCTCTCTAAATATATTCTTTTTTTCGCAAACGATTTTTTTCTCTCGTCTTGTTATATTTAAAAATCTTAAAAGTTTATCCGGATTACCATCATAGTTTGGTATATGATCTAAATCCATACTATTTCATTGGAATGATGCCATACTTAACAATTTTAGTTCTTTCACTAAAAATTCCAATCAATAAATTAATAAATTTTATAATATGTAATAATAAAATAGAAAATTATAAAATAATCATAAATAAAAGTAAAATCTTAAGCTTACTGAAGCAGGTCGGTGTCTTCTTTGTTAGTACCTGGGATCAGTGGGCCAACAGAAGAAGTCAGTTTAGAATACCTCGGATGAGTGATTTTCTTAAACTGGGTGTTGCTGAAGACCACTACGCTACCTCGGGTGAGTGAGCCAATCGATGACAAACAGATACCTCGTAAGAGTGGGTCTGCCAGCCAAAGTTCTTCAGATTTCGGTTCGGACAGTGAAGATTACACGAGAATACCTAGGATTAGTGAGTTCCTGATGCTTACTGTTCCTTCTTTGGGCGCCAATTAACGAACACACAACAGTGAAGACTTTAAGATATACTTTTATTGTCTAAACAAAATGTTACAATGACATTTATAATGCTTCTTACAAACTAAGTTACAATATCTTAGCTATCTTACATCATGGCTTACTCTGATATGGAATGTTGAATATGGAATCTTAGAGTAGGCTTTATAGGGATGATAATGGAGAGGGGGTGAAGTTGCAAGGAGAAGAAAGAGGGAGATAATTTCCTCTATACCTAAATTCTGGGTGGCCTATTTAAGAACAATTCTTAGAAGCTCCTGTGAACTTCTTGTGAGGGCTGTCCTGAGGGTTCAGTTAAAATATACAATTGACATCTGAACTAGAATATGGTTTTTTTTTTTTTTTTTTTTTTTTTTTTTTTCCAATCCCTCAAACAAAACAGAACATTAATAAAACAAATAATTTGATAAATTATAAACTTGATGTACTTTACCTTTTACTACCTGTTGGTATTTGAAGGTCTGATGACTATTTACAATTTGAATGATATTTCCCAGTCAGGGAATTTTCTCATTATTTAGAGGTGAGGGTCCTCTTCTAGTTGTTTGTTACTAAAATGCCTACTACTAAGAACTATATACAAGATTAATAATGATAATATTTACAATATTTACATGGTTATATTTACAAAGGATGAATATAAGAGAGTGGTGCTGGGGTGGGACTAGGGAGTAGGCAGGACGGGGCGATGGGATAGGATACTGGGAGTGGGGGTGCATTAGAAGCGGATTAAAGTATAGTGTTGACCGGGTTGAGTGGTCCCTTTCGGCCCTGCCATCTGGCAGGAAGGGAGGATGGGGTGATGGCCCGGAAGAGTGGGTTAAATGAGGCAGGGATGTTGTCAAAGAACTTTATATGTCTCCTTGTGATGTGCTGTTGAACCGTGTCGAGTTGTAATTCATTGTGAATGTGTGCCATGTTCCGTCTTTCGAGAGATGTTCGTTTTGTGATTTTTTGTAGGACGCTGTTTTGGTATGTTTGGAGAGACTTCAGGGCTGAGGGGTATAGGTAGTGCAGGATGGGGGCACCGTGTAGCAATGTAGGCCTGAGGATGGCTTTGTAAATCAGGATCTTGAGTCTGAGTGACAGCCCTGGTGAATAGAGTAAGTGATTTAGTTGGTGTGTAGTGGCTTTGGCTATCTGTATCCTGTGTTTTGTGTGAGCTGTAAATGATAGGTGTGATTCCAATTTCATACCGAGGTATGTTAGCTGTCTTTTATTCTGTATGGTTTGTCCATTCAGTTTTGGTTGTTGTTTGAGTGTTTTCTTGTATGAAAATGTGATTGCATCAGTTTTTTGTGTGTTTATGTGGATATTAATGTTTTTAAGTTGGTCTGTGATTTTTTGGGCTACCGTTTCGGCCTTGCGCATGGCGTGATCTGCATTCATGCTTGCTGTATATATAGCAATGTCGTCAGCATATGCAGCGATTTGTACATCGTCAATCTTTTGCCCTACTATATGGGCTGTGTATATGTTGAAAAGGACTGGCGCAAGGACCGAGCCCTGGGGAACACCACAGGTAACTGGGCGCGGGGTGGAGATCTCAGTTTTGACACGGACAGAAGATGTCCGGCCACTGAGGTAGGAGCCAATAATGTCGACCAGTTGGTCCGGGAATCGGTGAAGCCGGAGTTGATCAATTAAGGTGGAGTGGGATACAGAATCAAATGCCTGTGTGCAATCTAATGAGATCATTGCTGTAGCAAGATTTTTATTGAGATTTTTAGCTGTATCATACTGTAGTTTTGCTACGTGATGATAGCAGCTAACGCCGCTAGAGAACCCGGTTTGTTCCGGGGGGATGATGTCATGTGTGTCGCAGTGTTTTCGGATGTGGATAAGAATAAGTTTCTCATATATTTTTGAGATGTGGTTGAGGAGACTGATGGGCCGGTAATCTTCCGGTGCCGCTCCTCGTTTTTTGGGTTTGAGAAGTGGAACAACTATAGCATGTTTCCACTGAGTAGGGTAGTATCTCAGGCGTGAGCATGAGTTGAAAATGTTGAGGAGAAACATATGGGCTTTCCTGGGGAGTTGTTTGAGTAGGACATAGGGTATACTGTCCTCTCCTGTTGATTTGTTTCCCCTCGTGTTTCTCAGAGTTGCAGTCAGTTCTTTATAGGAGGAAAAAATTGTTTGGGTTGTATCAGTCAGTGGACTGTGGTTGTAAATGGTAGTGGTACGTGCTGAGTCTCTATCGACGTAGTAATCAGCAAGTATGGTAGCCTGATCTGCGGGAGTGAGAAGCTCATCGCCTCGTTGTATTCTCACCGATTTTGATTTGGTGTTATGGCTTCTGACTAGTTTCCAGAAGTTTTTGGGGTCGTAATGGGTCCGGCGTAATTGATCGTGCCAGAGGGATGTTTTCCACTGCGACATTAGAGAGGTGATTTGTCTAGTGAGACTGTTTATGATAGGTCTGTATGTTGGGTCTTTAGTCCTATACCAGCAGTTTTTTATGTTGTTTCTCTGTTTGATTAGTGCGAGTATGTGTTTAGGTGGCTGGCGTAGGTGAATGGGAGTGGGGTTAAACGTGGGTATCGAGGTGTATGCGGCATCGCGTATGATGTTTTGGAGGGTGTTTATGGCATTGTTTATGTCATGAGTGTTTGAGAGAGGTGTGATGTTGGGCGTGTTACTGTAGACTGTGTTCTTGTATAGTTTCCAGTCTGCCTGTGTAAAGTTGTATTTGTGTTCTGTTGGTGGGGTTCTTGTTGTGTCACGGCCGAGGTGATAGATAACGGGGATGTGGTCGTTGTCACTGAATTCTATTGTTGTGCAATCTGTGAATCTGTGTGATTGTTGTGTGAGTAACAGATCTAGTGTAGATGTGTACGCTGGATTTGAGTGATGTCTGTATGTGTAGGCGTTGGGGTGTATGACTGTGTATTTTGTTTTAGTGAGGTGAGTACCTAGTGCATTTGGCTTTGTGCAGTTCCAAGTGTGATGTTTAGCGTTTAGGTCCCCTACGATGATGTGTTGTCTGTCTGTTTCGGTTTCCCGTAAGAGTGTTTTGAAGGTGTCGAGTTGTGCTCCCGGTCTTCTGTATATACATGTGATTTTGTATGTGTGTTTAAGTTTTACTTGTACAGTGACGGCTGTGTGTTTTTCGTCATTTAGTGTGCTGTTGTTTATAAGTTTAGAGGGGACGTCAGAACGCACCAGAAGTGCGACGCCTCCTTGTGCGGGGGTTTGTGAGTCTAGTCTGTAAGTGTGATAACCGTGAAAGTGTATTCGCGTTTGCTTGTTAAGTTTTGTGTCTGTGAGTGCGACAACTGATGGCCTATGGGAGGCCAGGAGGGATTCCAGCTCGAGCTTACGCTTTACGAGCCCTGTTATGTTATAGTTAAGGATAGAATGTCTATCCATTAACTTTAGCTGCGAAAGCTTGTTGGAGCACGATGTTAAGCGTGCTCATGACGGTATGGAACATGGCCTTCATGTCACTAATCATTGCGAGTAGGCCCTCTACCCATGCGGGTGTATCCGTGGACGGCTGGGGGGTTGTGGGTGGGGGTGTGGGTGCGGGTGCGGGGGTTGGTGTGGGGGTGGGTGGTCCGTGGAATAGGACTCCTGCGTAAGAGTTCGGGGCAGAGGTGGTGGTGGGAGCAGGAGATGCAGTCTCCTGGGTGTTGGTTGTAGGTCTTATAGTGACCTTTGTTTCCTTCTTTTTGAGAAGGATTTGCCTGTTGGGGCAGTCGCGGTAAGAGGCCACATGAGGGCCACCGCAGTTTGCACATTTGGGTGGGGTGTTTCGCGGGCATTCATGCGTCTCGTGGTTTTCGCCACATCTGACGCATTTTATGATACGCCCACAGAAGTTTTTGGTGTGGCCGAACTCCTGGCAGTTGTGACACTGCCTAGGACCGCTAATGTTTTTCAGTTTTTCAACTGTGTAGCCCATGTGGTCGATTGGGCCAACTTTTTCCATATCCTGGATAGAAGTTTTTTCGTCGGTGGTGACGATGATGAGTGGGAGGTTCCTCTTATTCCCACTCTCGTCCGTTTTTTGCATCCGCCAGATGCTTTTGAACCCGGGTAAGCGGGCCTTTAGTGCAAACTCAATAGAGGCCACTGAGTGGTTGATATCAAACCCTTTTAAGATGTATTTCTTTAGGGGTTTGGTGCCTCGGGGTGCATATGAGTGAAAGTCGATATCAACCGACTGGTGGAGAAGGGCCCAGGTGGCGTCATAATCAGCCTTTGTAGTGGTGAAAATTTTATTTTCGTTCTTATTTGAACGAATAATAAATGAGGTGATGTTAGCCTCTAAGAGGGTCTTTCTTAGTTCCACCGAAGACATCGGTGGACTAATCACAATCGGGGCCGGTTTGTACGGCTTTTGATTGGTTGGTGGGGTAGCTGGGGTGGGGGTAGCTGGGTTGGGTGTCTCTGACTGAGAGGCTGATGGGCCGTTAAATGCACCATATCTGTTAAAGGTGGTAGTGGCTGGTTCCTCATTGGTCGGCCTTGGGACGAACGTTAATTTTCTTTTAAGGTTTTTAAAGCCTTCGTGGTCGGTGAATGGAATATACTTCCGTTTTAGTTTCTTGGGGGGCATGGTTTGTGCTGATGAAGTTGAAGCAACTTCATCTTGGACCATAGGTGTGGGCTGGGGCTGAGTCATTATAAAATAAAGGTCTAACTAAACACTAACACTTCACTTATGGGAAAAAAAAGAAAAAAGAGTACTCACGTGACTCCAGGAGCACCAGAACGGACCGCGATGGAGGCACCACTGAAGCACCAATCACAGGCCGCGTCGAGAGCACCAGTAGTCACTAAGGGCTGCTTGCCAGCGCAACGCTGCCCTTTACCCAATAGGGTGATTTACTGAGGTTAGGTCCAAGGGATAAGCATGGACCTCAGTAAATATCGGGCGCTAAGCTAAGCAAGGATTGAGAGTCTTGAGAACAGTAAGTCTTCAGCTTGCAAGAGAGCTCTTCAGAGTAGGTCCTTCTCCTAAGGCTGCTAGCTGTAGAATGTGAGAATATGGTAGCAATAAACTGTTGAATATAAGAGAGAGCTTGACAGGCTTTCCGGTAGGAGACAAAAGATCTTTGGGGAATGGTCAGCCGACACTGACACTGACAAAGTGTTACCACATGCTAAGGATTCCAATATGTATGGTCTAAGACATTAGAGAGCCGTGAGAAAGACAGTTTACTGATATTAAACTAATGTTTAAAATTATAGTTATGAAATTGTTAAATATAATAGTCGTCTGATAACTCGCATAACTCAAAAATGGTTAGCCATAGAAAGTTAAAATTTTAAATTTAGGGTTGTTGTAACATCTAGTTGTGAACTTGCACATTATTTATAATTTAATTGCGTTAAAATTTAATGCTAAACTTCTCATATTTAGAATATAAGACTCATATATTAGTATCAATAACTCAATACATGTTTGTCAAAATTAGCAAACCGGAAGTGGTAATTTACGTTATAGACTTTCGAGAAAATATAATAAAAACATATGTCAAATTATAATGTCGTGTAAAAGACTTTTGTATCAATATAAATAATATACTAGATGTTAGTTGAAATTGGATAGTCGGAAGTTGTACATTATCTGTAACTTCATTCTTTTTTTACCTCCTGACTTCTTAGAGGAGGAGGAGGAGGAGGAGGAACACGGATTGTGCTAAGGACCACAAATCGAGATATTCATGATAAGCACGTTTCAAGGTCCGTACTAACCGTTTTTAACATGTTTATATTGGTGAGTGTGTGTGTGCGTGAGTGAATGTGTGTGTGTGTGTGTGTATGTGCGTGTGTGTGCGTGTGTGTGTATGTGTGTGTGTGTGTGGGCGCGCGTGTGTGTGTGTGTGTGTGTGTGTGTGTGTGCGCGTGTGTGTGCATGCCAATAGATGAAAACCAATAGACGTCGCGACGCAGAGTATCTTTATGAGAATATTGCTATGTTCGGAAACCAGTAACCAAATTGAACATCACTTTTTGAGCCACCAATTTAAAGTTTAATAGGCGCACAAGGAAGTCATGCGATGTCAAGTGAAGTAATCATTTTTATTTTGCATATATATATACATATATATATATATATATATATATATATATATATATATATATATATATATATATATATATATATATATATATATATTCTGCATATATACTCATAATATTTTAAACGCATTTATTTCATATGACATTAATTAATTGATTTTAAAATTAAAAATTATGTGAACAAGTCTACTTTGATGTTTGAGTAATTATCCCTTTTCAGTCTGGAAATAAATTGGTAATTGAGTAGTATTTTTTATAAATAAAACAATTAGTATTTCTTTTAGAAAGAGGATAATTCGTAAATCTATTCGAGACAAAGAAAACAAGAATAATAAAAAAAAAGATCCCTCAAACAGACGAAGAGATAACTGTGATGGTTCCACCTGTCGCAGGTGTTCTCTGATAACAGAGACCAGGAGAGTGTTTTCCCTATTTAAAGAGAAAGCCCTAATGAATGCTGTCATTGAAAGAAAAAAACTGATGATAGCTTTCAGGTCACGGGAACATTATTTAGTCTGGAAGCAGGAACTTGATGTTTCTCTGATTACAATCAACTGTTTTTCAAAAGCAATATAGAATCAAGAATTTTTGTCTGATTTTGTTTTAAAACATTCGTTAATTAAGATTTATTTTTACTTTTTTTTTAAACAAAATTGGAAAAACTCAAAAAGCAATTCGAAATCGCAAACAAAAATATAGACAGTTTATTTATCCTTTTTTATATACGTTCCTTCTTCGCTTCGACTGCCAGTGCTATTAGCGACTGCCAGTGCCATTAGCGAAAACTGGTCTTCTTTAATTATACTGTTTTCTTTGTATGGAGTAGAGTTTTCAATGCTAAGGTTGGGCCTTTGGCTTTGATATTTTCGACATTGCAATAAATGTTCTGCAGTCAGAGCTACATTGTCACAATTTTGGAACATTGGTCGATGCAGCCCTCAAAGCAGGTTGAGGTAGGGCAGCTTGGTCGATGCAGCCCTCAAAGCAGGTTGAGGTAGGGCAGCTTGGTCGATGCAGCCCTCAAAGCAGGTTGAGATAGGGCAGCTTGGTCGATGCAGCCCTCAAAGCAGGTTGAGGTAGGGCAGCTTGGTCGATGCAGCCCTCAAAGCAGGTTGAGGTAGGCAGCTTGCTGAGCCCAAGTCTTATCCTCCTTATTGTACAGCATTATTCAATTTGGAGGCACCCAGGCAGAATTGTGGTCTTTGATTAGACGGAGATAGTATAATGGTTGGTATACTTTCCTTCTCTACATTCCAATATTTCCTGAACTTCCTTGCATCTCTTTTGAATTAAAAATCTTCTTAAAATATCTGATGTGGAAAACACAGTACTTCCTTGTACGCCTATTAAACTACAAATCGGTGGCCCAAAAAGTGATCCTGAATTTGGTAACTAGTTTCCGTAGATTGCAGTATCTCAAAAAGACACTCGGCGTCGCGACACACATTTATTGACACACTCACACAAATGGGGCGGAAAACCAGTATTTCACACTAAGTTTTAACACTTAAAACAAGTAATAAAAATGTTTAATTGGATTGGAAACCAAATTGCCTTTGTAACCTTTATTACCGAAACATATGATTTATGTGTTTAATTTAAATATAATTCTTGATGTAAGCTTATTATGGCCTTCAAATAAAGTACCACTTCTGGTGATCAAGCAGTGACCAAAAAGGGAGGTTCACAACTAGATTTTACAACAGATACGAAATTTCAACTTTCTGCGGCTAACGGTTTTTGAGTTTTGTGAAGTACGAACGAACGTGCGTTCAGACGCCACGACGAAACTAGTCTAAATGGATTCAGGGATGGTCGAAATGGATATTTCCGTTGAAATCTGAGAACCAAAAATTTTCGCGAATGCAATACATCCTTTACTTCGTGCAAGGAAGTAAAAAGGTACATCAATCTTTTTGCAGCTGCATTCTTTCCTTCATGGGCTCATTCGTTATCTCCAATGGCTACATCTGAAGCAGGGCCGGATTAAGCGACGTAGAGGCCCCTAGGCAATGCGAATCTCAGAGCCCTCCCCTCCTTTTCAATTCAAAATTTCATTTAATTGCATAAACAAAAATAGAGGCATAATGAAGTAAAGACAGAATTTATATCTAATATGCGATAGATTGCACCAACCCTGTTCACTTCAATACAGGTTTTGCAATAATAAATTAAATTTTGTAGGTTGGTTAGGTAGGTAACTTTTAATTAAATATTGTACCAACACCAAATTTTAATTATATCGGAAGTAATATATGTCTTTCCTTAGAACACAAGACGATTCAAAGGTAATGGATAATGAATGCAATTTATGCATTACTCACAAATAAAGAAAATAAACTAAAGTTATTGAGAAATAAATCTTTATTTCTCGATAAATTTAAGTGTTACACATCATCATCATCGTTAACAAAATCGTATTGAAAAATATTCAAATATTAAATTATGTTTTCAAAAAATTAACTTTCCTATAATTAAGATATCTCTTCAATTTTCTGCATTTTCCTAATATTTGTGCTAAGTAGTTTTGCAGATTTTCTGAAAACTCTTTCCTGCACAATCTATTTATAAAAGTGTTGCTCTCATTTATAAATTTGAAAAACTATAAAAATTTCGAAAAACTTTACTCGAAAATTTTCGTCTAATTAGCTCTGCAAAAGTTCAAGAAAATTGGCTGAAACGTCATCATCTATTAAATTGTTTTATATTAATTTATCACCCCCTTAATCATGTTCAGTAGAATAATAATTATTATTATTATTTTGAACTATCTCAAAAGTTTGGAAATGGCAAGGATGTAGAGGTATTGGTTGCAAAGGTTTCTTGATACCACACAGGCGCGTAAATATTGGTAATAATGGCACTAAATGTTAGAGGCAATTTCCCTCCTAACTCAAGCTGATGCGATTATTCAACGTCCGTGATTAATGACACTGAGCCTGGAGCTGGAGGCTGATAAGGATCTGGAGCTGGAAGGGACGGCTATTCCAGCCTCTGGATCTGTCCACTGTCGTTAACTACCTGCTCTTACTTTATCGAGGTGAATAGTAGCCTCTTATTTTTATCCTTAGCAATTTATCTACGAAAGAAAGGCTAACGCCCATCAGGACAGGTTGTTTGCCAGGATCGGGAAAATAAAAAATTAAGGTGGAGAGGAATGAGGACAATTTATGGAAGAAATTTAGAAAACTAAATTAGTGGAAAATTAATATTAATATTTGTAAAAAGTACAAATTAAGGAAAACACAAAAAAACAATAATAAAATGTTATACATAAAAGGAATTAAATTGTAAATATTAAATATTGCAAATAGCGAAAATTTTTGTAAACAAGTAAATAGATCGGCTATGGAAGGTAGATTGCAGTTGTTGTAAGAGCCTGTTATTAAAAATGGAAAGAAAACCAATAATAATAACGAAATATATTGATGATCTGTTAATAATAACAAAAAATATCTAGAATCATTGGAATCATTAAATAGCAAGCACAAAAAGATAAAATTCACAACAGAACTACCATAGACCATAGAGAATAGATTAAGATTCACAAGAGAACTACCATATACCATAGAGAATAGATTAAGATTCACAAGAGAACTACCATAGACCATAGAGAATAGATTAAGATTCACAAGAGAACTACCATAGACCATAGAGAATAGATTAAGATATTTTTATACGGATATTATTTTGAATAACAACAAAATCGACTAAAAACGAAATACTAATAATAAAATTCTCAAGTAATAAGCTGGAATAGATATTATATATTTTCTATTTTATAGGATAAGATCACAATAATATAAAAAATGTTGACTGTCTTAACAATCATTAAGTATTCAATCATCAACCTTAATTATAAGTACCAATAATATTTCTTCGGAATATTTTTATTCTGAAAATTATTATGGTTTGTTGTTTTTCCGCCCTTGCTTAAATTAATTTCTTCCTTTTTGGTGTTTTACACATTTATTCTTAAAATAAATCTGTTATTATGCTATTATTTCTATAGTGATTATAGTATTTATTCATTTCTTTCTTCTGCATTTTTTTTTTATATGTTTATGTTACTAACCGATATCTTAATTTAACTTATATACGTAAACCACAGTTTATTAATTTATTTACAGAGATAAAAATTATTGCTTAATACATTGTAAATTTCATTTTTTTTCTCTTTCAAATATTTTTTACTGTTGCGTTATTTAAATAGATTCTTTTTAAACATTAGATTCTTTCCTGTATTTTATCTTTTTTCTATTTGATATTTTGGGTGATTCGAATGAAGCTGGGCACGCACTTGTAACAAACTGCCGTTCTGTTCCTCCGTACCGAACAAATCAATCTAATTAGGGATTGATAAATTATTTATTAAATGATTTGAAGCGCTTGAAATTATAAAATCCTTCAAATCCAATCCAGATTTTTGCTTAAATAACCAAATAAATATCTCCAATATTCCAATCTTAAATTTATTCCCATCTATAACAGAAAAACTAATTACTCACCGGTGATCTATGCCGGCATCTACCTTTCGTTCATTGTTAGTTCAATGCGAGAAGGAACCAGTACAAACTTTTCTGTTTGCTATAATCCATTTAAACCTTGGTGAGTACCAACATGCATTTGATTTCTTGTCTTAATTAAATTCATAATTCATAAATGTTTTATAAGACTTATATCAATCTGATTTAATATGCATAATAATACCAAACTAGATTTTGAATTGCTTATTTTTGAATTTTTTGTGTGTTTTTAGAACTGAGGATGAATGTATAACATTCGAAACTAGTTTTCAATAAAACTGGTTATAGAAGTGGCAAATTATTTATCAATCCCTAATTAAAAAATAGGTAATCTAAGGGTCGATATTGTGAAAGCTATCGAATTGAATTCATTAATTTGGCCAATTCAAGTATCATCAGGTCTGAAAACATAAGATCACATAAATCCAAACCAGAGATAGTAGAGCTGATTTATAATTAAAAAAAATACTAACTAGGTAAGATATCACTCCAAAAAACTTTGAGACGTTATCTGAGCTCAAGGATTTCATTCTTGAGGATGCCTGAAACAGGTTAATTATTTACTGCTCTTTGAGAGAGCCCAGACTAAAATAATAAAAAATGTTTCAATAAGAGGAGGAAACTCTTTCAAAACAAGTTAAAAACATCAATTCTCTTTGACACGAGAGACGAATTAAATGAACAAACATCAATAAAGATATGAAACCTGTAATAAGGACGGATTGACAAGCGGGCTATCTTATATCATCTTTAATGAGAGATCTCTTTTGGAAGCGAAAGACCAAGGACTTGAGGCTGGGACCTTAGCAGTAATGAGCCGCGGCCCAGATTGAGAGATCTAGCAGTAATGAGCTATTAGTAGCCCAGCTTCAAGCTTCAAGGCTGCTTCTGCTTCAAAGCATCAATTACTGAGCCCTCTCTGCTTAATGATTCTCTTTAAAAGCTAATAACGATGTTTAAAAAACTCCGATGGTCTGGAATATGTTGTAATAATAATAAAATTCTTTGTTTATTCGGGGAATAAAGAATTTTAGAATAATATTACAGGAAATAAAAGATGGGCTTTAGTAGGGCCTTAGAGTCAACAGAAAAAAAAATTGGCATTTTAATAAATAAAAATGAAATGATGACAAGCAATAGGTATTGAAGCAAATTGGATTAATAATAAATTATAAAAAAAATATTTTTTATTTTTTTGGGCTTTATTTTTTAAATTCACACCTGTCTATGAGGCGACCAGTGAATGTGCTGGCTAAGAACATGTAGCGTGGCATGAAAGGCATGAGAAACAGTAGTACCCAGCGGCACCTCTTCCTGTCGTGATACTCGGATATAGTTGGGCTAGGAGATCCCTCTTCCAGATCCTCTTCAGCTTTCTGCGAATGTTGTCAGGCATGTTGGTTGTCGCCACGTAAGAGTGTGTTAGGATGTCCGTGTAAGTTATCGTGAAATCGTTTGTAGTGGGTCCGTATGTGTTCGTAAACTGTAGGCATATTGAGGTCTGTATGTAACGTAAAGTTGCTGATGTACCAAGGGGCTTTGGTGATAGTCCTAAACGTTTTTGACTGAAAAATTTGAAGTTTTTGTACGTGTGTTTTTTTGGCTGTCCCGTATATCTGTGAAGTGTAGGCCCAGATGGACTTGAGTAAGAAAGTGTAAGTGTTCAATTTATGTCTAAGTTTCAATTTTGAACGGCTTGAAAGAAGTGAGTATAACAGTTTTAGTCTTTGGTTTAGCGTTTTTTGTTTATTCTTGATGTGTGAGCCCCATGTCATTTGTCAAATGTCAGCCCAAGGTATCGAATTTTGTGTGTCTGCGGAATTACTACATTGTCCAGGTATATTGGACAATAAAAATACGTAAAAAACAATATTATAATTAAAGAATCTTCAATTCTTGGGGAACTGGATGGACAGGAAATGATTGAATTAGCGGTATTTGAAAGTGAGAACGGGATTTAGAAGTTCTAACAAATGAAAATATGACGATTTATATATGTTTGTTGATTTAAGCCGAATGTCGTATATATAAGAATAAATGGAAGCTGGTACTATTTCACAACTTCTTTTAGTTATATGCTAATTTTCGGCCTTTAAACCATCCATAGGCATCTATCAAAAAGTGTTAAAATGCAGACAATGCCTTAAATCTAATCTGGATCACGTTCAATTATACCGAGACAACCTGGATCACGTTCAATTATACCGAGACAATTATACCGAGACAAAAATTTAAAAAAAATTAATTTTAATAATTTTTTTGAAGTTTTGATTCTGTATAATTGGATTTGGTCCAGATTGGACTTAATTCTGGCATCATATGCATTTTACCACTTTTTGAAGATGCCTGAGAATGGCTTAAAAGCCGAAAATTTGCATTTAAATAAAAGAACTTGGTGAAATAGTACCAGCCTCCATTTATTTTTATATATAAAAGCATTCACCTTAAATCAACAAACATATATAAATCGTTATTTCCTGGACTGCATAGTGTGAATGTAGTGGAAATGTAATAATCATCACTACTCAATGGTGAACTTGACATCTTTAAAGCAAAATTTGGAGGCAAACTAGCACTTCCTTGGCTATAACTTGACGACACTTTTATTTTTTCTACGGGATTTAAATGGAAATAGTTGACAGTGTAATTCGGTCGCTAAGACCTTTTCATTCCCAATAATCAATCTTTATTTCGAATCTATTCCTAAGTTAAGGAATAACACTTATATAATATTCTTAATAATATAAATGATTGAAATATTTATTTTGGTTTATTATTTTCAATAATAGATCTTTGTAATCGACCAAAGAAACAATTTTTGTAACCCCTCCCCCTCAATATTTGAAGTTTTACGTTTCAAGATACGTGGAATCGAAATAAAAAAAAAATCCGTCCGCCCGCCGTCCGCCGTACGCCGCACGCGTCTTTTCTCCGAAAATGCTGGACCGATTTTCTTGAGATTCGGCACCAATGTCACAGGTCACCCCAGGATGATCACCGGAACTCGAGATTACCATCCGTCTGTTTGTTTCAAAATAGCGGACGATTAAAGATCTTATAAGCCCACGACTCGGCCATTTATAAAGATAGAGGGGAAATGTAAGGTGTTTTCGAATCAGCATAACTAGGTATTAAAAAGAAAAAAAAAAAAGGAAAAACAAAAATTATATATAAATGCCGATTATAGATCTTTAAGCCCATAACTCGGTCGGTTATAAAGATAGAGGAGAAATGTAAGGTGTTTTAGAGTCACCATAACAAGACATTAAAAGAAAAAAAAACATATCAATAAATGCTTTTAGTTTACTATTTTCAATAATAGACCTTTGTAATCGACCGACGAAACAATTGTTGTAACCTCCGCCCCTCAAAATTTGAGGTTCTACGTTTCAAGATATGTAGAATCCAAATATCGAATAAATAAAAAAATCCGTCCGCAAAATTTAGGCCTCCTGACTTATCAATTTAGCTCCTGACATATCAATTTGGCTCCTGACTTATCAATTTGGCTTCTGACTTCCTCGCATCTCGTGGTCCTAGGCCTCCTGACTTATCAATTTGGCTCCTGACTTATCAATTTGGCTTCTGACTTCCTCGCATCTCGTGGTCCTAGGCCTCCTGACTTATCAATTTGGCTCCTGACTTATCAATTTGGCTTCTGACTTCCTCGCATCTCGTGGTCCTAGGTCTCCTGACTTATCAATTTAGCTCCTGACTTATCAATTTGGCTCCTGACTTATCAATTTGGCTTCTGCCTTCCTCGCATCTCGTGGTCCTAGGCCTCCTGACTTATCAATTTGGCTCCTGACTTATCAATTTGGCTTCTGACTTCCTCGCATCTCGTGGTCCTAGGCCTCCTGACTTATCAATTTGGCTTCTGACTTCTGACTGATTATTTCTGCATTTCCTTTAGCTTCCATAGTCTTTCCTTTTTCTTTTCCAACTGAAGTGCACATCCAATATTTCCTCTGTAACATTTTACCCTCTGATTACATGTCCTAACCATCACAACCTATTTGCATCGACACAGTTTCTTCTTAACAATCCCAGTTCGGCACTCTCACGGCGATCATCTTGGGGCAAACTTCAAATTCAGTTCCTTTGGTGCCTACTGCTTAATTTCTTTACAGAACTTGGTAGTTATGTTTTATAAAGTATTCTGCACATGTTCCTTTCCCGAAACACTCCAAATGCTCATTTGAAAGATAATGAACAGAATTATCTGAAATGTAAACCAAAGCAATTCAGAAAGTACTGTGAATAGGCAGACCAGATATTATTGAAATATTACTATTTGGAAATAATAAACCAATGTGTAATAATTTGCAGCGTTTTTTTTAACAAAGAATAATAAATAAGATATTGTTGCCAGGTCAACATTACCACAATACACTCTTTCTTTCTGAGTAGCACATCCCTTGTTGGCATCTTAACTTCTAGAACCATGGTCTGCTGACACCTTTCGGCCTTCGTATCACATTCAACTTGGCCTTTTATGCCTTGTTGTAAATTTGGTTATCTGTAGCACACAGGGTCACATGCAGCACACAAGGTCACATATAGCACGCAGGGTCACATGCAGTACACAAGGTCACATATAGCACGCAGGGTCACATGCAGTACACAAGGTCACATATAGCACATAGGCTGTCATTTGTAATTGTTCATGGGTCTAACATTTGTTACTATAAGTCTCGAGTCTGTTTCACATGCCATCTGCTCAACTACCACCACCCATTTTAAAGATATTAGAACCTGTATCTTTAATGTTGTGTCGATTAGATAGTCTGTAGCAGTATTAATAATAAGGCAGATACCAATTGATAGGAAGTAATGAGATATCACATTGTAACAATTATGCGATATTATAAATAAAGTAAATCCTTAGCACCCAATTGCGGTGAATTCCTTAACTAAGAGATACCTGAAAATAATACCACGTGGAGATCATCTAACATAGAATTTTTGTTGAATATGCTAGTATTGATAGATTTTAATCATTTTAATGACATAATCTGATAAGGCATAAACAACTATTCTACAAACAACAACCTTAATAACATCATTCGTTTAATTTCAACTACTTATTTAAAATAATTTAGTTTTGATCAATTTCATAAAGTTATAGCATACTTAATCCAAATTTACCCAATTAAAACAGCTTGTTAGATTCGTTTTATGTTTAGGAAATAGGAAATAATATTCCTTCAGTAGTATTTTATACTTTAATGGAGATTCATCAAAACTTTAGATAAAGTTTAAAGAAGTTCGAAAACGAGGAAATGTTCATTTCATTCAAGTTTATACTTTTCTTAAGGTTAAAGTAAAATCATGATATAATACTCGCGTAACTTCACAACTAATTAGTTGAGGATAATGATGATTTGTGCTTTACTTTTTGTTAGTTATGAAGTTCACAGTAGAAGTTACAAGCTGGTCCATTATTATCTGCTCACAATTTGTCTCTAAGATATCTGAAAGTATTATTCGTTAAAATAAACTTATGTTCTGTAAGTTCCTCCAATTCCTCAATTCCTCCAAGGCTTCTGTTTGAAGATCAATTTAGCTCCTCAAGAACTCCTTTTGACAGATATTATAAAATAATTGGAATCAATGTAATCGCTTTGAATAGAAATCCATCTATAGTTCGTAATTAGTGTAAATTTAACTGAAAAGGTAAAGGATATAAGGAGCTTAGAAACAAGAAGTGAAGATTTTCGAAATTCAAAGATATGAAATATCCCGCAGGAGCTAGCAGCTCTTTAATATCCCGCAGGAGCTAGCAGCTCTTTAAACATTGATTTTTAATAGTTAACTATAAAATTTAATTTAATTATTGCAAAAAGAGAATTGGACCCAAATTTCAGAAAAGTTTCCAAAATACATTTTACTTTTGCTTGGTTTTGCCAGGAAATAAAATATCGAGAACTAAAATTTACAAAAAGTTTTCTTTATGCATAAAAGTAGGTCATCTTTTAATAAGTAAATTAATACCTGAATATAAAATATCAGATAGTTTTTTTATTAACATGTTTTAAAAACGTACTTTATAATAAGTATTATATTATTCACTTATAGAAACTCATTAAAGCGTTAGTTAGTTTGTATTAAAATATAGCCGATAATTAGGTTTGGCCTTACAACTCAATAGTGGAGGAGATAAGAACTTTGTTTGGTGTCTGCCTGCAGGGTATAAAAATTTAATTGTGATCAAAAGCATTTTCTTTTTATTTATTCCTAATTCCGCTATTATTTTTTATTTTATCTTGCACATGTAGTTGATTTTCAAAATTAAACATTGGATAGAATAAAAGAACAAAACAAAGAAACACAATCGAGTGTTCTGCTAATCGAGTGTTCTGCTAATCGAGTGTTCTGCTAATCGAGTGTTCTGCTAATCGAGTGTTCTGCTTATCGAGTGTTCTGCTAATCGAGTGTTCTGCTCATCGAGTGTTCTACTAATCGAGTGTTCTGCTAATCGAGTGTTCTGCTCATCGAGTGTTCTGCTTATCGACCTCTCCCTCTCTTTGACTGATGACTCTATGTCCAATATTAATTCATTACATCTACCAATATGTTTCGCAAATACGATTCATATCCCAATTTCAATTATGAAAACTAATTGCAGATTATGAAATTTCGATAATTAAAGGGGATTAATTTATATCCACATGATTCCGTAACATGTAATGAATTGATAGATCTGGTATAATTGAAAACGGGAATATACAGGAGCGGCAGGAACCCGAAATCAGGAATAGGCAAACCCACTCCTTGGGATCTGATAAGAGAATGATCCACACCGAAAACAGCAACACCTTATTTCCTTCATCCACTGCCTCATTAAAAGAACCCAACCCAAGCTTAAGACCAGGATCATTGGCTTCTTGACTCGGCGAACGAAGAATTTCGTCAACTCAGAAATATTCGATATTCACTAAAACAGCTGTTGAGATTCCTCTCTAAAAGTGTGGAGGCCTACCTGATTCCTAGCCATACACAAACAATTAGATACACATCTCAGATACTAATGTGTAAATTACTAAGTCACAAGGTTAACTTCTACTTAGGTTAGGTCTTATTTGATACACGTGTGATTAGGATTTTTAAATATAGCGGAGGAGTAACGAGATTTCGAGGATGATAATGATAAAGATCGGGTTTTCCTGAAGGAAATGAGACATGGTGGGAATTCCTGAGTATGATATTAGAGGAAGCTGAATCTTATGTCGGAAATGGGAGTGGCAAAGTTGTGGTTCGGGATCCGAAGAATATGAGGTTCGCTATGAACAAGATATCCATTAGAACCTGAGAATTATCAATAATTAGAAAGATGGGACTAATTAACGTGTTCCATCAACATTGACCGAAAAATATCGCGCTAAAGGTTTTGGATTGCTTAATTATAAGTACAACAAGAAAAGGATACATCTTAAATATGCACTCCATTATTACGGGCCCCGACATATTTTTAAACTGAAATTTTCAAAATATTATATGAACCAAACTCTTTAATGCCAGCCTGTCAAAAATCCAATCAAATCGTCCGTCCGCCGTCAGCGACTTTTTTTCCGACATTACTCGGCCGATTTTTTTTTTTAATTTGGCATAAAAGTCACAAGTCATCACAGGATCATCCTCGGAACTCGACATTACCATCAACTGTTTTGTTCCAAAATGGTGGTCAATTATATACGTCCATACAGCAATATTTGAAGATAGAACAAAAATTTAAAATGTTTTCGGAATCATAATACTAAAGACTTAAACAAATAGAATAATAATAATTTAATTTATTTTTTTGGATGCATAATTATTAATGTACAATATATTAATGTACAATATATTAATGTACAATATATTAATGTACAATATATTAATGTACAATATATTAATGTACAATATATTAATGTGCAATATATTAAAGTACAATATATTAATGTACAATATATTAATGTACAATATATTAATGTACAATATATTAATGTACAATATATTAATGTACAATATATTAATGTACAATATATTAATGTACAATATATTAAGGTACAATATATTCGAATTTATAAATATATCGGTGATTCTCATAAACAAATTTTAGTCCATTTCAACTTTTACTCAATTAGTTAAGTCTAATCTGATTTTTTTCCACAGCAGCTGTACAGCAAAGAAACATTTTTTCATGATAAAATATTAAAACTGAATATATTAAAGAATAATTTGCTACTAAAATTTCATTATCATTCACTGTCACTCTCTCAGTTGTCTAGTAAACGTATTATTTTTCTTTCGTAACCTAGATTAAATGGTAGTGAAATTTATTTCGGCTCATAAAGGATGGCTTTTTCTTATTATAGCATTCTGAATCATATTTTTTTTTTAATTTTGGTTAACATAGAAGTATGTTTATGTACTTCACAAACTTTGACCTCTCACTTTGATGTTACTAACAAGCAAAATATAAAATTAGGGATTGATCCTTCTATACCATCATGCGGATGTCAACCAAAAAATAAAACATCAGGTATAAAGCGTTGAGAAAATAGGAAAACATTTTACGAGTATAGTGCTAGTCGTGAGCTGAAGAACCAGCCATTATAAATTTAAAGTGGGTCTATAAATTTATTTAAATGTGCTAAATATGAGCATAAAAGTGTATCATTTACTTTACACTGAATCGTAGGTAAAATTGTCTATTGATTTTATTGTCTAAAAAATTGTCAATTGATATTGTCTATTCTTTTTATTGTAGGCACACAACAACAACAATATAGATATAAATTATAACTTTTTATTAAAATCTACACAAAAATTCTATTTGTTTACTTTTTAAATATGTTTTAGCCGATTTTTTTTTATAAAATTCAGTCAAATGTTCTTTAAACACTAACTTTTAGTAAGTTTCTAATTTTGGTTTTCTTTAATATAGAAACCGATTCTTTAATATAGAATCTTTGTATACTGAGACTCTTAATGCAATATAAAAAATTTCCTTAAATACAAAAAAAATTATAGAATTCATGTTGGTTGTCATTCAGGTTGTCATGCTGGTTGTCATGGTAGTTGTAATGCTGGTTATCATGCTGGTTGTAATACTGGTTGTCATGGCGGTTGTCATGGTGGTTGTAATGCTGGTTGTCAGGTTGGATATCATGGTGGTTGTAATGCTGGTTGTCATTTAGGTTGTCATGCTGGTTGTCATGGTATTTGTAATGCTGGTTGTCATGGTAGTTGTAATGCTGGTTGTCATGGTGGTTGTAATGCTGGTTGTCATTGTGGTTGTAATGCTGGTTGTCATTCAGGATGTTATGGTAGTGGTACTGCTGGTTGTCATCGTGCTTGTAATGCTGACTGTCATGCTGGTTGTCATGGTGGTTGTCATGCTGCTTGTCATTTAGGTTGTCATGGTAGTTGTAATGCTGGTTGTCATGGTAGTTGTAATGCTGGTTGTCATGGTGGTTGTAATGCTGGTTGTCATGGTGGTTGTAATGCTGGTTTTCATGGTGGTTGTAATGCTGGTTGTCATGGTGGTTGTAATTCTGGCTGTCATTGTGGTTGTCATTCAGGTTGTTATGGTAGTTGTAATGCTGGTTGTCATGGTGGCTGTAATGCTGGTTGTCATGATGGTTGTAATGCTGGTTGTCATAGTGGTAGTAGTGCTGGATGTCATGCTGGTTGTAATGCTGGTTGTCATGGTGGTTGTAATGCTGGTTGTCACTATCAAGCTCATTACCGAGCTAACGCGGTTATTATCGCACTTTTACAATTTTTAAATTTCCCACGAAAAAACTCATTCGTTCTTGATCATTTGTTAATATTAATAGCTGAGCATGAATAGAAGCTTAGTAGAAGCGTAAGTAATTATTAAATACAGTCAAAATTATTAAATAATTTATAATGAAAATTTCCCATTGCTCGAGAATCACCCAAATATTTGATATATAATTATAATAAACCACAGTATATTAATTTGTAGCGTATTTCAAACATAAATCTATCAGGAATAAGTATGAAATTAAAAACCTGCAACTGTCCGACAAAAATTTTTCGACGAGGAAGTCTTTTATGAGCTTGGCAAGTCATTTGTGGGAGATATGATCTATGATTTTAATGATATCATAATTGATACTATGCTAAATTTCCTACAGCATACTCTATCCTTTACTGCATACTGTATTCTGTACTAAATAATATATGTTGTACTGCATAATGTATACTCGTTGATATAGCTCTTTATCTGTAGCCTAGCTAGTTCTTAATATTGTCTAATGTATAAATACTTCCTTATTTAAAATAGCTGAGAGATATATTAATGAAGAGTTCAAACCCATGACCAGAAAATCATAACCATGAAAAAAATCGCTGACAATAAACATAAACATGCTTGAACAAGATGAGCAAGCGTCCCATAAAGGAGAGTGCAGTTGGCTTTAACTTCATCGCCAACTTTAAAGCCAAATAACATAAATACAGCTGCCCTAGACGTGATTCGAATACAGACCTTTTTATTAGCTAGCTTAACTTTCTTTATATGTCCTCTGACCCTGCCCTTATGCAGTATCTACGACCGGACAGAACTTTATCTCAAAAGTAACCGCAATCTTATAAAAGGAAAACCTTTGTCAAGTAAAACTCTAAAGGACCGTTTACACGGTGACAGTAAAGATGACATTTGCAAACATGGCGGTATTGCACGACATTGCAGAAACTGTCACACAATATTGTTTGGCCAAATAGCTGTCGCAACAAAGACAGTTACTGTCAACTTAACTGCCACAAGACCTTGGCCTTGACAATGATATGTCCCACCTAACCTTATTTACTTATCGACTATATCTTTCGATTACTTCTGAAATTGAAATTGATTGTATACAACGTTATTAACTTCTTGGAGGGGGAATAAAAACTATACGAGTTGAGGTCCGCATGATGGTATAGAAGGATCAATCTAATTAGGGATTGATAAATTATTTGTAATATAAATTAGTATTATAAAATATTGAATAATGAATTTAATTAAGACAATAAATCAAATACATGTTGGTACACACCATACTCACCATTAAAATATAAAAAAACCTATCCTCATATTTCCCTTCTTCTAAAGACAAAATAGACCCATCCAAAAAAAAACAGAGTATACGAACTAAATTGTAATGATTGTGCAGCCAAATTCACGGGAAAAACTAAAAGATCACTAAATCAGAGATTAAAGGAACACATACGTGCATATATTAATAAAGCAGAGAATTCCAACTTTGCAATTCATTTAAATGAAAAAAACCCATAAATTCATCAAAGACTCAGGAGTTAAATTAATACATCACGATGAAAACAGCATCAAATTAAATATATATGAAGCACTTGAAATAATAAAATCCTTCAAATCTAATCTAAAATAAATGTCCAAATAAATATATCCAATAGTCCAATTTTAAATTTATTTCCATCAATAAAAAAACAATTACTCTCCGGAATTACTGGAAAAACCTCGATCCCTAAACCGTTTACCTATGACCACCCCACCTTTCTTCCACTGCTAGTTCAGTGCGAGAACAAACCAAAACAAACTTTTCTATTTGATATAACTACTTAAATCTTGGAGAGTACCAACATGTATTTGATTTCTTGTCTTAATTAAATTCATATTTCATAAAGGTTTTATAATACTAATTTATATCACACTTCATTTAATATGTATAGTAATACCAAACTGTATTTTTCATTGCTGATTTTTGAATTTTTGTGTTTTTAGAACTGAAGATGAATATATAACATTCGAAACTAGTTTTCAATAAAAACCAAATTAAAGAAATGGCAAACAATTTATCAATCCTTAATAAAAAAAACTATATTATTTAGTTATTATAGAGATCTACTAATTGCTAGTGCAGTTAGTTCTTCTTTCAACTGCCACAAGGTTAACTGTCAGCGAATAGAGAAGGTCTTTGCCGCACTGCCACACTATCTCACTATAGTGACAGTACTACCACGACAAAAAACTCTCGCCGTGTAAACGAGGTTTAAAGATTAACATAAATACTTGAATCTATGAGAGAATTATTGAACTTTGATAATTCTCTATCGGTTCATAAGAAAAATAATGCTGTTTTACAATATGTATACACGCTTTAGAAGAGACAATCCAATGCATTCCAATATGGCCTTAACAAGCAGAAATTAAAATAAGTTATTCCCGGAAGACAAAAACAAGAATGGAAGAAGTAATACAAATTCTATATTGACAATACAACGAGAAATTGTTTCTGTATCTAAAAATTCCTACCAAATACAATCAAGATAAGACAAAGTAATTTAAAATGTTACGGGGCGGATTTAAAGTTTGTACGCTCTAAGACCCGAGTTTATGCCGCAGCCTCTTCATAACACCAGAGGCGGAAGGAGGGGTCGAAAGGGGAGGGGAGAGGCGGCCGCCAATTTTCCTCAAGAAAATTATCTTTTTGATGATAATTATAATTTTATCCCGTAATAATATCAATTATGAAAATGGAGACTTTTCTTAATTCAATTCAATTAAACATTTTCTTAGTAATTGAGCAAATATCTTTTTCTTTAATTTGCGTCCCGGGAGTGCGGGATTCTAGAATGCCTAGTAATATATTTCGTGTAGTTGGGAAAGCTGACCATTTAAAAATATGTTTAAAATTTCATTACCAAATCTCATTCATTCAAGCATCCAATACAGTTTTTTTTATATATTATTTAAATTTAATTATTATCAATGTTCAATTTTTTATGTCATTTCTTAAAGAAAAGAAAAATGTAAACAAATTTTAGCAGAAAAGAATACTATAGTAAAGTTCATTTCATATGTATACTCAGATATATCTAAATTGTATGGATAAAATTATGGCTTATTGTATTTTATAATTCTGTACGCCAGAGATAAACTATCGTAAGTAAAATTTCCAAAATTTTACAGGAGAGAAAAATGGAGTTTGAGGTCGCACTGTCTTGCTTGTTATTGTGGATAGTGGCCAATCTTTATATTTCGAGTGGAAAATATTTTATTGTCCTTTTATTTATGATACAACTGAAAAATGTGACCAGAATATTGCACATGATTTGTGTGATTCGTTTCTAATTGAACTTTTTTACTAGATGTTGGTTTGTTTGTTTTTATTTACAGGCGTAAAATACTTAGGTCATCAACGGTAATGGTTTGTTTGATCTACTCAGATTTGGGACATATATGGAATAAAAAAAAATAATATAATAATAATAACAAAATAAGATAAAAAATACATAAAATAAAATAATAGATGATTAAAAAATAAATTAATTAATAAAGAAAAAGTAATGGATAAAATAATGCTATAATTTAGACAAGAGGCGATGTGCTTTCAAAAACTTAAACACCAATGTTACCAAAGTTTCATTGTCATCAAGAGCGCTGTCATCAAGAGCGCTAGATAAATTTGGGGTCAGTCCTGTTCTATTTATTGTTGGGACATAGTGAGAGCATTCCTCAAAAATATGCCTAATCATAAGAACGGAATTACAATATTGGCATGATGGAGGCGCCAGTTTTCTGTGAGTGTGTGAGCCCAGTGTGCCCTATTTACAAGATGCTATTAACTTCTCGGAAAGTATCGATCTGATTTATTAACAAAAATTTAAGAAAAGTTCGATACGAAAAATTTACATTAACAAAAATACTATGTAATGCTGAAAGGAGGGACTACTGACAAAGTATTTTGTTTTCCCGGGCGATTTCAAAGTTTCATTATTGAAAATATTAAACCAATAAAAACTGATAATCATTAAATATAAATAATAAATCAAAATATGTAGTCAATTCTAATTCATGAGGCTAATTTAAAAAAAAAAATTATTTTACTGCTATTATTTTGTATTAACAAAAAAAAGTGCATACAACTTATAAAACAAAAGTATTGGTTTTGTTTATTTTATTTTTTCCGTTTCTGGTTTATCGATTCGAACACTGTATAATTGTAACACTGTAAAAGATTTAATAGCAATGCCTAAAACATTCTTTCTGTAACCCAGTCTGAAAATCTAAGAAATGCAAACTTTTAAAATGTTTTGAAATTGTATTAAAAGAGATATGCTTCTGTAATTTTCAACACTTTCTTCAATGCTGTAAATTTTATTAAAATATTCAGTTAACAATATTCAAGGAGCAATTTAGTAAAATTCAAATGCTATACGATCCATTCCTCAAATTATATTATATACGATCCATTCCTGATATTATATTATATAGGATCCATTTCTCATATTATATTTTAATAGATATATAGATTACTAACTGCCAATGTATCTATATATCCATTGCAATGGCGACCGCAGGGGAGAGGGGGGGAGAGAGATCGGAGGATATTTTTCCCACTCTCTCTCCTTCCCCCGAAATGTACTAAAAAAATTGATTTCCATAGCCACTAACACAAGTTTTGTATTATAGAAATATCGAATAATATATAACAATACTTTTTTATCCAATTTTCATGTTTATCCTTCAAACTTATCCCAAATTTAGCGATTATATAAATTTAGGAGATTAGTTATATACTTCTTATTAAATCACCCCCTAAAAAAATTTAAATTCCCACCGAAAATATTTTTGGTACGCTCCTGCTAGGTGTACAGGTAAAGTCTGTAGGTTTTCTGTAGAGCACATAAATATGAAAAGCTCACGGGAGAAAGGGGAAGATTATTTCGAAATACATTTTGAGGAAATCAAGTTTTAAAGTTAGTAGTTCTCCCTATAAGTATTCTTCAAACGCCCCTAACAAACCGATCATCCACTTTTTTTTTTTACAATCTTATTCTATCTTAAGGATGTGAACATGTTGATGTGTATAACTAACTCCATTTCGGAAAAAATATTTCTCTCCACCTATCTCTCGTAGATTCGTACAAAAGTTTATTGCATCCAATGACTCCTTTAGGCACACACGCCTTCTATTGTGCTTAGGAAAAGACGTTGAATGCTTTTTTACATAATTTTTTGTATTCATAATTTAAGCTTAAATAAAGCAATTTTATTGGTTGGGGTCGAGATTTTCAGAATATTCTAAAAAAAATAATATTAAGAAAACACTGAAACTTCTTTTCCGTATTATTGAATGTTCTCAGTCGTGCGGTATTGTTGTGGGTAATCAGAGATACAATTGATTTTATCTGTCCGAGAGTAGCAAAGGTGCAGGAAAGTAAGTTCCAATTTCTAAATTACAGATCCGCTGGGCTAAATTAACATTTTTCTAATGATTCGTGAATTTTATAATTTAAATTTTTACTGTGATGTTCCTATTAATTTGTAAAATCACTTTTAAAATCTATTGGAATTGTCATGAATGTTAAACAAAAAATCAATATTAAAAAGTTAAAAAAATTGTATTAAAAATCTTGCATGTTCCTTTAAAATAGAATAACTTTGGGCTGCAGGCCTCAATTTTAACCATTAGAGATAAGGCAATACCCATCCTAAAGTGAGCCCTTTTAGTCAATTTTCAATTTTAACATATCCCCCTAGACTCTACAAAGGTCGCTATTGTTCACTCGCCATTAAAGAAATCCCAGAACAAAGAAAGCTAGCTAATAGAGGCTAGAGACTAGAGCTGGATGGAACTAAATCCACCCGACCCCCGCTCCACTATCCACAGTTAGCCTCTCTCTCTTCTCTAATTTACAAAGACCCACACAGTAATCAGTTTTCTTTCGCTCTCACAATATATTTCACTATATATATATATATATATATATATATATATATATATATATATATATATATATAAAAGAGCAAAAACTCAAAAAGTGACATAAATTAATTGCTAGAAAACAATATATATATATATATATATATATATATATATATATATATATATATATATATATACTTAACAAAATAACCGCTAACCGCAAAAACTATGGACCCGAACTTCACTCAAATTTTTGTCAACGTTGCTTCTATGTATATTCCGGCACTGGCTAAATGTAATTAAAGTAATACCTTCACGTCAGGAGTGGTCCTGTCAAGTTATGGAAAAGGATAACAAAGGAATTAATAAAAGGAAATCAGCTGTAAGCCGTTGCTCGTAAATGTCCGAGGGGGAAAACCGAAAGATAGATGGGGAGGATTAGGGGTGGTTATTAATTAATTTATTTAGTTACTATTTATTAATTAAATGTATCTTCATTCTATTTACTTTCATTTCGGTTATAAGAAAAATAAATATCTCTCCTCTTTATTATGTAATTCCCAGCTGTCAGAGTAAGCTGACAACCAGCATATGCGATAATATAAATATTTAAAAAGTATAATTACGACAATGTCTCGAGATAAAGTTTTGTGTAACGTTATTAGAAAAATACGAGAAATGATATTTTAAAGTGGTAATGAAATAATACATTTCGGTGAAAATTGTTTTAGCCGACAAAGAAAGGCTGACACCGAAAGGACAAATTGCTTTATCCAGAGGTGGGGCGGGCTCAGCGTCAAAACCTTTTGAAGAGGAAATAAAAAACAGTTCTTTCTTTCTCTCTCTTTTTTTTTTTGTTTCATTTTTAACAGCGACCACGAGCCATATTTCATGATATCCCGGTAAGCCTCACTCCACACGAGAGAAATTTCTCTGCCGAATTCCAGCTTATCCCTCCATCTAGAAGAATGCTCTTATCCAGAGGAGACAATGGAGATGCATCCGAGACCCGTAAAGAAGGGAATCCCAAGAGAAAGGAATCCAAACTGATTTATTGAGTAAAGCCTAAGGAATGGAATAAAATAAAAATGAGATTATAAATATCTTTGATTTAAATAAACGATAACGGTGTTTTAATAATATTCAGATTAACATTTCTTAGAAGTGTTCAAAAAATATTTTAAATAATTATTCAAACTGCTATTTATATTTTTTTTAAACTGAAACAATTAATCTATAAGTTGTTATGTTTCGTGCTGCGTAACTATATTTTAGTACCAGAGGAGCCCAGAAATCCCTTACCAATTTATTTTAATGAAAAAATAAAAAGGTTGGTTTCAAAAGAAATTGGCTTTAAAAATTAAATTGGCCCAGGCATAAAGCCCTGGCACCCGGGGCATCTCTTCAGACCCGAGGCCGTACTATCTCTATCTCAGGGATACTATCTCATTATCCAGTGTTTTCTCTTCGGCAGATTTGTCCCTATCCGACAGGGCTCGAACATTTCTTCAGTTCGGAGGAGATGGACAGAAAAACCAGTATTTAGCAAAACAAGTAATACAAATGTTTAATTGGATTGGAAACAAAATCGCGTTTGCAACCTTTATTACCGAAACATATGATTTATGTATTTAATTTTAATATAATTTTTGATGTAAGTTTATTATGACCTTCAAGTAAAGTACCCTTTTCGGCTCACCAATTTTAACCAAAATCTAGTAAATACATTCATATCGATATAAAAGTCTTATTTACCAAATTTGAGATGTTTTACATTATATTTTAATATGATTGTTGATGAAAGTCTAATATGACCTTCAAGTAAAGTGCTTCCGGTCTGCCAATGTTAACCAAAATTTATTATATTATTTATATTAATATGTAAGTTTTATATACCTAATTTGACAAGTTAATTCTAGACAGGAGTACTACAAGAATCAATACTGGATCCTTTGCTATGCTTCATATATACATATGACGTCAGTGTCTGCCCCGAGCCTCCCAAACCATACTTAGTTTGGGAGGCTCTGGGCAGCTATGTTTTGAGACCTCCTAAGATTCTAAGTCAAAATTTGAAGATTTGGTTATGTTAATGCAGACATTCTTATATTATACACTCTTTACAATCGGCCAGGAGAACCCCGAGCCACGCTTGTCCCCCCACTAACTAAAGTACTACATTTACAGTACTACTTTTCGCTAAAATAAAAATATTATAAAAACGGCGTAGTGAGAAAAAAGTTAAGACCTACAAAAGACAGTTCCCTAACATACCGAAATTTTCTCATACTTTTATTATATTGCTCTAGCTCTCCGCTGACCTTCGATACAGTAAACACTTCATACCGAATTTCAGCTCATTTGACCCAACGCTAGAAGATTACATACAAATTTTCAGCCCTGTAAACTAATATAGCAAACTGAAGAGATGCGCAAAACTTTAAAAACGCTAAAATTTCAGGTAAACATAACGAAATTTTGGTTGGAATTAACCCATTCTTTAATGGAATCGTTCTGCCTAGAAGAAAGCTCTACATATCGAATTTCAGCTCATTTGACCCAAAGGAGGCCGCTGGAGGTGCTGAAATGTAGCGAAGGAAAAAAAAAATACATATATATATATATATCAGACATCTCCAAAACTTTCATAATCATGCTCTATGGGTTATGAAACGGATAGACAATAATCCCGCCGGCCTTCGACCCACTGAAATAGTCTATTTTTTTCGGAGAAAATGCGACTAAAAAGGTACTCGCTTTGAAAAATGTGATTAAATCAAGACAAATCCCAACTTAGACACCTGCCCACAGGTACGAGATACGTACCCATCACTTTATATCGGCAACAACTAATTATTCAGACGGACAAAGTTTGTTACCTTGGACTAACATTCGACCGAAAGATGACCTGTGGCCCACACGTCAAAATGAAAAGAAATACTGACGACTGAAATTAATGAGCTCGTACTGCAGTCGGCAACAGCTGTAGTGAATGACAGGAAAAACGAATATGGAACCCTCAATCAACAGTGCCTCTGGACATCTTGTACCTCTGGACATCTTGTACCTCTAGACATCATGTACCTCTGGACATCATGTACCTCTGGACATCTTGTACCTCTGGATATCATGTACCTCTGGACATCATGTACCTCCTGCTGTTTGGGCACATTTGATACCTTATATGCCAACATCAAACATTTGCACCCTCAATATACCTCAAGTATATTTCAAGTCTGGAATCTATTGGTGCTCTCCGAGTGCTTAGATAGTTGAAGGATTAGTTTAAAATTAAAAAAAAAATATATATATATTTTTGTAAGAAAAAAAATCCAGTTTAAAAGTTCCACTTCTATGAAAATGACCCACGTACAGACTAATAAACGATATGGCTACGGCGGGCAAGTCCGTTAGGAAGCGACTAAAAAGAGCTGAATGAGTGATCTCCTTTCGTGGATTAAGGAACTCAAGAAAGACCGACCATCCTTCCACATGCCTAATTTCCCATGGCTATGTTTTTGTGGTTCTAATCACTGAGAAAAAATACAAAACATAATATTTATTTATTTATTCCACTTTGTTTCAGTGAAACAAGAGAAAAGGGAAGAAACAGATGGAAGCAAACAATACCTGCATCAAGATAAATAAATACAATGGCAATACAGATGCTAATAACCAGTAGTTTCTAAGGTTCTAAAGTAAATCCTATAAGATGTTTAGTCTCATTCCTTGCAGACCATTTCAAGGAACAGGGTCAAAACTCAGTAAAGTTTCATATCTAAACACTTATTTTTTATATTTCCCTCCGACTTTATTTACAAAAATACCACGTTCGTATACAATAATTTTACACTTATTAAAAGTTTGTGAAGTTAACTAGCTATGAAGCTGTATTGTACAAAGTTGTCATGTACACGTAAAAACTTTATATTTTACGGATTAACTGATTGTGGTGCTGACAGGTGCGAATGAAGAGACGATGTAAAAAATATAATATTAATTAATGAATTAATTAATAGTTAATATTAATATTAACCATTCTTAGAATCTAAGATAAATTTCGTATCAGATAGCTATATTTTGTAGAAAAATGTTGCATCACAGCAGCCAAAGAAAAGTGCAAACTAATAATTTTCAGAAATACTCGGTCGAATCTCAGGGAATTAATTTCCTAGCTACGACCTTCGTGGATTCCAAAAATCTGCTCCATTTCATCAGTTTCCTGAAGATATAACCAATTTTGTGAAGTTAGCTAATTTCGAAGAGCTATTGTGATGTCAAAAAACGTTAGATCCCTACAACAATACGAGTAGCTAGTATCATTTTTTTTTCATGGTTTTGATATGGTTTCTTTTCCCACTTTTTTTTTTCAAAAGTGGGATACTAATGCAAAGAAAGTGTTTTCGTTTTTAAAGGGATGAGGATGGCTATCAGAATGTGTTAATTAGAAAATGTAATGGAATTAAATACTACAAAGGCTGCACATTAATGACTGATTAATGACACATTAATGATTAATGCATTTTGACCTTCACTCCTACAAAAAAAAAATTAAAAAATAAATAAAAAGTAAAATTGTTTGACAAACAATATAGACTATTCAAAACGAAAAACACTATGATTGCATAGTCAGAAAGAAATTTGATGAAAAAAAACAAGTAAAATTGGTATTTAGCTTCACAGCTCATTAATTTTTTGGCTTTTTAAGCTGTTTGGTAAAGAATTTTTATTTTATTTTCTAATTAAATACACATAAAAGGAAAATATATTACCACCAATATCAGTATATCAGTAAAACTGTTGATTTTAAAACATATACAAAGCATTATTAACATTACTTAGATATAATAAATTAAATCAAATTATAGCATTAATTATTTATTAAAAATAATAAACAATAATAATATATAAAAATGAATAGTAGCAAAATTAATCAATTATAGTAGGCTCTCGCTAATCCGAACTAATTAAAGCCAAGATTTATCGCAGAATGAGAATTACCGAACGAGAAAAAATGTGACTTCATTAATAGCAAGTCAATTTAAAAACAAAAAATATATATTATAAATATTTTTACAATAATATATCATTTTACAGAAATTACTTTTTTTTAAGGGAAATAGTCCGAAATATTCGTTTATTTGGAAAGTGGAAAACATTTTTTTGAAGGCCTCTCATGATTGAAAACTCACAGCTCATAGTTAATTATATTTTTGAGTATAATACACCTTTTAGGTGTTATCAGGTTTAACAGCTGATCAGTGAGTAAATTTGGGCGGCGGTGAACATGTTAATTTTGTACTTGTTTATATCTAAATAATAAAGTAGGTACAATATTATTATTAACATAAAGTTAATATTATCAAACATCCTATTAACTGCTACACTAGATCAACCGCGGGAAAGTCAAAAATATTACAAATCACTCCTAAAATAAAGTAAATTAGGGCCGTTGTTAATCTACTTTATCAATTCAGATCGTCATTTTTAAGCATCATTATAAAAATTCAGGTTACCTATTCAGCCAATGAAGAAGCAAAACAAAACATCGTGAATGATCCAGAATACAATAAACAAAAGAAGAGAAAGAAATGATTTATTAAAAATCAATGCTGCCCAATTACATTGGGTTGCTATAATACACAGCATACTAATCAATCCATAGTGGATAAAATATTTATATATACACAATTTTATATCACAATTATGGAGTAGTACAAGAAACTAAAATAAATTAACGGAATAAACAGGTTTTAATGCCATGGCTTTAATAAAAATTAATGCAAATCAATAAAAAACAAATAAACAAAAAGGTTAATTCATCCAGCATTATACTACGATAAGAGTAATTGACAAATTTGTCCGAGGTGAATGGCAAGAAAGATATATAAATAATTTTTCCAATTAATCACTAATTATTTGTATTCATCAAAAAAAAATTTATTAGTCATACTTGGAGCTACCAATTATAGAATAGCCAAAGGATTGATAAAATTTTTACTGTGAATGAGCTCTCACATTTTAGTGAATGAGCTCTCACATTTTAGTGAATGAGCTCTCACATTTTAGTGAATGAGCTCTCACATTTTATTGAATGAGCTCTCACATTTTAGTGAATGAGCTCTCACATTTTAGTGAATGAGCTCTCACATTTTAGTGAATGAGCTCTCACATTTTAGTGAATGAGCTCTCACATTTTAGTGAATGAGCTCTCACATTTTATTGAATGAGCTCTCACATTTTAGTGAATGAGCTCTCACATTTTAGTGAATGAGCTCTCACATTTTAGTGAATGAGCTCGCACATTTTAGTGAATGAGCTCTCACATTTTAGTGAATGAGCTCTCACATTTTAGTACGTAACGTGCTCATGTCGATTATGAGCATCCTTTTTTTATTAGCTAACATTTCGTTCTGTATCGATTGGATAGACTTGTTATTTATATAGTTAACAGTAACACGATAAATAAAGTAAACAAATTCTTCTTATTTAATCTCCTGTTGTTAGATCAAATACCCGATATTTTAACTTATTTTTACTATTTTTAATCAACTATAATTGAAACTATAATGGTATATTTAAAAAAAGAAAATTGTAGAATCTTTTTTTTATCGATTTTCCATTTTTTCCAGGTAAGCTTGTTATTCATTTTGGAGAAAGTTGAGAAATAGAGGTAAAAGGTAAGTTATTTTAGAGCAATTACTTTAAAAAAATGTATGTGATTATTATGCGCATCGTAAGCAGAAATAGGATTATACCGCCATTGATAATGCGAAATCAGGTTTGTGTGTGTCAAAAATGGGTTAGCCAAGATTGCGCTGTATAGATGGAGAAACAGAATCCATCAGAGAAATATTTAATATTCAAAAACTATACTGCATTTACCTTTACCTGCATAAACTTGTAAATATAAGCATGATGAATAAAAAATATAATATAACCGTACATTTCTCCATATAAATAAGAGCGACTTTTTATGAGAGTGTAAAGTTACTACACTATGAAGCAGAGATCTTCTTCTCCAGCTCTCTGGTATAGAACCCGTTCCTCTAAAGTCGTGAATGAAGTAAAAGCACTTTAGCGATTCAACTTAAAGCGAATCTCGCTCTGGCGCCTTGAAATGAAATGCTCTTGTGGATAAATTGCAGTTTTCCTTATGGCAAAGGAATATCCTTTATGAAATGAAAGCATAGTGGATTTTTATGTTCATTCATGGTTTTCTTTTCGGTTTGAGGACCTACATTTCCCCCTACACTATGGCATAATCTACGCTTCTGTCGACTCAATGCCAGGATATATATGTCAGGGATGGCATTCGTACGTTTTTGAGTGGTATGCCACCACTACCACTGTCAAACCCGTATAATCGACAGAAAGATAAATATAAAACAAAATAAGTCTGCATTAATTTGATTTTTTGACTTTTTATAGCGCTTCCCAATGAGTATGTGCATCTCCTTCTCTTAGTAATTGTGTACAATACGTTTTCTAAAACCTTGATATAAATAAAGATATACTTTAACCTTCTGGCTCTAAGTAGTATTAGTAGCCTAGCACAACGCTAATCGCTCTTATTTTAGTGAAACAAATGCATTTATAATTTTTTTTTATGTGGCAATTCTAGGTAAAGAACGATAAATGTTGCCATTTGTCGAAAACGATTCAATTGGTAGCTGGTGTAACGTTGGATGTAACTTAGTTTACAATCACTTTTTTTAGTGAATAACTTTCGATGTGACCCACTGTATAGGAAACTTGAAGGTGAGTTCTGAAACTAACTGCTAGATAGTGTCATCCATTAGTTTGAAAACATAAACCTTAACTTTCCTATACAGTGGGTCGCAGCAAAATTAATTCCGCCAAAAAAGTAATTGAAAAAAATTTCACATCCAACGTTGCTTCAGCAAACAATTACAATTCAATTTTTAATTTTCTGAATCGATTCTATTATTATAATAAACTCATGGTAAACCATAATTTACTCGATTATTTTGCTGTTCCTCGTAATAAATATTCCAAAAGCCAATATACCAGAAATATTCTACGGCTATTTTAAAAACTGATAGGATCGGGCTGAATATATTCAGGTACAGAGATTATATATTTTTAAAAATAACAGAGGACCCTCACGAGAGGGCTGAACTATATATAATACAAGAGATCCTATTGATAAAATCCCAGCGGGAAGTTGCTAGGTCCGGGGGAGAGGGGGAGGGGAGGACGTGCTTTCATTAACCCCCGCCTACTGCTCCTGATAATCGAAACGAATTTCGACTGAGTGTATTTTGTTGAGCGCTGTTGCATCAGTAACCCCTTTCATTAAACGGGCTTTTTATGTCCAATAATTGCACATCCTCTTCACAACTGAGGGACCTTATTCTGCTTCAAAACTAATCCCTTCCCCGCCACTACTCAAAGATAACATCCTCTTAATGGAGAACTAATTAACATCCAACTAATATAAATATCCCATACAGGCTGTTGCAAAGGTCCGGTCCATTCCATTTTATCCTCTTAATGGAGAACTAATTAACATCCAACTAATATAAATATCCCATACAGGCTGTTGCAAAGGTCCGGTCCATTCCATTTTATCCTCTTAATGGAGAACTAATTAACATCCAACTAATATAAATATCCCATACAGGCTGTTGCAAAGGTCCGGTCCATTCCATTTTATCCTCTTAATGGAGAACTAATTAACATCCAACTAATATAAACATCCCATACAGGCTGTTGCAAAGGTCCGGTCCATTCCATTTTATCCTCTTAATGGAGAACTAATTAACATCCAACTAATATAAATATCCCATACAGGCTGTTGCAAAGGTCCGGTCCATTCCATTTTATCCTCTTAATGGAGAACTAATTAACATCCAACTAATATAAATATCCCATACAGGCTGTTGCAAAGGTCCGGTCCATTCCATTTTATCCTCTTAATGGAGAACTAATTAACATCCAACTAATATAAACATCCCATACAGGCTGTTGCAAAGGTCCGGTCCATTCCATTTTATCCTCTTAATGGAGAACTAATTAACATCCAACTAATATAAACATCCCATACAGGCTGTTGCAAAGGTCCGGTCCATTCCATTTTATCAGCCAATCCAAATCTGCAGCTGGTCAAACTCCATGCCAGTTGCTAGGAGGCCGGGATTGGCTCCTTAGGGAAGAGACTAATGACCGAGGAGGGATCCTCCGACGGAAAATGTTTGAGGAAATTACATACCTGAAAATCTCATTTTCTTGAAGCGTATTTAAATAAAGGCAAGATTTTTATCAAAAAATAAGCTTTCTGCTACAATTTACTTATGTTTATAATAAATGTTTTTTTTATTATTTCTAGATCGTTCAAAGGGTTCCTAATTTATGGTTTTTTTTTTAATCTTTAAAAGATTTGAAGGTTGAAATTTTTATTTTTAGATTCACCCGAAAAATTGAATATAGAAGTTTTTCAAAGTGCTGAAAAAAAATTTGACGCCAGTATTGAATAAAAAAATGTGTTAATTTACTAGACTCCGTAGAATAATACTGTTTTCATTACATATAATTCAATGGACCTTTCAGATCCCACTAAAATTCATTTTTCAAAATTGGATCACTCTAAAATCTATTTTTTCTGGATCACGAATAATGTTTTTACATTACTTATAACACTTAATTATTATTATTATTATTAATAATATATAATTTATATTATTATTATTTAAATAAATAATAATTTATTATTTATATTTATTCATTAAATAATTTATTATTATTATTATTAATAATTATTGTCTTAAATATACAAATTAAATTTCAATTTACTATGACATTTCGAGTAAGGCTGGGTTTTTTTCCATGTACATATTGTATAATAGAAATTATATGGTTATTTGTTAGCTTGCTTCAATATACAAACATAAAAGTAAAGGTTCATAAAAACAAGGTTAGTAAAATAAAATAAAGTTTCACCATCTTAGCACAGAGAGCCGCACCGAACCTATTCATGCTAGCTCAATTCGCGAAATCCAGCTAAGCTGCTACTGGCACAAACTTCCATCTTTCCTCTAGGCCAGGATGGTGTATATTGTATTTATTCATAACAGCGTATTGTATTTATTGATAATTGCATTGTATTTTTTTTGTAGAAATAAGCTTTATGATTATCTAAATAAAAATGTTGGGCCTTTAAGAATATAAATTGCACATAACGTTTACTACCCATATATTTTTGAAAAGTTTAAAACTTTTCAGTAAAAATAATTAATTTTTCTTTGAAGTTGATAATTTGATATTCTAGTAGAGAAGCTATCTTGCAAAGTGACTCCATTAAAGACTGGAAGAGGCCTTTCTTAACTGGTTGTGGTTTTAATCAGAGAACTATCATAGAATGTTCATCAAAGCCCAGCTAAATTTATCCCCAAGCTATGGCACAATACACGTTTTCTTTTGACTCTAAATAGTGCGTTATCACCATACATTAAATAATAGTTTAAACCAAAATATATTTTTAAAATAAATATATAAAACTAATGTATGAAAAGCTAAAGAATTAGCAATGGATTAACATAAAAGAAATAAATATGCATTATTTTTTAATAAAGTTCAGTAGAATGTAAAAAATGAGTGTATGGGAATTTCTAAATATCATGAAAAATAATCATGCCCAAAGTCAGAATCCAATTACAAAAACAAAAAGTTATAATTAGTTAATAATCAGCTAATATAAAGTTATAATTACTCCTCAAGCATTTGATTCACATACAAAAGTTATAATTACTCCTCAAGCATTTGATTCACATACAAAAGTTATAATTACTCCTCAAGCATTTGATTCACATACAAAAGTTATAATTACTCCTCAAGCATTTGATTCACATACAAAAGTTATAATTACACCTCAAGCATTTGATTCACATACAAAAGTTACAATTACTCCTCAAGCATTTGATTCACATACAAAAGTTATAATTACTCCTCAAGCATTTGATTCACATACAAAAGTTATAATTACTCCTCAAGCATTTGATTCACATACAAAAGTTATAATTACTCCTCAAGCATTTGATTCACATACAAAAGTTATAATTACACCTCAAGCATTTGATTCACATACAAAAGTTATAATTACTCCTCAAGCATTTGATTCACATACAAAAGTTATAATTACTCCTCAAGCATTTGATTCACATACAAAAGTTATAATTACTCCTCAAGCATTTGATTCACATACAAAAGTTATAATTACTCCTCAAGCATTTGATTCACATACAAAAGTTATAATTACTCCTCAAGCATTTGATTCACATACAAAAGTTATAATTACTCCTCAAGCATTTGATTCACATACAAAAGTTATAATTACTCCTCAAGCATTTGATTCACATACAAAAGTTATAATTACTCCTCAAGCATTTGATTCACATACAAAAGTTATAATTACTCCTCAAGCATTTGATTCACATACAAAAGTTATAATTACTCCTCAAGCATTTGATTCACATACAAAAGTTATAATTACTCCTCAAGCATTTGATTCACATACAAAAGTTATAATTACTCCTCAAGCATTTGATTCACATACAAAAGTTATAATTACTCCTCAAGCATTTGATTCACATACAAAAGTTATAATTACTCCTCAAGCATTTGATTCACATACAAAAGTTATAATTACTCCTCAAGCATTTGATTCACATACAAAAGTTATAATTACTCCTCAAGCATTTGATTCACATACAGTTTTGAATTGTTAATTTTAAGACACATTTAAACTTCGGGCAATGTCTGGAATCACTGTTCACTATCTTGAAGGGTTTAGGGCCGGGCGGCTGTGACTGGCAAAAAGATGGCAAGCCCAACTAGTTCCCCACCAACACCAGTACCAGTACCAGTACCATTGCACTTAACTCAAATTTGCTGCTTCAATCAGTATGAACACTATTATAGTTTTTAACATTAGCCCTTCAGGGAAACAATAAATCAAACCCGAATTGGCCGTAGTATATAGTCCATACATTCAAACTACGTATAACATTAAAGATACCCACACTCTCTCATTTAGATGTTAAATATTACAATAGAAAACAAGTCAAACAACAGGTATAGTTTAACAGATCAAATGGTATGCTAAATGCAGCGTCATTCTGTGAAATAGTCGCCATATCGGTTTGTATTTCATTGCTGCGTGTTTCAGTTCAATTATTTTTCAATTTCGAATAAATAAAATATTCATAAAATAAAGTCGCATCATCTTACCACAGATAGAGCTGTATCTATTTAGCAAGAAATGATAGTATTTACGCTAGGCGGATTTACTGATTTACATAAGCGGATTTCAGCATGCTAAATATGATTGTGAGTACCTCTATTAAACAATATTATAATAAGTTAATAATTAAATGGACAAGCGGTGATCCGATGCCGATAACACCAGCACTGACTTGCCTACACACCTCTCCCCACTGAATTCAATCAAAATACAAATCCTCAAGGTCAGATCTAACAATCCCGTCACATCTACGTTTCGGTCGATCTCTCGGACGCTTCTCCGCTGGCAATAGGTAGCATTGATTATTATTTTAGTAATACGTTGGTTATCGATCCCGACAAGTTCCACTCCCGATCGCCCATTCGCCGCGATGCTATCACTTCGCCGCGATGCTATCACCTCAATTATCTTTGACTCCCTCTTCTTCACTCCAAATATTCCAGACAATACTTTGTTTTAAAAATCCTTGAGACTTTTTTTTCTGCGGCCACCGTTGTCCTACAGCCCAAATACTTAAATTTATCAACGTATTTCTAATAATATTTACACCATCTATACTATCGCCGTTTCTACAATCAGTCATATATTTTGTTTAATTCGTACATACTCGTATTTCGAAACCGATTCATTACCAGGTTTCATCAACTTTGCTAAATGTAATTAATAGTGTCGGCATTTAACAGCTTGGCAGTAGTGTGCAGTATACACTATAGAACTACTCTAATGCACTGTATCAAATCATCAGAACACCCACACAGAGGCATTTTACCATCCAGAGCTATACCTTTCACCGGACAATAGTGCCTACTCCAGCGTAATTTTAAAAAAATTAGGGTAAGACATCTCGCTTTTTTTCCAGGGATTTGAAAAATTCCGTAATAAAAATTACCGATTCGAACTTGTTTCGACGTACGTTGAATGTTTCGTACACGCATAAACTTATTAGATATTAATATAAACTTCTTTGGTTTTACCTGTTCAATCGAAATGTAATACAGCTCCTGGCGGTCAATGGAATCCTAAAACTTGGTACAGACAATAGACCCTAATGGGCAGAGGAAGATCTAGACTCCTCGCAGAAGTAGGGGGGGTGTGGTACAGGCGAAGGAGGGTGTGGTACAGGCAATTTCAATCAAGCGGCCGTTATTTATTTAATGGAATTGGTCCTGCAATGTACACCGAACCCTCGGGCCTATCCGTCTCACTAAGCGCTCATTGAAGACCTCTCCTCTCTCCTGTTCCTGGTCCTAATGGAATTCCGTCGGAGTAGCGGCATTTCATCAGGCTCTGTTCCTCGGGTGTTAATGTTAGTGTTAGGAGAATTGATCTCATTCTCGGCCATCAGTTTCGGATTGTTCGTTAATAATACCTACAAATAATACCTACAAAAGCATACATTCTTTAAATATTTATTTCGTAACATTCTGCATTCTCTAATAATGTTTCGCTAATCTTGGTGGAGCCAATCCGCTTCGATGAATTGATCTTGACAAGCCTCTTAATAGATTATAATCGTTAAGAACGAGTCACAAACGAGTTTGCCACAAACATTTTTATTTAGGTTTCAATTTAAATTTAATTGAATTTCGATTTAAATATAATTTTAAAATACAAAAACGCTGAAAATTATTACACAATGGTTTATTATTTCCACTTTGTAATATTTCAAAAATATTTATTCTGTCCAAGTAAAAAAAAATTAAGCAGTAGGCACCAAAGGAAAAGAAATTTGAAGCTTGTCACAAGATGATCGCCGTGAGAGTGCCGAACTGGAAGTGTTAATTTAAAAAACAGTGTCAATGCAAGTAGGCTGTGATGTAAAATAATACAGAGGAAATATTTGTTGTGCACTTCAGTGGAAAAAAAAAAGGATAGACTAAGGAAGCTAAAGGAAGTGCAGAAATAATCCAAGGAAGGATAAAGCAGAGAGATACGAGGAAGTCAGAAGCCCAATAGATAAGTCAGTCCGACAGAGAATCAGTCTACGAAGTTCATTACGCTATATCTCAGCTAATAATGGTCCGATTTAAATGATGTTTAGTTCGTTTTGTAGGGAATTTCATTAGCTTTCGTTTAAATACAATAAAATCACCAAACAAATCAAACCGATAAAATTTCTAATCGGCCGCCATTGAGAAACAAACAGACGGACGGTAATGTTGAATTCCGAGGATAAATCTGGAGTGTCCTTTGACTTTGCAGTCGAATCGCAAGAAAACCGGTCCAGTAGCCTCGGAGAAAAGCCGCGAACGATGGGCTGACGGATTTTTTTAATTCAATATTTGGATTCTACGTATCTTGAAACGGAAAACCTCAAATTTTGAGGAGGGGTTAAACAATTTTTTCCTTGGTCGATTATAAAGGTCTCTTATTGAAAATAATAAACCAAAAGGGGTAAAGTAAATTCAGGCATAAGTCAAGCAATTATACTAATTGTAAGTCAGTAAGTAATTATAACAGTGTAAGTAATTATAATTATGTAAGTAATTGAAGTAATTATAACAGTGAAGTAAATATAATATTCAAATGATAATTCATTCTACACCTTTTTATCAGAAAGTTGAATCTATAATAATGTTTCTATTATATAATGAGTACCATATATAACGAACGATGTGGAATAAGTCTTTAATTATTAAACATATTCAATTTTAAACAATTTTTATTCAGAAACAAAAGAATTTGGAAAACGAGAAATTAATTAAACTAATATTTATTTTGCATTCACATTAAAAATAATGATAATAAAACCTTTAGGCCTTTGCGCCTGCTATATATACTACATACATATATATATATATATATATATATATATATATATATATATATATATATATATATATATATATATATATATATATATACATATAGCTTATTATATATTATACATTATATTGTTATATTTCAGTTAGTGGATATGTATTTAGATAGTATGAGCCTATATAGATAAAACGATTAACTAACATTGTTTCTAATAACCCGTGAAAAGAATTGTGCTCTCAACGTCCTTTTTACAATTGAAAGTTCGCTACCATGGTTTGACAAGTTCGCTACCATGGTTTTACAAGTTCGCTACCATGGTTTGACAAGGTTGTAACTGAAATGAGATTATTACCGCTTCTTACTCTCCTTCGTTTAATGCATAAGAGAAACTAACTCTATTTGCTATCTATTGAGGAATAGCCGTTTTACAATTTATTTTTTTTAATGGCTAAATTACGATATGCCTAATATAAAATCAGAAGTAGAGTATTTTTTTATCAAACCAACTTCAAAAGTTAAATTAAAACCATGTAAAATAAATGAAGAGAAAATTAATAAATTTTATTTATAAAGAAAAACGTTATAGCACTTTAAATTTTCAAACTCATTTTTCTTAAAATTAAGTTTCGAGCAGTCAGATCCAGGTCAAACCAAGGTAGCGCGTTGGAACTGCAATAAATAAATAATTTAATATTGCGCCATAGAGATTCCTCATCTTTATTTAAACTTGCCCGCTTGTTTTATATAAGCTACCCTCCAGGCGTGCAGTATCCCCTGGATTCCAGGAGGATGATCAGCTTCTCCAGTAGGGAACCCTTATCGTAACGACCCCATCAGATACCCGGACCCTGGGCCCTTTCCAAGGTTGGCATAACGTCAAACAAAGCTTATCTCTTAGATCGGGATAAGATAAAAGGGATCCCTAATATATTTTATTATATCATATTACTTTTCATATAGCAACTAACTAGTTAAAATAAGAAACAAAAATTAGTTGCGATAATGCTTTCTATATTTTTTAATCTAATCAACTATTTCATTGATTTAGCAATTTAATACTAATATAATAAGAGTGTTTAATTCTGAATATAAATAAATAAATTAAACACATATACACAAATAAATAAATATATATATATATATATATATATATATATATATATATATATATATATATATATATATAATACCATTATCAGAATATTTACTTTATCATTCATAGAATTGATAGCAATTAAATACTAATATCAGTATGTTTGCATGATCATTTATGGAATTGTGAGTATCAACGAATAAATTAAACATACACGCATATATATATCGTTCATTTGGAACAACAGGACTAGACGCGTATGCAGAATTGATTTTCGGGGGAGGAAGATTTAATAATAATAAGAAAAGTAATCAATTAAGTATCTATGATCGCCACATTTGGCGTCAGGTTTAAAGATAAGAATGAAAATCGGATATCAAATTATTATTATAAATAAAAAACTTAAGGTTGGTGGGTATGAAAATCATATTTTTAAAAAATGTAGAGGGGGTATATACCGCTTATTCCACCCCCTGCGTACCTTTTTCTTTTTTCTTTTTTTTGGTGTGGATATCTTCCAATATTTAGATATATATATATATATATATATATATATATATATATATATATATATATATATATATATAAATATTGGAAGATTTCCACACCGAAAAAAAAAAGAAAAAAGGTACGCAGGGAGTGGGATAAGCGGTATATACCCCCTCTTATATATATATATATATATATATATATATATATATATATATATATATACATAGTGAATGAGAGAGAGAGAGAGAGAGAGAGAGAGAGAGAGAGAGAGAGACAGAGTGAGAGTGAGAGAGAGAGTGTGAGGGGTCGGGGTGGCCGAGCGTGTTAACGCAGGTGCTCACAAAGTAGGTACTCACAAACCCAAAGGTTGTGAGTTCGAATCCCGGTACCGCCATGAATTTATTTAATTAAATTAAATAATTTAAGCAATTTATCACCCCCCCCCGGGTATGTGAGGCCCGTCAGCCTACTTGGAGGCAACTCACAGAGGCCGGGCGTATCAGTGATGACCCTACCCCGTGTACCTAAATTGAGAATCGCAGTGTGGTCTTCCGTGTATGAATACCACAGCGCGCGGCCAAGGATCTCCATGGTCTACAATGCCAACCGTATATATATATATATATATATATATGGCCTCGCGCGGATCTCATTACCGCGTAGGGGAGCGTCCCACGGGTGGCGGATGTGGGGATGGTCGGTGGAAATTCCTTGGAAGTTCCTCCCGGCTAAGTCCGATGGACTCGCTGACCAACAATGAGAGCGCCCCTCCAGGCTTGCTGGAGGGTGTGACGTAGGTTTGAACGCCCTACTCACATATTTTTAGTTCACAAAATACCACAAAAAGTCATGGATCTCTCTGAGGTAAAACGCTCATTATCCGGAAGTAAACTAGTCCCCCGTTCGGGTCTCCGGGTGGGGACTGCTTCAGGGGATTCATGGCGCAAGTTGAAAATTAGAGATTTAGGTATAGGGACGTGGAACGTAAGAAGTTTGAATACACCGGGTGGGTTAAAATCGGTGGCAAACGAGGTTAAGAGATACAATGTAGATATCGTGGCACTGCAAGAGGTTCGGTGGCCAGGGGAGGGTTCGTTAACAGAAGGGAACTATTCTATTTGGTACGGTGGGAGCGGTAATTATTGTTTAGGTACTGGATTTCTAATAAGGAATAGATTGCTCTCCGCATTGAGGGACGTAAAATTTTTTAGTGATAGGATATCTGTGGCCATATTTCAGGGGCGGTGGTTTAAAATCGCGCTGATAAACATACATTCCCCTACCGAAGACAGTGATGATGAAGTTAAATGCGAATTTTATGATAAACTAGAGTGGGTATATGATAAACTACCTCGAAACTGCATGAAAATAATATTAGGGGACGCAAACGCAAAGGTGGGAAGGGAAGAAGTATACTATCCGACGATCGGTAAAGAAAGTTTGCACGAACATAGCAATGATAATGGGATCCGTCTAATAAACTTTGCTATCTCGAAAAACCTAACAATCAAAAGTACTACGTTTAAACATAGGGATATTCATCAGTATACGTGGACATGGCTGATTCACAAACACGCAATCAAATTGATCATGTTTTGATACAACAAAGATGGCAATATAGTATAATTAACGTGAGGTCTTATCGTGGGGCAGAATGTGGGTCAGATCATGAATTAGTAATCGCGAAACTTCGACAAAAACTTGATATAAAAAAAAGGAAAGAAAGCCGTATTTGTTCCGAAAATTTTGATCTAGATAAATTGAAAAACCCTTCAATTAGAAATCAATTCGCGGTAGAAATCAAGAATAGGTTTGAAGCCTTGGAATCTTTAGATGAGGATCGCGAAGATGTAGACAAGCTATGGATCGGAATTAGGGATAATATTAAAGAGGTAAGTAATCTGTGTCTTGGAAAAAGGGACAATAAAAAGAATAAACCGTGGTTCGATAATGATTGTCTAAACTTGTGCGAAAAAAGAAGAGCCGCGAAACTAAAAGCTTTGAATAATCCAAGCGATAACAATGTTGCTAATTTCCGGGCCTTGATGAATGAAGCGTCCAAATTCCTCAAAAATAAAAAACGAGAATATCTTAAAAACAAAATAATAGAGATAGAAACTAATAGAATTTAAAACAACGTAAGAGACATGTACAAGGGTATAAGCAGATCGCGTAAACAGTTTGAACCAGCAATGAATGGAATTAGAGATGAAAATAACAATATCTTGGCCGATCCGGGGGACATTGTGAATAAATTTAAAAAACACTTTGAAAGTATTTTGAATTCGGGAAATAATAATCAATCTCCTCCTTCTGAATATCAGAGTGCTGAACCGTTAATTGAAGAACCGAGTAAGGAGGAAGTCGAAATAGCCATCGGAAAATTAAAATCTCATAAAGCAACGGGAATCGACAACATTTCCAGTGAAATAATAAAAGCGTGCGGTGAAGCTGGAGTTTCTAAAATACATTTTTTGGTTAAAAAGATCTGGGAAAATGAAAAAATGCCCGAAGAATGGAAAGAATCTATACTTATTCCGATTCACAAAAAAGGTCCGAGGACGGAGTGTAATAACTATCGCGGAATATCACTCCTCCCGGTATGTTATAAAATATTCTCGTTGATCCTAACTAGTCGAATCACGGAATATGCCGAGGAAATTATCGGAGAATACCAATGTGGTTTTAGACGGAACCGATCAACTATCGATCAAATATTCTCCTTACGGCAAATATTAGAAAAAAAATTAGAATTCAACGGTGTAGTTCATCAGCTTTTTGTGGATTTCAAAAAGGCTTATGATTCCATTGATCGCCGGAGACTGTATAACATTTTGATTGAGCAGGGAATACCGAAGAAGTTAGTAAATCTAGTAGGGATGTGCATGACCGAAACATTCAATAAAGTTAGAATAGGTAATTATTTTTCGGAGAAATTTGAAGTTCGCTCGGGGTTAAAACAAGGCGATTCCCTTTCACCTGTCCTATTTAATTTAGCATTAGAGTATGTCATTAGAAAGGTAATGCTTACCGAAAGGGGTTTAGATCTGGGTGGTAGAATATCCGTGCTGGGGTTTGCGGATGATTTGGTATTATTAAGTGAGGACGCGGAAACTATAAAACTGAATACAGCAACGTTGATGACAGCTGGGAAAGAGGTTGGCCTCAAAATAAATACGGATAAGACGAAATATATGGTTAGCAATAGAAACAGAGGCGATTTTGAGGATATAGATATAGGAGAAAATAGGTTTGAACACGTTGAGAAATTTAAGTATTTGGGGTCTGTGATTACTAGAAAAAACGAAATTCAAGAGGAAATAAAGGCGCGGTTAAAGGCGGGAAATGCTTGTTATTTTTCGGTGTCAACATTACTTAGGTCGCGCATTTTGTCCAGAAACTTAAAACTTAGAATATACAAAACTATTATCTTGCCTACAGTTCTGTATGGGTGTGAAACGTGGCCGCTAACCTTGAAGGACGAACAACGCCTTAAGGTATTCGAGAATAAGGTACTGCGTAAAATATTTGGTCCGAAAAAGGATGAGTCAACCGGAGAGTTTAGGAGATTACACAACGCGGAATTGCGGAGCATGCACCCTGTTAATATAATCGAAGTGATATCATCGCGACGGTTGAAATGGGCTTGCAAAGTTGTTGGGCTCAGTAACGAACGAATTCCTAAAAAGTTAATAAACGCTGAGCTGACTGGAAAACGTCCGAGGGGTAGACCGAAACGTAGGTGGGAGGATAGTATTAAGAGTGATCTAATGAATTTGGGTTTGGAAGGTAGTCGGTGGACCGAGATTTGTAGACAGCGATTAGTGGTATCGGCATCGAACCTCCGGGTTCGCTAAGCCTTTTATTATTATTATTATTATTATATATATGGCACCATGCATGGCCATAACTTTTACACCAGGAAGATTTGTGGCAAATATTTTGTATTGATATGGGAGAAAAATAGATAGTTAAGAAATTAAAAAAAAATTAAATTCCGAATGTATTTTCACTCTCCAAAAAAGATTAAGATATTGTATATTATATTGTATTATATTATGATATAAGATATTGAAAAGATATAATGAATGACCCGACAGCTTGAAGCGATGATTTTTTATATAACAGCCTTGCCTATTCTTAGTAAAATTTCATTTCACCTTAATGTTGTACTCTTAATTAATGTTTGTTGTTAATGACTTCAATTGGAGAGTTATGTATTTTCAGTCTCGTTTCTTTCAATTGTTTATCCATCACTCTTCTTTTAATATTTAATTTAGGTTTGAGAAGGCGTAGAATTTATAGAGGTTAACTAAAATTAATACAATTATAAACTTATGGAGGATACTAAATTAATACAATTATTAGAGTAGTTTAATGGCATTAGGTGTTCCAACAGGGTTTGGGAAGGCGGGACATCCTACAGGTAATTTTTCAAGAGAGGGTTAGATTCATTCCGTCTGTCCATTACATAATTAAAGTCAACACTCAAAGCCCTCATTAACTTTAGGCTACAGCCGTACTGCTACAGCCGTACTGCTACAGCCGTACTACTACAGCCGTACTGCTACAGCCGTACTGCTACAGCCGTACTGCTACAGCCGTACTGCTACAGCCGTACTGCTACAGCCGTACTACTACAGCCGTACTGCTACAGCCGTACTGCTACAGCCGTGCTGCTCCTTCAACAGGCTCAGTCTAAACGGTCAATAGTAGTGATTATTCCATGGTTTGTGTTTTATATTTTTCATTGCAGAGAATCATGGTATCAGAAAAAAATCATTATTTTTTTTACACTTTTGTTACACATTTTAATAATCAGCTCAAAATCTCTGTTAAGATCTTAATTCGTTGGAATTTTATTTTGTAAAAATCATTGCAGCGTAAGCAGTATTATTTATTCATTGCAAAAAAAAATTTTTAATCTACTTTCTTCAACTTAAAAAAAAGTTAAATACAGTAAAACTCCGCTTATCCGTCCTTGTCGAGACCCGATTCCACCGGTTAATCCGATGTCTATAAAAGAAAAAACTTTTATATCAATTAAACTCGTATATTTTGTAAAAATTAAAATACATTATGTAAAATTAATCTATATGTCATATGTATACATATTGCTATATGATGAAGTTAAATTTATTAGACCGATACTGGTACTGGTACTGGTATTGGTGGGAGGAATTAGTCCGGCAAGTGGACCTTATGGTCCTTTTTGCCAACCCCTGACGGCTACTATTACGTCACCGCCGCGTACTAACCAGAGTGGGAGTGTCATGATACATTTCGCGGGATCGCCACGAAATAAAAATTAACCGATCCAGGTGGGAATCGAACCACAACGTTCCGAACCAGGCACTCTGGGATACTGGCCCCAACGTACTCAGCCCTCACGTCCTCTTATTAGACCGATAAAAATGTCTTTAAATACAAGGTTAAATTTAAGTGAAAAAAACGGTCATCCTGTTTTTGTAATAGTAGTTACAAGGTCTTAGTAGTTTTTTGCTTAACCGAACTTTTATTCTATCAGTAGCATTGTCTCTCCACTTTTTTGTGTGTTACCTAGTGGCCTTTTAGTTTGAATTATTTAGTTCTGATGATAGTGTAAATACTGAAACTGGTTAACTCTGTGAAAGAAATATTATTTTTTCTTTTACCGCCGGTCAATCCGGAGAGTCGATTAAATGGGGTTCTACTGTAATGATAAAAAAAAGTTGCACATACAAAAGGTAAGCCTCTAAGTATAATAGAATATTTTAGTAATAAATAAATTGATATTGTTAATTGCCTTTTTTTATGTTTATAATCCGCTATAGACGAATTAAAAATTTGATATCGGTACTTACAAATAAAAGGATGAAAAGTCACTGTTTGCCGGGGCAACTTCGAACTAGCGCATTGAAGTAACATATATACAATCAATACATTTATTCAATTATGTTCCACATTCTACTTTCGTTACTGCCACTGAAGGTTTAAAATGTGGATCTCAGACAAGTCCTAACTTCGTTGGATTATTACATCAGTATAATAATTCTTCAGCAAGAGACTATTTTGCACTTGCCACACACATAACCGCTACTGCTTGAATAATGGGTATTTCAGACACCTTAAGGATGGGGCAATTGCGGACAAAGTATTACTAAATTTAATGATCTCATCAAAATAGGCATTGAAACGTGGGCTTAAATGTGATAACGTAATCATCTAATGAACATTTTTTTTTTTTTTTGAATAGGAAAAATCTACCTTCAAAAATAAAAAATTTACAGTCCTGTAGAGTCAAACTCTAGTGCGCATTTGCCCCACATTATCTTAATGAAAAGAATATGATAATTTTTTTTTTTTTTACGAGTCAAAAGCAATGATTAGGAAAAGATGAGAAAAAGAGAGGAAAATAATTAAAAAAGACTAATTAATTTTAAAATGCTGTGCTGGGTCCCTGCCTCGACCCTTCACTCTCAATCCTCAACCATCAGAAATATTAATTTTAATTATAGGAAAGAAGATAATTCTCATAAATAAAATATTCAAGTTTAAGGCTACTTGGGATGGATCTTTTAAACACTGCATTTGTTCTTAGTTGTAAACAATATTATGTTTTATACGATCCAGGTCTGTCCAAATATTGAACAAAACTAACTTGATTCAACGAATAAAGTAATTAAAGGGATTTAGGATTTTCAAGAAACAAAGAAAAATTTAAATTTGCCCAAAATACTCCAGTATGAAATGGCTACGGTTGACATACCGAGCCATACGCTCATGAGACTGAAAAGAAGGTGGACGAAGGATCTACTCTAATGAAGCCTTGACAAACGCTCGAGTCCTGGAAATAGCACTGATGGTAACTGTCCTGGCTGAGAATGTTGCCTTTATTTTCAATTTATGTAACCATGAAATTCAGCGATTTTTGAGTTTTCACTTTTACTAGAAGCAATAAAGAATTGAATAAAAATGTTGAATCACTACTATATATTATTACGGTAGTATAGATCCCTTTTCCGGCTCTCAGGAGCAATGGATTTTGACGAGTGAGGTATCAAAAGAAAGGGAATATCACGAAGATGTGACGAATTCCAATTTTGTTTCTTAAAATCTTACAAGGGCTTAAATAAAAGTGTTGAAAAAACTGGAAGGTTTCAAAACTTTGACGACTGAGAGTCGGAGGATCAAGACGGGATAAGTTGGGTTTTAAAGATTTTGACGCGTGCATCAAGATCATATACGCTCCTATGGAGCGTATTGGTCCCGCGTTTTAAATCTCGAAAACCTACCGCTTTCGAGATAACGCACGATATAGGTCCGCACGGGCCCTATGCCATCTTGCGTACGTGCCGTTGTCATGGCAATTTTATATCAATTTGAGTCTTTTTACAAACACTTTTAATGAGTTTAATATATTGTTTCCCATGTCCAACCCTAAAGGGCACTGTTAAATATAAATACTACAAATAAAAAATGCAACAGATATTTTCCAGTGGGGTAAGCTAATTACTTATTAAGTATGAACTGTAACTCCAACATAGTCATTATAAACAATGTAGCTTCACCAAATTTGTATGTTTAATAAACGTTTTTGGTAATAGTATATTGTTTCACGAATAAATATGTTTCTCTGATATCGCTTATACTTGAAATTAGGGATTAGAAGATATGTAATGCGAGAGTTCTCGCTCGGGTATACTAGTTATCATTAATTTTCTTTAAATTGTACGGAAACCTAAAATGCACAATTTCATAGATTACATCGCGTTGTGTTCATAATTGATAGAAATGAAATTAATCTATTTAATTAATTTAACTATTAGCCGCATGGTACTCCATTAGCCGTATGGTACTCCATTTTATAATAATCTGCGGTAATTAAATCTGCCAGACAAAATCTGTTTTTGTCTAAGATCCTCACCTAGAGTCAATTTAGAAATCGATTTCAATATTTATTACAGAGAAATGATTTATTGAACACCAATGCAGCCCAAATTGGGCTGCTACAATACACAGCATACTAATCAATCCTTAGTTGAACATAATACATAAATACATTTCACGTTTCTTTCTTTTTTTTTTCCTTCCTTTTCGCTTTTATCATTTAGTCATATATCTACATAATTCATAGTATTTTCATCTTCATTCGATTACATTACATTTGTTTTCTATCTTTTGTTATTTTAATCTACCAATTATCTTCTCATTTCTCCACAATTTTCTTTTCCAGTTATCAATCAACCCTTTCCTAATCTAGTAAACAACTTAGATAATTGGAAAACTTACGGAACTAAGTTAATGTCAAAATTGGAACGCACACATATACGGAACAAAAGCACAGGAAAAAAATAATATATATATATATATATATATATATATTTCTCATTATGCTTGGTTAAAATATTCCAAGTTCTTAGAGGTAATCTCGGGGGTCAAATCCAAACTAAAATTAATAAATGAGAGGATATCGTGTTCTAGATATTTGCTTTTTGTATATTTTGGAGAAGAAATCATCTCGATGGCATAATTCCATCAGAAATTACAATAAAACTATCCATAAAGAAATATTTTAATAAAATACTACTCTGGAAAAAAAAACTTTAAAAAATAAAGACAATTGATAAACAAATTGGAAGCTTCTCTAAATCCTTTAAATAAAACGTAAAAGAATAACAACAAATTTATGAAGTGCAATTATTTTAATTTTTCTATAATGGAAAACAATCAAGTTAATAGGTTACCTTTATCACTTAAACGAGAATAAATATATATATATATATATATATATATATATATATATATATATATATATATATATATATATATATATATATATATTGGATACACAAGTACATAAACGAAAACAAGATTATGGTGAAGAAAATTAGATTCAAAAGGAGTTATTAATTAAATTGCTGTAATTTTAGTTAAAGTGTACGATTTGCTGGATAAAAATTATTATTCTATAATTCTACAGATCATTAAGTCAAGAACAAGCATCAGGTAATACAAAATATGATATTCAGAAAATGTATTTTTTTTTTCCGCCTTTGCGCCGTTCATTTAGAATAAATTTTATGTGTAATTTTTGTAAACACTGTTTTATAAATTATATTTTAACCATCAGTAGGAACTTATTCTATATTTCGAAGAAAAAAATGTTACTTGGAACTATGAAAGAGTGTTGTAACGCTGTGGTGGAAACACATGATGATGGGACTGTGTTCACAAACCGTCCGTGCAGAATAAAGCACTGGTTCCTGTTTTATTTTCCTACTCCTTCTGAATTCAAAATCTCAAGCAAGGCACAATAAGAGAAAATCTCAGAACCTTCACACGTTTTTTCCCCTTTTACTTAAATAAAATGAAAAATGAGTATTCTCAGGGAAGAAAAGTCTAGAAGTCGCAATGTGCTTCAAAAGCAATCCGAAATGCAAGAAGACTTGAAACTGAATGAAAAATAGATATAAAGAAATGTGATATCACGAATATGGTTAAAAGTTTTCAAAGGTGCGGAAAAGAAAATAGTCAAATTTTCAATAAATTAATAAAATATTAATTGTTTTGATCATTACCGGATTGTAACTTGTTTAATAAATAATAAAATGTGTCTTACGCATTCTGATATCAAAGAAACAAACGGATTTTTGTTTTCATTCGGTTAAAGAAAATGCCGAAAAAGGGTGATAAAAGAATAACCAGACCCAATTTGTTGCGGAAGCATTCGCCATAGAGAAGGGTGGTGCGAAGGTGCTGATGCTAATCCTGGAACAGTGACAGGCCGTGACAGCTCGTTACAGTGACCCGTCTCTGCTCCGGTGAGAGCCCAAAGAACTCTCTTCTACCGGACAGAGGGAAATATGAAAAAATATCGTTAGGCGGATGTCAACTCATTCTATACCCAGCTTACTACTGCTTTCGCTCAACATCTTCATGAACACGAAGATCTAGTTAATGTTAAGAAAATATTTAATGTATAATTAATGTTAACAAAAAATGTTTGTAATATCTGAAATTATCGACAATGGTTCCTAATGGATATCTTTCAATCGCTGCCTCAGCACTATTTCTTCTCGCCTGCTCTGAAAGTTCTCACGTTAACGCAGTGTTTGTTGAAGCCAGCTATTGCAAAACAGTTATAAAATCGAAACAACTATATTTTTTCAATTCAGGGTCAGTCTTTTCCAATTATCATGTTCTATTTCATATACTACCTCAATCATTAATTTACCTTCCGCTGCTTATATTTTATCTTCTTATTAATATATTCTAAGTGTTGCCTTCAAGAGTTCATCGTTATGATCTTCACGCAAACACATTTTTTCCTAAATCCTTTTCATTCTGCCAGTGGAGTGGTCAGGATTTCGTTTCGGGGGAGGATCCATCTAAGCAATAACTTTAAACAAACCCACCCCAACCGGGGATGTAAGGAGATCCTCTCTCTCTCTCTCTCTCTCTCTATAAAAATAATATTCAAATAGGTTTATATATTTTTTGTTTACAGATAAGAAAAGGTAAAAATATTTTGTAAATTCGGGAGGGAGGGAGTCCGGACCCACTGGACCTCCCCCGGACCTCCCTCTGGCCACGCCACTGCATTCCACCTTATTTAAATCCTTGTCTGTGATTTAAAGTAGATTACATCATCAGAGTCATCAACGACTTGTAAGTAATCATAATTTATCTGGTAATATTTGCACTTTATTGTGCTTTGACATTATGATCCTTTTAGGTTTCATCTGTAACTGGATAATTCGCGTCATTTACCAAAATTATTTTGAATGCATATGAATACAGTGGTCCTCCGAATATTTCCAATTATTATAATATTTGCAATTTATTTCCACCTACAGATAATCACATCTATCATCGACCGGTGTAACTATTCCATATATAGCTTTCAAATAATTTAATTAGTAATCATCAATAATCATCTATTCTGTCAAATCCGCTGTGGATGGACCCTGGGGTCGGGGCTCACCGAGCCTCTTTAAAGCGAGTAACCTTAATCAGGGAAAAACAAGTCGGTCTTGCTCAGCCGTTGGCCAAGGAACATTATGGCCTTACAAAGTACTGAACCCAAGACCCTTCATGGGTTGTAATGGTGCAGGGTTTTTTTTCCCCTCCCCCCATCCATTAACATTTATATCAAAACAGATAACATATTGAGCTCTGTTACTCAATATTAAGAATGCCTGCGGGCCGTTTAAAGGTTAGGCCAGAAAGAAAGAACGACCGAAGAAAGAAGGCTGGGAAGGAGCCAGAACATTTATCACTAATGATGGTTATTACAGTCGCAGCACTCTATTCCTCCGATATCTACCGGCTTCCAGGAGTCCTCACCTCCTTCCTTCCGGAACATTCCGCTCCATGAAATAATCCAGACAACCATCCAGATATCGACCCGAAGGCGATTAATTGCACAAGCTGCAGTCAAGAAAAAATGATTTCCCTACTTTTGAGCTCTACATAACCACTGTAAGGACGGTCAATAACCATGCAGTTGAGTCCCTGTAATACGACGCATATGGGACCGTGGTATGTCGGATTATGGAGATTAAATAACAATGTGCAACTATAGGAACACACTCAATATGAATATATTTATTATGATAGATGAATACCAACAAAGGCATACGTATTATATTAAAAACATTTAAAAAACATATTAAATAATAAGAAATACAAATTCCAAAATATTTAACAAAGAAAAATAGAGATCACACAATAACAGAAGATCAGTACTGCAAACTTTTACCACTTCCATGAGGATTAGACATAATTAAACTATTTATAATTAGGAACTTTAAGCACTACAAAAATCAATCAAAAGAGCAATCAAAAAAATTATTATACTCTGTAGAATAATACTCGTAATTCGGATGTAACAGGGGGCAATGCAAATTTCCGTCTCCTTCGCAAACATCGACATGCGGTAACTGGTCGAGTTGGCCAACTTTAGAGACTCAATTGTAATTGAACATAGACTCCAAACTAGTTTATCGTAAAGCAACCAAAAACTTATGTTAATTGGAAGCTATTGAGACCGATTTAAACTATGAACTAATCCAAATGGACACATTTAGCCAATATCCGAACTAAACCAAACTAGTCCCGGAGCCGACATATCGATAATTTCCTGTAGTGATGTCAAGATAAACTATAGACTTCAAAACAGCATATGACAGTGTGTATCGGGACAAGTTATACATAGCTATGAAGAGGCTGGGAATCCCGTCAAAACTAATACGACTGGTCAGAATGACGATGGCAAATGCCAGCTGCTGTGTTAGAATACTGGGAGATCTGTCTAATAAATTTTGTTGCGAAAGAGGATTAAGACAGGGAGACACGCTAGCATGCACCCTGTTTAACCTAGCGGTTGAAAATGCAGTAAGAGACGCACGAGTACAGACCACAGGCACTATATATACAAAAAGCGTCCAAATCTTAGCATACGCTGATGATATATGTATTGTTGGAAGATCATCGGCAGCAATGAGGGGCGCGTTTACTTCCCTTGAGACAGCGGCAAGAAAAATTGGACTTCAAATAAATGAAGAAAAAACAAAATATATGACGACAGATAACCGACAGACTGACTCAACCATCAAAATTGGCGCTTGGAACTTCGAAAAGGTAAATAGCTTCAAGTATCTAGGTTCAGTAGTAACAGCGGACAACGACATTAATCAGGAAATAACACAGAGGCTCGTTGCTGCGAATAGGTGCTACTATGGACTCCTGCAGTATATGAAAAGCAGATCGCTGTCTAGATCCACAAAGGTGAACATATACAAGGTACTAATACGCCCTGTACTGACATATGCGTCAGAAACATGGACAATGACTAGGGCCATAGAGCGAAAACTGTTGGTGTTCGAGAGGAAAATTCTCAGGAAGATATATGGCCCCGTTAAGGAAAACAACGAATGGAGAATCAGACACAACAGTGAACTTTCTGACCTCTATAAAGAGCCCGATGTTGTCAAATATATATGAATAACTAGGCTTAGATGGGCGGGTCATGTCTTACGGATGGATGATAACGTGGTCCCGAAAAAAGCATTCAATGTCGAACCAATTGGTAAGAGGAAAATCGGAAGACCAAAACTGAGATGGCTCGATTGTGTGAGTGGTGATGCCAGAGCTCTGGGCATCCGGAGTTGGTGGAAGGACGCACGAGATAGGGAGAGATGGAAGAAGATTCTTGAGGCAGCCAAGATTCAGTAATGGATTGTCGCGCTAAGGATGATGATGATGATGATGATGTCAAGATAAACATTATCGAGAGTTTCAGAACCTCCTGGAGTCCTGCAAGAATAGGTTAGAGCTGGAACACTTGAAGAGCCCACGGGAGGAACAGGTAGAATCCTCCAAAATGCATTTCGAGAAAATGAGGTTTTAACATTTGGACGTACAGACGTCACGACGAAACTAGTCAACACGGATTCAGAGATGGCCAAAATAAATATTTCTGTTGAAATGTGAAAACCGAAAATTTTCGCGATTACAATAATTCGTTTACTTTTTACGAGGAAGTAATTAAATTGAAATAAGTATTTCAGCTGAAAATATCAGAAGCACAATCTTTATAGCTAACGAGGTCATGGAAACAGAGGATATGGAGAGAAACAGCAATTTAATAGTTAATTTTATATTACTCCTTTAATTCCATAAAATTATAGAGATAATGTAAACACGACATTGTTGGATAGTCTAACTATTAAACTTCTAATATTTCAAAACCGTGTTCACATTGGTACATACCAGACCATATTTTATCTAGATTTTTCTGTGAAAAAATATCAATGAGCTTAGAAAAGTCAATTTCGTTAGCTCGTTCATTTCCGAACGAAAGCAGTCGTCGTTCCAAGCCTCATAGTCGATTCTGACACTTCGCTGATCTCTTACTACTTTTAATTATTTTCAATTTAGAGAAAGAGCACTTTGCTTTTTCTTTTGCTATCTGAAAATACACTACGAAAACAAAAGAGGTAAACGACTTTTCTGACCCCCTGTGTTGGGAACCATCTTATCCTAGCCTCCTTATCCCAGCCTCTGCATACCAGATATTTTTGATATATAACTGAGTATTTGAAAATAATAAACCATTGTCTCTATATATTGTATAATACGGTAGAATAGATCCCTTTTCCGGCCCTGAGGAGCGATGGATTTTGACGAATGAGGTGTAAAAAGAAAGAGAATTTCACTAGTGACGAATGATAATTTCCATTGTTGAATTCTTACAAGAACTTGAATAAAAGCGAAGGAAAAAATGGGAGGTTTCAAAGCTTCGACGGAGATGAGTCGAATAAAGAAGGGACGGGTCAGGTTTTGACGCGGGCATCATGACCATAGGCGTTCCCATGGAACGTATTGGTCCAGCGTTTTAAAGCCATAAAATCTACCGTTTTCGAGATAACGCACGATATGAAAAAATGCTGCAAATTATTACACAATGGTTTATTATTTCCACTTAGTAATATTTAAAAAATATCTATTCTGTCCAAGTTAAAAAAAATTAAGCAGTAGGGAATTTCACCAGATTTCGTTTAAATACAATAAAAGCGCCAAACATTTTGCGGACCGATTTTTTTTTATTCAATATTTGGATTCTACGTATCTTGAAACGTAAAACCTCAAATTTTGAGGGAGAGACAGCCTACTACGAGCAGCAGCGCGTTATTACAGGACCTCAGACTTGCCCAAAGCCATGCCACCACTACCATCGCACAGTACTAACCATTATACCGGAGGACTCCAGGATTAGCAGATTATCCTGCTCGCAATCAGCCAGGATACGGTTCCTTAAGCCAGAGCATTATTATCCATAAAGCTGATGTTATATTTCGGCTGGAACTAATTGGTTGGCTGGAGGATGAGGTTCCATTCCCGGCAATAATACACACTAATGGCTGCCCTTTGTTCAACCTCTCTCTACAACGCTGAGTCTCCTCTCTCTATAATACTATGACTGCTCTTCAGTTTATGGTAGTAATAGTAAAGTCCTATAAATAAAATAAGGCCGCGCGTCGAAGGTGATTATATCCAACCTAGAGAATGTTTCGGTAATGTTTCGGTATGTCGTAGTCATTCTTGAACACTGAATAGTCCTTCCCATCTCTATGTTTGATTTTTAATGGAAACATTTTCTTATCCCTATGTCAATTATTTATCCAATCAAATAAATAATTACCCAGCTATAATATTATTAACAACAGGCCATCATCGAAAAATAGCATAAGACCCATAGTATCATTCTTAAATTCACAACGAATGAATTTTCAAAATACTTAGAATATCATCCACCTTTCCACAAATAAAAATAATGTCAAAGATTCTTTCGAATCTTAACATAATATCTCTAATATTCCGATTCCAGAAAGTTACAAACAAAGTTCCTTAAATGCGATGTTTTTAAATTAATGAAAAATATTATATCCAAAAGTTCGGTTGTCCCATGGAATTACCTATTTAATTTAGAAGAACTGTTAAACTGCGATGCCAACTGAACATGATGAAAAATAATTCATTTTTAAAAAATACGATAATTATTCTCCACGATTACATTTTACCATAGAATTCTAAATTGAAAACAAAATATTATAAGTATTAATACATTTGTTTTTAATATTTATTTATACATATATAATTATTTTATATAAACTAATGTTTGTAAATTGTATATTTATGTCCATATTATTGGGTATATTAGCTTATAGAGCTTGTTAACATGTTACTTTAATACGCGTTATATCGTGAGATGGTAAGCGTAGTAATACTGGTCATGGTAGATGTCATGTCAACTTGATTGGATGTACTGGTAGATGTCATGTCAACTTGATTGGATGTACTGGTAGATGTCATGTCAACTTGATTGGATGTACTGGTAGATGTCATGTCAACTTGATTGGATGTACTGGTAGATGTCATGTCAACTTGATTGGATGTACTGGTAGATGTCATGTCAACTTGATTGGATGTACTGGTAGATGTCATGTCAACTTGATTGGATGTACTGGTAGATGTCATGTCAACTTGATTGGATGTACTGGTAGATGTCATGTCAACTTGATTGGATGTACTGGTAGATGTCATGTCAACTTGATTGGATGTACTGGTAGATGTCATGTCAACTTGAAAAATGGAGGTAAAAAAAATTATCTTTCTTACTATCAACTTTGTCATTATTTATTTTTATTAATTTTTTGTATAATTTCCATCTTCCTTCTAATATATTAATTTTCGTAATGTTATATCATTTTATTTTTGATAATTCTCTATCAGTTTGTCTCTAGTCTATGTTGCAGTTGTGAAATGGCCCACAGGGCTGTATAAATAAGAAAACCAATTCTTTTAATATTTCCCATAGACTGACCCTCAAAATATTTCGTCTTTAAAAGCCAATGAAGGGCAAGATTTGGCTGCTGACCATATCAGCTCCATGTATAAAACCGTCAATCTTCACCGATTGCTGAACCTAAGGCCATTTACGCATTCCAGAGCACAGGTTTATTTTGTAATTATTAGAGCGACGATAGAATATTCATCCATTAGTCAAATGATCACTTTATTTGTTATTAAATTTCCCAGGGAAACCCTCCAGGACACAAGCTTACTCCGCTGAACCGATAAACCTAAAACCAAGAGTTACATTCGAGATTGTGTTTTGTAAACCGAGAGAGGTAGTGCTGGATTCCAGGCTATTTGCTCCAGGGCTCATCCGACTGCTGGGCAATCCATCAGCTCTGGAACCAGCTCCTTCCTCTCCATTGGTTCTCAACTTCTCCAGCGAGTAGTTTCTCTGGAATCACGTATAACCTGGTATTTGTTTTTCCATCAGGAGAAAAAAAGTACCTCTCTTACATAAATGTTACGATATCCAAACAGGTGGAGTAGGTTCCGGGAATGACATTGGAAACGGGGAAAATAAAAAAGAGGAAAAGTAAATACAGTTATCATCAAACGATTTTTTCTTCAAAATAAAAATATGAGAAAGCCCATGTCCCGGCCCTTTAGTTATTCTCGGAATATAACAAAATAACAACATATATATATATATATATATATATATATATATATATATATATATATATATATATATATATATATATATATATATACAAACATTTCCAATTTACTCGACATTTTTATTAAAGCATGTTTTTTTAAATGTATTAATACCATTTAACTTTCATAACATTCCTTTAAAATGACTAATAAATATAAAATTATTGTAAATGTTTCGTAATTTTTTTTACGATTTACCGTAATTATTTATGGTGTTGTTGAAGTTTATAAAAAAAAATATCTGATGTGGACAACACATGACTTCCTTGTACGCCTATTAAACTATAAATCGGTGGCTCAAAAAGTGATCCTCAATTTGGTTACTAGTTTCCGAAGATCGCAGTACATCAAAAACGACACTCGGCGTCGCGACATCCATCTATTGACACACACACACACACACAAATGGGGAGGAAAACCAGTATTTTATACTAAATTTTAACACTTAAAGCAAGTAATAAAAATGTTTAATTGGATTGGAAACCAAATTGCGATTGTAACCTTTATTACCGAAACATATGATTTATGTATTTAATTTAAATATAATTTTTGATGTAATCTTATTATGACCTTCAAGTAAAGTACTGTTTTCGGCTCACCAATTTTAACCAAAATCTAGTAAATACATTCACATCAATACAGGACTTTTATATTACCAATTTATATTTAGATTTATTTACCAAATTTGAGATGTTTTCCATTATATTTTAATATAATTTTTGATGAAAGTCTAATATGACCTACAAGTAAAGCACCGCTTCCGGTTTTCCAATTTAGACCAAAATCTAGTATGTTATTTAAATCAATATATAACTTATAAATACCAAATTTGAGAAGTTTTGCAAAGTATTTTAATATAATTTTTGATGGAAATCAATTATGACCTACAAGTAAATTACCACTTCCGGTGACTAAGCAGTGACCAAAAAGGGAGGTTCACAACTAGATTTTACAACAATCCTAAATACAAATTTTCAAATTTCTACGGCTAACCGTTTTTGAGTTATGCGAAATACGAACGAAAGTACGTACGTACAGACGCCACGACGAAACTAGTCAAAATGGATTCAGAGATGGTCAAAATGGATATTTCCGTTGAGATCTGAAAACCGAAAATTTTCGCGATTACAATACTTCCTTTACTTCGTACAAGGAAGTAAAAAAGATATGACAAGGCAACATAGGGGAAACACATATACTTTTGTCTTGAAACAGTTAGCTTAGTTTAATGCAGATGGAGTGTAGAAGTATTATTCTGATATAGGACTTTGATTTCAACTACAAAGAAATTAATCTACCTCTAATCTTGCGAAACCTCCATTTGAAACAAAATGGTAGAAGGTAATGTCAAGTTCCGAAGGCCTGTGACTTGGGTGCCAATTCTGAAAAAAATCGGACCAGTAGCATCGAAAAAAAGCAGCGGAAGGACAGATTGTTATTATTCCATGCTTGGATTGATTCTACTTTTGTTGAAAGCGTAAAATCTAAAATTTTAAGGGGTTTAACTTTTATTTTCTTCTTTGATTACAAAGGTTCATTATTGAAAACAATAAATCAACTGAATTATCTCTTTATGTTTCCTCAAAAGCGTGATAACAATTTTAATTTATAGATCTGTATGAATAAACGTAGAGTTTATAAATCATCAATGCTCATTACAATAATGGGATAGGGAGGAGGGAATAGAGTGGGATACGGAGAAAGGAATTTTTTATCATCCCGGCTAATTCCAAACCCATTAAATAACTGATAACTTAGGTCATACCTATTCATCAAATGATCGCTTTAGTCATTAGTACTTAATGATATTGAAATCATCACATAAATATTTGTCATAAAAAACATTTATTATTCCACGGTAGATTATTATGAATATGATCTTCCAACGCTTATACAATCTCAATATAAAAAATATATTATATAAACAAATTTTTTTATTCTTTAATATTATATTTGCAACTCCGTTAGATCGCATCAAGCAATTTCGATGTCGTTGTTTTATTATATCCTCGATCTGATTGATAATGTTTCTTGAATTTTATACTACTGCTTCACCAGGAGAACTCTAGGCCAATGTATTTTTAATCTCCTTTGAGGTAACAGGACGGAGACTAGTGATATAAATAGTGGAGTGGGATAATAGTGGAGTGGGATAATAGTGGAGTGGGATAATAGTGGAGTGGGATAATAGTGGAGTGGGATAATAGTGGAGTGGGATAATAGTGGAGTGGGATAATAGTGGAGTGGGATGATTCTGAGCTGTAGAGCAAAATGTGCTAAGGTTTATAAGTTGAATGTAAGATTTCACTGTTGTAAACTTCACGTCGTTGTGTACACTGCCGACATAAGCTACAATGCCCTAACTACAAATGATTTTTTAAATACATTTTTGTATTGTACCCGAATTGCTGTAAAAACTAAATCTTTTTATGACATTAGAAAGCTCTAAAACCAATCATTAGGATCTAATCATTGGGTTTAGGACTTCCTAATATCATAAAAAAATGTAGTTTTTAGAGGAATTTTGGTACAATACAAAGGTGTATTTAAAAAAAATATTTGGAGTTAGGATCTTTTAGCTTATCACGGCAGTACAATGTGATTCCAAATAAACTTAAGGTGCATTTATAATTTTTCTAAGATATACGATAATATAAATATAAGGAAATCAACTATAACTTTTCATTGTTCAATATATCAAGCCCAGAGGCCGGTGCCCCTTGTATATTATATATATATATATATAAAATATATACATCTTGTATATAAACATATCTGCAGATTGTGCCAATTTGAACAGGTACAGTAATAAAGAAAGATTACAATATATCCAACCTCCACCTGAGGTAGGCTTGGAGTACTGGAGTACTGGAGTACTGGAGTACTCAGGATCAGCATCAACTAGATTTAATCGTTCTAATATACCCAACGCCCTGAAAACTTAGGTTTCGCCTTCAATCCGAAAATGGATGGACTCTGGCTGAAAAGGAAAACCGACAATCAGCTTGAATAAAGGAAGGTTGATGACGTAACAATAACCCACACTAGCAATAAACTAATATACTAACAATAACCCACAATAGCAATAAACTAATATACTAACAATAACCCACACTAGCAATAAACTAATATACTAACAATAACATAACAATAACAATAAACTAATATACTAACAATAACATAACAATAACAATAACATAAATAAATGGTTAGAAACTTAGCATTGCAGCTATAACGAAGTTTAATTGTAAACTTCTGTTAAAATTCTATTCCGCCCAACTCCTCAGTTAATTACTTAAGGCGGCCGACACTTCTCGAAGGGCTTTTGTAATAGAAGCCACCTCGGGTGACCTGTGGGACCCTCGAGACGACATTCAAAGGGCAGCTGCTGGAGCCGCCTGCTGGAGGGAGCATTTTCAATTACATAACCGGTCGAGATTAACCTGGAGCCACGAGGAGCAACTTTTAATCACTTTTGTCGCTAGGGCCATCCTCCAGGGCTGGATGTCGCTAAGGCCATCCTCCAGGGCTGGATGTCGCCAGGGCCATCCACCAGGGCTGGATGACTGCGTACCCTCATTACTCAAACCTTCCAGCTGGCTCATTGAGTCGGATTAACTTCTCTGGAGACAGACCTTAACTCCGCCTGTAATTTCTACAGATCAAAAGAACTCGTAGTTAGAAATTTTTGTTAGAGGAAAACCACAAATCAATAGTAAGTCCCATGGAATTTTAAAAACTATAAAAATTTAGAGTGAATAATAGGGAGATAGAAGTACAGAAAGATGTTAGATTTGTAATGCTATAAGGGTACTAATACGGATAGGAATATATTTTTATCAACTATAATTATGCTATAAGATTTAATTATAGAAATAAATATTATTAATTTTAAAGTATTGAATATTGCTATGAAGGAGGAAAAGTCAGAACAAACCCAGCTATTTCCGTTAAAGAAAACTTGCAAGGTTGAAGCTGCATACTTGAACCGTCCTGCGAAAAAGTTCCGGATTGTCATAAATGCAAGGTCTGGGCTTTAAGGATCATAAAATAGACTTATAATGGGCCGAGTTTGTAAGGGAAATTCCGCGGGGAAGTCCACGGAACAGGAGTGGGGCGCGCCAACAAATTGTTTGGAAAACAGAAAGGGAAGAAAAGGTGAGTCTGATGGAGGAGAGCTGAAAATCAAGGAAATCAGTTTATGGAAGAAGAGCTGAGGAGGATAGATGGTGAATGAATGAATATTTTATTTGCTTTCGGGGCCTGCCCCATACAAATAGAGGTGGCCCCAATGATGATGGTTATTGCAGAATAACTATAATAATTTGCTATAATACTTATTAGTCAAAAATATTATTGCTATGTCAACGTCATCTACAAATAGGTGCAGGCATAAGTATATAGAGATACAATAATGTAATATAACATACAACAATATAAAAATAAATATTACTATGACATAAACAATGCATAGATAAATACTTTTAAGCAGCTTAAATTCACAAATAAATAATATATGATACATGAATAGACCCGCTACAAGATCAACAAATCAACAAAATCATTCATTAACAATAAACGATTTCAATCTACAACATTGCCTAATTTAGTAAAACAGGTTCTTAAGAAGATCGCTATTTCCAATTCTAAATAAGTCTACATAATTTGATCTGTTCATATTTACGGAATGAGGCAGGTAGTGATGACGGAAAGGTGTATAGATGGATGTATCCAAATTGAGTCCCAAAATATTTAATGAGATAGCGAAGAGGGTAAATTGAGTCCACTGTACCTGGGAATTGGGTTGGACCTTTTTTCAGATATTGGGTCCGGCTTATCAGCGTTACCTAGGGACACCGTGAGGAGTTAGATCGTTTTGAAAATCTTTCGTGCGTTGGAGCAAAAGTCACTAAGTCCAATTAGTGAATTTTGGGCACCGGACGAAAATATGGAAATGATCCTCAAACTCGTTCAGATTGCAGATAGAGCAGTTTTCTTTCGACTTGAAATAATAATAAATATTATAAAATGCTACTTTAATTATATAGTTGCTTAATTATATAGTTGCGGATAATCTGATTTGCACTAATGTTTTAGTCATAGGGAACGGGAAATTTAGTGCTAGATATGGCTGAGGCTTATCGCTTTCTGAATACATGAGAAAATATAATGGACTGTATTTAGGGGAGATCAGTTTCTGTTTATTTCGCTCCTCCAAGTAGCTTTTAAATAGTCTTAGCGTTTCGTCCATTTCAGTCTGGAATACACCAGGGTCCTCTAATTCCAAGATTGAATAGAGTGTATAACTGATTCAGTCAATTGTATTTCCGAACATTTTTGCTCTCATTGCATGTTTCCTTCAATTTGTTAAAACAAATTTTTGGAAATCTGCCACCACCCATTTTCAGAATTTTTTGGTCCTGGACAATGCTAATTTCAGTACTGTAACGGAGCAATGGGGAACACTAAACTCCAATCTCATTATCCAGAAAGGTATATTTTTATTCAATGAAAACAAACGCTTATAAAAATTTAAATTTACACTTTCCAGCCTATCCATATACCTTAAGCCCTATAGTTGTACATAATAGTATAGAAGGCTCATGGCAATTGCGTTATTTATTTTTATTTTATTTTCCCAGGATCTGAGTTTAGATTTAGCACAAAGCGCGACGACAGAGCCTAATGCTGCCCTCGTTTTCGACTCAAAATAATTTGCCACTTATACTCGGAAATATGCCTGAATCCGAAAATGGTATTCCAAGGTAAATATATTCGGAGACTTTATCTATTTCTCCATCACGATAAAACAGTTTCCTTATCTTTTCACATCCTCCGTTGGGAAAATATAACATTTTAGTTTTTTGAGTATTGACCTCTATTTTGTTTTCGAGCAATACTGGTTTAAAATATTTAACTTATTTTTGGCATCAGTATAACTATCGGCAAAGATTATCAGATCGTCAGCATAAAGAAGCAACAGTTTGTCACAGAAATCATCGATCCTTATGCCTCCGACATTCTGACTCCGGAAAAACATTTTTATATCACTCAAATATTGGCTAAATAAGAAAGGTGTCAATATTTCTCCCTGCAGTAGCCCAAAGTAACATCGATTTCCTCTGAAAACATACCATCAGTTCTAACTCTAGCCGAAGCATTCAGATAAATATTTTTTAGAATTCTAATAATTTTGTTACTTATGCCTTGGTTGTGAAGAGACTGCCATAACAAATTATGATTGAGCGAGTCAAAGGCTCGTTTAAAATCAACGAACAAAGCTAAGAAGGTTTTTCCGCGCGATCCCATCTGTATCTGAATAAGAGTGTTTAAAGTAAACAAATTATCTAGACAGCTTCTACCTTTACGGAACCCGGATTGTGCTTCAGAAACAACTTTCGTCTCATCACACCAAATTAAAAGCCTATTCAGAATTATCTGGCTAAATATATTCATGATACAATTCACCAAAGCTATAGCACGATAATTTTCTGCGAGATTTCGGTCACCTTTTTTAAACAGCATTGTGTATTCTGTTATTAGCCAGAGGTTTGGTATATTTTCGGTTTCAGAGACTTTATTATGCAAATGCAGCAGATATAATTGCCAGTTAATGGGTAAATTTTTGTAAAATTCATAACTGAAACTGTCTCTACCAGGACTTTTCCCATTCTTACATTTCATTAATGAGGTTTGTAGTTCCTCAACGCTAATTTCCTAGTCGAGAAAAGGTTGAAGAACTCCATAGTACACTATGCGCATTCCACCCGCGGGGGATACAAACTTGATGAGTAATCAAACCACTGATCACAGTTAATGGGAACTGGTTGAGGCTTTCTATTTCTGTATTTATTTATTACTCCTCGGAATGTTTTTGAATCACGAACATTTCCTAGTTCATCCATGATATTTCAAATTCATAACGCTTCCACTTAATTAGGTTTTTATATTTCTTTTTGGCGGAAATATAAATATAAACTGCATTATCATTATAACGATTTTTCACCATTGACTTTAATTCGTATCTAACATGCCTTTTAGCCAATTCGCACTCATGGTCAAACCAAGGTTTATTTATTTTGTCATAATCTTTATGAAGTTTTATTTTCTTGAATAAACCGAGTGATTGTGTCTCATTGATAGCGGATAAGAGGTTATGGTTATTTTGAATTATTTTAACGGATCCTGAGTTTATGTGTGAACCAACTTTAGGAGAATTCATAATTAGTTCTTGGTATATTAAATTTTTTGAGTTTTCCCATTTCACAACAGTAAGACCGTGGAATGTGCTTTATTTGAAGAAATATTAAAAGTAGAATTATCATTTATCGAATTCGGTTAAATGAAGAGTGTGGTCTGTAAAGGAAAATGTTTTGAGCCCGAAGCAGTATGTAGGATAGATAGTAGGGAAGAGCTGAAAGAGGGATAGATTGAAATAACAAATCTAGAGGTAGATGGTATAGTTAACCGGCGGTGGATAGAAACCCCGAAAGGTGCTACCTTGCGGAAGTACTTTCCCACCGTCAGGTCCCGATTAGAAGCAAAATGGGTCCCCATGGATTACTAGGTATCACAACTCCTCTCCGGGCATGGGGGGTTCCACCAAGCTCCACCAACACGGCCAGGACATTGACCCCTTATGGCTCCAATGCGGCGTACCGGAGACCGCCGAGCACGCTGTCATTGCCTGCACCGCCTATGAGACATTGAGAGCCAAGCTGAAGAGGGAAACAGGGCTCTATTTTCTGAGCGAAAGAGAGTTCCCTCAACTTGTAACTACAGAAAACAACACGTACTACAAAGCCTTTGTGTACTGGTGGAAGACGGCAGTTGGCAAAGCCCACTTCAATCTGGAAAGAACAGTACCTGTTCCTGGGAAGAACAGTACCTGTTCCTGGGAAGAACAGTAGCTGTTCCTGGGAAGAACAGGACCTGTTCCTGGGAAGAACAGGACCTGTTCCTGCCGCCGGAAGATGACAGCGAAGTCGCTTGAGAATATAGAAAATTTCACATAAACTGAAAGTCTAAATTTATATGTTTCCTAGCAGGGGAGGGTATATGCATCGTCTTTGTGTTATATGCCGCCACTGCCAAACCCGTATAGCCGAAAGGCTTGGCAGGGAGAAATAAATAGGTAGATGGTATAGCTGTAGGTAGGGATGTATATATCGAGAAAAAAAATCGATATATATATATCGTATTGATAGTTTTCAAATATATTAGTTTGATGCATAGAAAAAAATCTGGTGCGGTGTGCGCATCACGCAACTTTCCCTTACCGCTCAGCCGCATTCACTTCTCCCACTTGAGTACAATAAAACATTTTTTTAAACAATTTTAGTACAACAGTTCTGTACACTACCTATATATTTTAACTTTGTCAAGTTGCAAATATATTTTAAAAGTTTCTGGTTTTGTTTCCATGGAAACATTTTCTTTCCATTAAATAATGTGAAAGTAGAAATTATCAAGTTAATTTCCGCTTTTGTATTTTTAAATTACTTTATTACAGAGCGTATTGTTTACAACAGATTGGGCGGATTGGTGGGAGGAGATTCGGTCACATCCATCTCCTTTCGGACACGCTCGGTTATCCGTCCAGGGTCTTGTGCTCCTCATAAAATACACTGTATCTTTGCTAATACTAGTGCAATTTTGATGATTATTTTTTGGTTTTTAGATAATTTAATAACCTTTCATACAATTCTATACATAATTTAATATAAATTGCATGTTTTTTAAGTTAAGCGCAAATAAAATATTATTTTCATCATAACTTTTTTCCCTGTATTTTATCGGTGATTTACTACATAAATTAAAAGTTAAAGGCTTTTATGAAGAATAATTTAGCCAAGTTTCATCAAAATCGTTAGAGCCGTTTTTGAGAAAAATGTAAAAAAGTGTAAAATCCATGATATAATAGTTCGAACACATCACACAAGCTTTTTTTAGTCCGTTCTTTGTTAATTTTTTTTTCAGATAAAAGATCGGTTCGATGATTAACTTTTAATATCGATATTACGATATATCGGATAAAAACTATTGGATTAAAATATCTATATATTTTTTAAATAAATCTATATTTTTCCATCATTATTAGCTGTAGATGCAGAACTAAAGAATAGGGAAATTTTTATTGTGGTAACTTCAGAAGATGTAGGAGTATGTATGCATTCAGAAGAAAAATATCATTCACGGCTCCACATTCAAGTGTTCCTCAGAGAATCCTGTCTGTTTCCCCTGTGTGTACTGTGAGTGACCAATGTTATAAGGTAGAACTCAAGTCCTTAGAGTATTTACTCCTTACTCATCAGGGACTTCATGCTAAAGTTTAGCCGGAGGTAAGGCAGAATAAGACGGCTACGCCATCATTTGAATGGGAACCGCATTGGAATTGCGGGGAACGGAGGAAGCGAGGTAAGCCCAGGTTGCTATCTTGAGGAGGATTTGCAGAAATTTGGAGTGAGGCAGCTTGTAGGGTTAGTGGCAGCCTGTAGCGTTAGTGGTAGCTTGTAGGGTTAAGTGCAGCTTGTAGGGTTAGTGGCAGCTAGTGGCAGCTTGTAGGGTTAGTGGCAGCCTGTAGCGTTAGTGGTAGCTTGTAGGGTTAAGTGCAGCTTGTAGGGTTAGTGGCAGCTTGTAGGGTTAGTGGCAGCCTGTAGCGTTAGTGGTAGCTTGTAGGGTTAAGTGCAGCTTGTAGGGTTAGTGGCAGCTAGTAGGGTTAGTGGCAGCTTGTAGGGTTAGTGGCAAACTGGTTTGAAGCAGGCATCTGCAAGGCTGCAGCCGGGCTGCGTTCAGACTGACAGGTTTGCCACGCCACACAGCGGACTGTATTACCGCTATTATAACTAAATGACTATTTTGCCGCTATTACAATTAAATGACTAAATTAAAGGGCTCAGAAATTAAGTCTAGACCCAATTTTGGCTTAAAAACAACTAATCTGGAAATTAAACTATTGACTGCTTCATTATCAATATTACTAAACACAAAAATTAAGGTGAAACAATAAACTTGACAATCTAGTTGGGAAAATTTGTTTATTTAAATTATCTGAACTTTATTTCAAGTTAATAATTATAAAACTTCAATAAATGAAACTTACAAGCCAATTAAACCTCTATTTGCAATGGAGTTTCACCACTCTTGGACTCTTTCCACAAATAGAGGAGAAGCATGTATTTCCGTTTTTCATAATAATTGTATCGGAGAGATAAGAGCTTGTTTAAACTGGCAGCTGCTGCGGTGGAGTTAAATAAATAAAGCGTTACACAATATAAAATAAATTAAAGCCATTGACCACAAAGCACTTATCTACAACATTCAAACCCGTGCTCCGCCTCTCTAAACCTTCAAGCATGGAAGAAAATTCTGGGCCCGCAGACCCAGACATAAAAAAATCGGCAGATTTACTCAATACAAGGAAAGACATAGGCCGATGGAGGATTCGAAAAATAAAATCAAAAAAACATTACTTGTATTTTAGTGGCCAATAACAGGCTTGGAATCTGCCGATTTGACCTGCTGAAAAACCCGCAAATCAAGATCGCAGACTTGGCACCTCTAAAAAAATCGCTCGTGTTTTACTAACTAAAGATTATATAGATTATGTAGGCACCATACCCCTGTGTCTTAAACGGCCGTTGTACCGTTTATAATATTAATAAGAACGGAAAAACAAAATTTCGCCCGTCAACTGATAATTTCTGTTATCTAATTGTTAACAAAGTGGCACTGAAAGCTGCAAACGTGAGTTGAAAAAAAATGTTTTTTGACCAAGAGTAATCTTATGCCTAGAAAGTTGGACAAAATAGCATCAGCCAAAAAATAAAACAACAAAAAAAACCTAGACCTGCTTTCCATTTTTTTAAAAATAAATTAAAATGGGCTTTTTACTGGAAACATTCCTAGTAGACGAATTTCAAAAATATTTGTTCAGTAAAACAATAAAATAATGAAGACAAAATTATTATTATTATAATTAAATTTGAAATATTTACTTTGATCTTAACTTTAGTACCTAATTACATAATTGAATGTTACCGAAAAATTTCAACATATTTTTATTTCAAACATTTCAATTTAGTTGTTAATTAAAATATAATAATTTTAATAAATTGGAATGAGATATAAATTAAATTTATATCTGATTACTTATTAAAAAAAAGGTTCTTTTAATTAAGTCAAGTTTTATATAAAAACATATTAAATTATATTTAATATCAAACCTGGCCTTTGTCGTGACCTTTTCATCGTCACTAGAGTTTCAATTTTGTAAATCTTTATTACAAAGATATCTTTTGATCTAACGCATCCAAGCAAACTGCGATCCATATTCCGTAATAATTAACTCATTTTGTTCATAATAATTTATTTACTTAATTTTAAATGCAAAAGACAAGAAAACACTGAGATCACGTTCGCCCAGACGTTTACAGTCTAATGATACCTTATCTTCTTCACTGCGAATTTGAAGTTTTGCTGTAAGACTTTGTGTTCATTAAATATTGAAAATTATCTTTCTTTTAAACCATAGCTGTGTCAAATAAGCATCATTCCCGAGCACTTCCTTTCAATACCCAAATAGTTCGGTTCATAATTATGAGTGAATATATTAATTACAATTTTTAAATATTACTTACTTCTTTTTGGTGAAAAAAGCCACTGCATAGCTCCTGAAACACGAAAAGAAATAATTCAATTAGTAATACAGCATTTCGAAACAATTATTATTATAACAGAACAAGCAATCAGAACTAGTTACACATTTCAAGAATAGTTTCAAGAGATAACATTCAAAGAAATTCTAGGACCGTGAATTCTCTGAGAAAAGTTATAAGATTAAATAATAATGCGTAAAGTTAATATATTATAATACAATATACCTTTAAAATAAGAGAATCAAACTTTTTCTATAATTCAAAGGAGATTTAAGTGCCCTCCCCCTATAGTATAGATAGGATAGACCCTCACCTTCCTTCCTCCTACCAATAATTATTTGCTAAGAGATATTTCCTCTTCTAATAATTAAATTTAAAAGAAAAATGTATATAATATAAAAGTTGCGTACATGTCCGTAATCGTTAGCATGACAACTTCATATCCGTGGAAGCAGGTTCACTACAAAAGCTTAATTAGGCTAACTTGGGGATGGGTTAAGAAATTATTATAGTCAAATCTACTTAAGTTGGGGTTATGAAAAAAATATATATTAAATTCATTTAATAATATATTTTGTATTTTATATATTCTTAAAAAATATCTGTATTTAGCCTAGCCAATGAGGGGATTGTTGACGGAAATGATGGGGCAGCCTAAATTGACTTCAGAACTTTGTTTGGACTAGTAAAAAGGTGAACATAAAAAAAAATTCCGGGTCTAGGAGCAGAGGCAAAGAGAGGAAGTTCTTTCCTAGAGGAAGGTTCTGTTTTGTTTTATTCGTTTATATCACGAAAAAGGTCGGTCGTAGCATAAATCATTTCATGTAAAATATTAAAATCAAAGAACATTAAATTCCCTACTAGAATGTCCATATTAATTTTTTTTCGTATCTGTTATAGTTTAAGAAATAGACGCTCCTCAACTCGTAACAAATGATAAAGAGGATACATATATATATATATATATATATATATATATATATATATATATATATATATATATATTCAGTATAGACTGGGCTATAGTAAGAAATGGTAAAGATGATATATATATATATATGTATATATATATATATATATATATATATATATATATATATATATATATATATATATTCAGTATAGACTAGGCTATAGTAATAAATGGTAAAGATGATATATATATATATATATATATATATATATATATATATATATATATATATATATATATATATATATCCAGTATGGACTGGGCTTTTCTTTTCTTTTTGTTGTCTTAACTTACAGTTACTTTGAATAGCACGTATTTCCGTAACTATAACAGATACGAAAAAAATTAATAGGATTATTATTGTAGGTAATTTACTGCTCTTTGATGTTTTATATTTTTTTAAAAATGTGGTACGACCAACCGTATTAAAAATATAAACGAAAAACTTGAGGAAAGAGACCTCCTCTCTTTGACCCTGCTCCTAGTTCCGAGGACTTTTATTACCTTTTTAACTAGTGCAAAGAAAATAGTGAAGTCAAATTGGGCCGTTGACACTCCCCTTTTGAGCAATCATTGACTGAACTAATTGTCTTAGTACTTTATTATGTTTGAGCCTCTGTTGTTTGTTTCTGTTCCCGATGGTTTTTACAGGAACAAAGTGGAATAAATAAATATTATGATTTTTACTTTTTTGGGCCACCCTTCACTCCCCCACCTTCCCCTCTTCCCTCGTACTTCCCTCTTCACTCCTCCACCTTCCCCTCTTCCCTCGTACTTTAATGTTTGAATAATGGTTTATTCTCAGCTACATTTATAACTTTTTCGTGTATATTGAAAGCAACACTCTAAAATGTTTTCGTTATATTTATTTTTGTGACTAAATCATCATATAAGGATAACTTTAAACTGAGCGAATATACAAAATATAACCCATTTCAAAAAGCATAACTTAAAAAAAATGGGGAAATAAAAAAAGAAAGCCCCTAATTTATTTAAATGTATGAGGATTTTACCTTTAGGAAACTAACTAGCGGATGCTATTGGAAGAGAAGCTTTGGCTTTAACAAGAGTGGATATAAATTACTCTAAATTTTCAGACACTTTAAATTAAAATATAGCTCTCCTAATACCTCACTATATTACCATTGTCTAATTGGATCACCTTTTGGTAGTGGCACAAATATTTGTAGTCCAGCAGAATTGTAGTTTAAATCCGGCCCGCTGCAGTTAATTTAAATTATATTGTATAATTTACAATTTAACTAAATCATAAATAATAATAATTTGATGTATTTATTTAATGACCAATTAATACGAGTAAACACCAAAAATAAGGAAATTGAACAGTTTAACTTTAATTAATGATATGATATCATAGGTTGGTATGATAGGCCTTGGCCCTTGGGTCTTGAAGGAGTCAGTATTGCCCTTGGGCTAAAACGTTTGTAGGGGCCTTGATCCAGTCACAAATCAATAAATTAAGGTAACACAATAACAACAAATACATGCAAAACAACAATTGTCCGCTGTTGGAACGTGTCCTTTCTGGTTTTATTTGAACAAACAAAACAATAACAGAACAACTGTAAGTCAGGAAGTTAACAGTAAGTAACAATTCACAAAGGATAGAAATTCCCTAGCGAGTTGACAATAACTTAAAAAGACGCAATGATATATTCGAATTACTCTGTTACGGGATAGCATTTCAATCGGATAAATTATTTTCTAACAATATAGAGAAATTATAAATAATTGAAAAATTCAACTTGCAATAAAATATATAGTTATGTTAAATGTTTCATGAGAAGCATGTTAGAACTGGGGACAGGACCGGAGATGGGACAGAGGAGCGAATTAAATTGTCCTAATCTTAACTTTCGCTTGCGTACTATATTTCTGGCGTTCCTCGTCCCTTTCCATAAAAATTAATCTTTTTAGAGATAATAGTTTATAGCTGAGTGCCCAGGGCCATAATTCACAGTTATTCAGCTCAGATCTAGTGCTTTTTTCTCTATCTATTTTCGTCTATTTTGTATAGATGTCCGCTAATAAGTTTCGATATAATACAAATATTTAAGTAAGACATCTCCATATGGCAACGACAGTCATGCTCCTGGTCGTGAAATAATATTCTTCAAACCAACTCATTATTAAATTCGATTGTAATTATTTCCGATTATTCTTTCCGTTCTTATACTTTTACAAACTTAGCAAGGTCTCGACTTAAATACTGATTGTAGAGGTGCATTAATAACAATATATTTTTTATTTTAAATTAAATTCCAAAATATAAAGAAAGTGAAGCTGTTTTATAAGCTTTAACCAATAATATATTTTTTTATCTTATGAAAGAATCAAGACACTAGAGTTACATGACAGAATGTATGTTTTTTTAAATTATATCATCTTATAAATAAAATAAAAACCTGTAAATTGTTGTCCGTCAGGTTTCTTTGTCTCATCATCACGAGAAAACGGCTCAACTCATCTCGATGATTTTTTTTTTCTGTTGATACCTTTTATCCGCAACTTTAAAACAAAATGTCAGAGGATAAAAAACTAGATGTTTTGTATCCTTTCCATATAACAACGGCTAAACAAACTTAGACCAACAACAAACTTCAAACTGTTGTTATTTATAGCCGTAAAAAGGTTTTTAGAAAAACTAAATGAGATAAAATGTAGGATGTACTAAAATTTTAGTTCATTTTTATTTTATTTCATATAAGGAAAAATCAGTTCAATAGGCTAAATATTAATTGAGATAAATCTTCAAATAGTAACAACCTTCGTAAGCCAGTCATCGGATGGATATGTAATGATTTTAGAGAGAGGGAAATTGTTACTTCAATATTTCTTGGCGTCTTTTGAGAGTAATTACAAATATTTTGTACGAATCTTGTAGGAAATATAATTCTCTACAAGATTATTTATTATGCATTTTTTTATTATGCACATTGCACTAAAGTGCACTGAAAACAGTTATTAAGGCGAAACCACTGAACATATAACTTTTTGTGATTTTTTACATTTTGCAGATTTAGATATTATTTTATTTATTTATTTTTTTTAAATTTATTTGATCTTAAGTGATGTTTTATGTATTTAAGAGAAAAACAACACGAACAAATTAATAAATAATGAAAAAAAAATTGTAAAAGGATGTGATAATTTAAACGATAAAAAAAAATAATCCAATTAAAAATTAAATCCATTAAACTAAATCAATTTAAATTAAATTATGAAATTAAGAACAAATCGTATCTCAGTACTCGATTCCAAAAAAATACAAAATATAAAACTTATAGGAAATTTAACGTCGTTTAAAATTGGTTATGTCAAAGTTTTAAGTAAAATGCACTGGGAGCGAGTTAAGGAATAAAATCTGAAAAAGGTGACGAAAATTACGAATTCGTTGGCCAGCAAAATTTGATTGCAAACGATCTAGGGTGGCAGAGATTCATATTTCCAGTCTATAATGTGAGTACTTTCGGCTTTGACGATCAGAAATTTTCTTGATCCCGGCCCAATAAGAGTATGTCAGGGAGACACAATAAGAGTATGTCAGGGAGACACAAGAGCTCTAGAAGCGCGACTTCGTGCGCTTAGAATAGAATAATAATTACACGATTCTAAGCCTACAGAATTATCTTTTTTTATGTTTAGGTTTAGTGCAGAATTCAGTGCACTCAGGATGTTTCTGTATGTGACCTTGAGCTCCAACAGATTGTTTCTTACTGCCCTCGAGAAACGGGCACTATACACAGTTTATCTGGAGGCTCACCGGTAAAACCACGCTTAAAAAACTATTGCTCATGGCTTTTTAAAATATAAAATAGTTATGCTATAATTAATAAATTATTTATTAGTACTTGCTGTAGATAAATCAAACCACCTGCAAGTGCCGCTGCTCCTCCAGGCATCAGCAAAGCCCTTCTCTGGTTCATTTTAAAAACTTGATATACAAATTTAAAATTGTAAACTTAAGGTAAGTAACCTAAAGTTATGACAAGCAACGTATCAAAACAACCGTTATTTTCCTGGCAAATCTAACGGATTAATTTGAAACTACATTTTGTTCTTAAATATACGCATATATTACAGAAAAAACTTTGAAAAACTATCAAATTTTTATAATCTGAAGAATTTAAAATAAATTGCGAATATTTTTGTGCGTTACTGTATATTAACTTCCCTATGTGGCTGAATGTAATGTAAATGTAAATGAAATTTCTTGATCAAAAACTAGTGTAATAATCTTCCTCTAATTGCTCAAAATGGAACTAATAACTATAATTTATTGATCAAAACTTTGATTAAAAAACTTACTCGTGTAAATCGGCCTTAACAGAAAAATCAATATTCAACTAAATAAAAAATAAAAACATTGAAATGTTTAACTATGAATAAAAGATGATCGGTAAACATAGTTGGACCTTACCCAGGCTCTTAAGATGGGACCTCAAGTTGAAAACCGCAATAAAGAAAACAAACAAGGAACGAAACAAAAGAAACATTAGTTTGGTTTTTCTTTCCTTCCTTGTTTGTTACCCAATGAAAATTTATCTTTTGTTGGAACCACCTGTCTTATAGTACGTGCAGTACTCAGCGTTCTGATTCACACGTCTTCGGCTCATGTCTAATGGTTACAAATGTCCCGTTAATTTGCTATACACTCTTCAGTCAACTTACTTCCCTTCAATATGCTGTCTATCCGCGCCATTCTCCTTTCCCATAATCTACATTCCCCAATTAGGTACATATATGTATACCAAGCTGAGGAATGTAGATAATATATATATATATATATATATATATAATTATATATATATATATATATATATATATATATATATATATATATATAATATATATATATATATATATAATATTATATATATATATATATATATATATATATATATATATTATTACCTGTACCTATAGAGTTAAGATGGTCGCTATGTCAGAAAAGATGTCTGATGTAGTCACTGTAATAAATGTAAGTCATTCTAAGCACAATACTTTTGGTCATGGAAACATGGTATAGCATAGAGACTTGATATTTAAGTAAAAGGAAAATAATGTAATATATTTTTACGTTGAGAGCTTGATTAAGATTCAACCGTTGATCAGTTGCTAGAGTTACGGTTAACGGTCTTCAGTTTGGTAATCCATAGTTACTGGACTCCAGATGTGATAAGTACACGTGGGATCAAGTCACTGGAGTCTGTTGGAATGAAGCATGGTTTTCCGCACATGATGAGGAGAAGCATAGATCTCGCCTCAAAGTACTTCCTCCTTCGGGGACATCAGCATAATCTTTGAAAAATGGCCTAACGACACCCTCAACCCCTCCGGCAAACTCATACAAACTGCCATTTTCCGGCAACTTGCCGCATTTATAAACGGATTTCCGGCGGTGTTGAGCTAGATTGCTAAGAGGTCTTCATGAAGTCGCCCATTTGTCGCGGGGCGCGGGGCGAAGTGCGAGTTCAAAGTTGAATCTTAAATCATAGCAACCCCAACCTCTCACGCCTCCCATTATTCCTCTCAGAGACAGAGCTCGCAAAATTATATTACTTACATTCTCATGAGGTTCTACTGTTAATATTCTCTTTGTTTAAATTAAATATTTTTCTTTTAATCGTGAAACAAATAATATTTCCTCAACAGTTAATCATACAGATCGTTAAACTAATTTTGTTATTGATTTTTTTTTTCTTTTTCATCAACCCTACAGTCACAAGTAGATAATCAGGAGGATTAGTGTGATATATAGTTGTTCGGAACATTTTGGAAAAGATCCAACAACAAATGATATATTATTATTATATTATATATGATACATATAGTGTATATGACGGCTTAATATTCGCATTGTGAGAGATAAATTAATATAAATATAAATATAAAATATAATATTAATTAATAAAATAAGTTAATATAAAAAATAAAACGATACTTTCGGCTGGAACTAAAAGGATTAATAAATCTGACCAACAGCATCTGTTTACAACTCTTCAGATGTAACAACAGTCTAAGAATAACTAATTAATAATTAAATAAATCAATCTAAATTTAGTTTCTACCTAACCTGTTACTTACGACAAATAGAGACTCTAATAAATTGAGTTGAAGTGGTAGTTTCATTATAATCATTAAATTATTATTAATTAATAAACGATAAAAATAAAATTTAAAAACACTACAAATTATAATACAATGGTTTATTATACAAACATTAAAAACGTGTTTTGGAATTATAATAATAAAAAAAAAGGAATTTTTATCATATAATGATTAGAAGAAACGTTATACGCCTTCCTGAATGGCCGAGATATGTGAATATGAAACCTCTAATCGAAACAAAATGGTGGATGCTGATGTAGAATTCCGAGGAACATTCCTGGGTCGACCTGTGACTTCGGTGCTAAATCTTAAAAAATCGGTCCAGTAGTACGAAGAAAAGTCGCGGACGAACATTTTTTTTTTCCATTCGATTTTCGGATTCTAGGGTTCTTGATTCGTAGAACCTCCAATTTTGAGGGGAGGTAAAAAAATGTATTTCCTCACCGATTACAAAGGTTCATTATTGAAAATAATAAAGTAAACAGATATAAAACTAAATTATTAGACCAGAGAAAAGAAATCTCACATTAACTATCTCTGTGATGTAATATCTTTATCTGATGTTATCAATTACGTTATTATGATGCCTGTATTGGCGAAACGTATATTGCTATTTGAGAGACTCGAGGCTGCGTTCTAAAATCATCCAAAATAAAAAATTAAAAAATAACTGAATACTTTTTAATAAAAAAAAAAAATTACTTTCTCAGCTTTACTGTTGTCCGAGACCAATGAAAAAACAGCCTTCACCTTTTGCAACCCAGAAGTTATTATGAATTTGATGTCGGCTAAAAATGGCAATTATTAATTCCGTTGTAAGGATACCTTGTATTTTTAGTTTATCTTCAGTAAGGATAGCAGTCCTAAGTTTTATTTATAATAAAATTATTTCCATAACAATTATGCCAAAAGTGTTAAACTTCCAAACAGTTAACATTGAAATAATGAATATACCAAATATATTGTTGGCTGATCAAAATCAAAAAAATGGTACTGAATTGAAACTCCTAAAGAGACAAAAAAAACTTTATAATTTAAAATATCTAAATGGCAAAGTTTAGTTACCGAGGACTGTAGCCGACATAATTCAAGATAAATCTAATTTACTCTAAGGGAGCCTCGTGGATGAAACCGACTGTAACTGAGATAAGAAACTTACCCCAACTTTCGAGCTTTTTACTTCCGAGAATATGGACGAAAAGGATAAAAGAAGCTGACAGAGGTGAAAGAGGTCCTTTGACAGTATTTTGGTATCATATTGGTCCTTACTCAAAGATGACAGCAGAAAAAAAGGCCAAAAAAGTTGAGCTGGGCTCACTTATTCAACTGTTATTAATTTGTTCCTTGATATGTTCAATAAGACTTTTCTTTATTGCTTTTGAAAATAAAAGGAGAGGAAAAGGTATATCGAGGACAGACATGAGGAAGGAAATTCGGATAAATATTTCAAAAGATAGAAAGAAAGTAATCGTTTTTTAAATCCCTCTCGAGTGCTTCATTTATGGCAAATATAATATTCACTAAGCCATGAAAATTGAAAAACGAAGAAAATCAGTTACTATGGATAGATTTATATTTTTTTTATTGAGTTTCTTACATCGAGAAATAAAAAAATTACTAATAAAATATTTCAGCATTCATTAATTTGATTTTTTTTTTTTTGCAAACTTAAAAAATAATTCAATTTATACCTATACAACATGCACAGTAAATGACCTTGAAAAATAGAACTATTTCAATATTCGGAAGTATTCTTTATTCAAGAAAAAACCTAAAATTGTCGTTCCTTTTACCTTCTGAGCTCAATATCTTGATAGTCAGTTACCAACAGTGCGATAAACATTGTGAATACTTTTTTTAAAAGTAAAGTAAATTTGATAAAATTTGAGCCTTAATAGTTCGCGAGATAAAGTTTTTCAAAAAAACTAGAAATCACTATTTTAAAAATTTATTCTGGTAAAATCATGGAAACTGCTCTTCCAAGATAATCATTATAAACTATTTAATAGTGCATTTAACTTAATAGACATATTAACTTAACAGTTCTCAAAATAAAGTTTTTCAAAAAACACATTGTACACGATTTGGACATTATGCAACTGAATCATATCTTAAGAAACGTTAGATATCTCCGCAACTATTAGACATAAAGATTTCTGTTACCACACAAAATGGAGCTAGTTAAATGCACCATAAAGTAGTTCAAGATGTTTATCTTCATAGGAAGAATAGTTTTGACATTTATTTGAAGAATTGAATTGAATGACATTTTTCATATTAAAGTTACAAAATTTTTTTCGTACCAATATATATATTTTTTTTAAAAACATTTTTTTGGAAACTATTTAACGTACAGATATATTACTACTCAAATTAGAACTAGTTCAATCCACCAGAAGGTACATAGTTTATAACGATTATCTTCGAAAAAAGAGCAGTCTCCATGATATTTGTCGAAATAATTTAACAAAAATGTGATTTCTCATTTTTATTTAAAAACATTATCTCGAAAACTAGTAAACATAAAGAGCTCTTTCAAATATTAGCAAATTTAATTTTTCTTCAAAAAGGTAATTATAATATTTTTCGCGTAGTTAGTAGTTTTTAAGATATTGAGCATGGAATGAAAATTTTACTGAATATTTTACATTTTTCTGGAATAAAACGCCGCCATTTTTTAAGATGGCGGCTATCGAATGGTAGTTAAGGGTCATTTTACTTAGAATGTCCTAAACTTTCGTAATTCATATCAAAAACTTCTAAAATGAGTATCCAATTTCGACCCTGGCTCCAGCTAACCGCTTCCGTCCCTACTACCGCTTCACCGCTAATTAAATGCATTTTCTTAGGAACCATTTCGAATATTTCAAAAAGTGATTATTGATTTTTAAAGAAGAGTAAATGCTCCAGATATTTAATTTGAAAACTATTTCGTTATTGTTGGTAGTTTAATTACTACTGCTCTTGAAAATTCAAGTTTTAAAAGACTTGAAAAATTGAAGATACTATGTATTATTATTTTCAGATTATTAAGCTTTCAAACAAAGTCAATGATTGCGAAATTAAGCCAAATACTGAACGATAGTAACTAAAAAACCGAAATCAAGTCAAATTCGGTAGTCCGCCATCTTTGGAGGCCATTTTGGCAAAGTGCGGTAATTTTTTTTTCTGGGAACAGGTTTTTTTTTTTTTTTTAATCATTAGTCACAAGGAACACAACGATGTGCAATTTATAGGAATGTGGAAAGGGGGATACATGGTAGGGGGATCTGGCCCACAGGCTAATAGCCATTGTGAAGCAATAGATTCCATTGCCCATCACTTTTAATTCTTTGTTCTTACTTTTATTTTCCACTTATTATTATAGTTAGAGATTGATCCTTCTATACCATCTTGCGGATGTCAACTTATTATTATAGTATTTCGTAATTTACAGATTACATAATAATAATAATATCTGCGAAGGCACTTCCTCGGAAAAGATACTAAGGCCTCCCTAACTCATAGTGACCAACTAGTGGATGTTACTTAATTAAAATTAAGCAAGTTCTGCTAATGACTACATGAGATCAGGAGAAAAAGAAGAAGACAAATATGACAGTCTTCCTCATTATATTTTAACTAAGGGAGGGGAGGGAGGAGGGGGAGGGAGTCCTGGGGGACATAATTATAAGACAAATTATATTAATTTATTTAGCCTTAATTTATTAATTAATTCATTATTTTTTAGCCTTAGTTATTTATGTCGTACCCATGCAATTAAGTTGTCTGCAGGTATCCTCAATATTCACTTCCCTATGTTCGTATATCGTCCATTGATTAACGGAGAAATAGATATGAGGCTGTCAGTAAAGGTTATACAGTACCCGCAATACTAAACGGTTGTGAAGGCTTAGTGGATCTAAACGACAGACATGTTCGGACGCACTTCATGTTGTCCGTAGTTGACAGCTGGTAATAAAAACAATAAAACCAGTGGTGTCGAATTTAACTTTTTGCGACTGCTAGTGAAATATTTCAAATATTGTTGCCGTAATCCTGAAACAAAGTTCATGGAACTGCCTCTTTGGAAAAATGCTTGCGAAAAAAGATATTTTATATTACATATGGTTTTTTTCTGTCTGTTTTTATTTTTGACTGTATGTCAGTGAAGATTTCTATTATTATTTAATAAAACATTTTTTTAGTTGTTTATTATTGATGCGACCCAGACATTTAGCGTAAGGAGCAACCATGTTCGATCGCCGCACAGATTGCAATGACTTCTTAATGTGCAATTTGCAAAGAGAGATAACGTGGGATTATTACCATTCTGTGAAGCATTAAAACAGAGTTTTTTATTTTATTGCTTTTTTTTTCGGTTGACTGTCAACAATAATTTATTCAATCGATTTGTTTAATCCAAAGTTGGTAAAAATACTCTCTTATATTTATTATTAGAATGTTATTATATGATTCCAAAACAAATCCTCGAGTCTGTCGAATAGCAATAAATAACCAGTCAACGTTTCGCCAATTCATACATTGAGTAGGTACTCAATCTGTTGGATTTGTTGGTTTTGAATCTTTTAATGTCTTCAACTCCCTTATTACTTAAAATCATCCATTTTAAACTGGATATAGTAATATTTTGAGAGTAAATAAACTTCATTAGCACAAGAGAAGATAATGGAGACTTGATAACAAGAGAAGATAGTGGAGACTTGATAACAACAAGCAGTAGTATATTCTTATGGCTGACAGAAAGATAACCGAGCATCCGGTTACAAGCAGCCATATTTCCGTCAGGCATTGATTAAACTCCGCTTTTCCGCTCACTAACGAAGCGAGGGGCGGATAAATGGGAATATATAAAAGCGAGGCATTTGCCTACTTGGTTAAGGCGGCACTGCTCAGGTAGGATAATTAACGGGCACCTTCCTTGATGCTCAAACTTGATTGGCTTATGCAGAGACACAGCCTTTCTGATAGTACCGGCATAGTTATTGACGTTGGATGAAAAGTGAAGAGCAATTACAGCCCGGGAGCTTCCGTGCAGAATCTCGACTTATTAACCTCAAACATTCATGACGTCATATATCTAATAACTTCGAAGTTGTGAAGATGACGTCATAGTCAAGATAGTTGTTATTTTCCTCTCTTCTTGGCTCCTTTGGTTCAACTTTCTTTCACTAAAGCTGACTAGATTGCCTCGCATGGAATATTCGGGTTGCTTAGTAGTTAGAGCTGGTTTAATTCCTCTTTTATTGATAACCACATCAAGTAACCTCACCCAGATGGGCCTCGACCCAGCAAATATTTCCAGTGACCAGAAATATATTTCCAGTGATGAGCGAAAAAAAAAATGCTATCTGCGAAATGATATCGCAGTGTTGATGGCAGAGCATTGAGGGAATCAAAAAACTGTCGTCCCGATACTCATTGGCCGGCTAACCGGCCCCAATAATTGGTCGTACTTTCATCCAGGGACTGAGAACTCAAACAAATGCCCTTGCAACAAGAACGAGGCAGTCTAGAGGATATATGACCTACCTTGCAGCTGGGTGCCTGTAACTTGTAGTACCCTAGTAAATACTGTTCATATTTCTTCACATCCTATATTATCAATATATTATCAAATCCTATATCAGTATGGCTCCCATTAAGCAATTAACCACAAATAGATTTTGGTATTTAATTATGACATTGATTTCTTACTGCCTACATTATAAAGAAAATCTTATATAGAGGTACCTTTGTTTAAATTATTTTCACTTAATAAATCCAATGTCTCTTCTTTTATTCACGTAGCTTTTTTGTAATATTAAGTTCTTAATTCTTTGAGAACAGGGTTGGTACTAATAAAATGGTAAACATCTTCATTCTTTCTCAGGTTTCACAAATAACAATTAATATGTCATTTGGGCAGAAGGTATCAGAAACAGCTGTTAAGGCTCTTGATACGGTAGAGCTGCATAAACCTAACCTTAACGGAGCAATTCAAATATTTGCAGTAGTAATTTAATCAAATAGACACTATCAGTATTATTTTTTAAACATTAAGGTGGGTAAGTGGATAATAAAAAAAACTTCAATAAATATGAAAAATAAATCTATAAGTGAAGATAAATTATAAATAGATTCGAATCCTCGGCCTCGACGAGGAAGGCGGTAGAGATAAACATAAAACCGCCGCCCGCCCGCTGCCGCTGCTCCTCAATGCTCTCCAAATATTTGATCTCCGCCTTTTCAATACCTGGAAATCGATTCACCTGGGCCACCGCAAATCCTAAACAGGGCATGTACGGCTCTATCAGCTTGTATTGTGAGGCTTCTCTCATCCTTGTTCGACTGTGCATCCAACTTCAGATCAACTGTTCTTAGAACAATTGAAGAAAAATAAACTTTATCCTACTGTGAAAATTACTTAACACACAAGCCATTTCAATGTTTTCATATATTAATGAAGTGGAATAAAGGATATGGAATTTACTATCAGAATAGCTATATTGACAATTAGCGAATTACCTAACCTAACTGTTTTCTAGATACTTAAAACATGATAAAGATGATTTGAGGTGTGATCGGAAACGAAACACATTGTAAGGTAATATATGACGTTTTGGTCGAGAAGGAGCAGGCCTTTATAAGGACTAAATGAGCAATGAAGGGTCTTGGGTTCAGTACTTGGTAAGGACCGTACTGTTTCTATGCCAACGGTTGTGCAAGGAGGTGGTCCGGTCGAGATAAGGCTTAATCACCAACTTTTTCTTCCCCCAAAAAAGGGTACTCTCTTTATAGAGGCTGGGAGAGCCCCAGGAGGCTATCTTGATCCCACGGCTGATAGCAGAATAAATAATTATCTGCCAAAGCCAGTCTCGAACCCGAGACATAGAGATTAATAGCTCAGTGCCCTACCCACTGAGCTACCCCGCTGGAATAGTAATTACCTAATGTAAATATAATAGAAATATTGAGCCTATCATCGAATAAAAATGAAAAGTAAAAAGAGATATAAAAAAATGAGAAAAATCTTTCTTGAATCGACGACAGAAGGCGAAAGAATGAGCGGACGAATTTCAAACGACAACCGAGATGTGACAACCGGATGGCGAATTACTACTGCTACCATAAAATAAGAAGTGAGTTCAAATGTTGCAAGGTACGTTGTAAAAACAATGTTACATATTTGGCTGCTACATTGTTTCATTTTTCATACATATCGTCAAAAGTTCCTAACTATAAAGGGCAGTTATCAATATCAATACCGTAGCAAGAAATGACAAAGAAACTAACTCCGGTGGTATCGCAATATGTCAATCGGAATATTCCGCTTTAAATATTACAGAAATTATGATAATCTCTCTTTCTAAGAAGAGGCTTCAGCATGTCCTAAGAATAGATACCAAAGAAGCTATGGAATAAAATTGATCCGACTTTTTTAATTTATTCGAGGAATCGGAATATGCTTGTATATGAAGACCTCTATAGAAAGTAAAAATATGAAGAGACATCCAATTAATAGAAGTGAGCGTGCTCGAATAGCTTTTCAATACCCCTCCCCTCTCTCCCTCCCTCCCCTCCCCTCTCTCCCTCCCCTCCCCTCTCTCCCTCCCTCCCCTCCCCTCTCTCCCTCCCTCCCCTCCCCTCTCTCCCTCCCTCCCCTTCCCTCTCTCCCTCCCTCCCCTCCCCTCTCTCCCTCCAAACTCAGGAATCAAAGGCACAACTTCGCCAGTGACAAGTGAGCTCGTTTTCATAAAGCCATTGAAGCAAGATCAACTGGAAACTGGTATGGAAGTTGTCGATAATACAGGTCCAATATTAGATAATGTTCAGAATCTCATGTTTTACAACTTAATCTATCGATACAAAAATTTGTTATTGGAAATTCGATAGAAATCATCCAATAGCATGAAAATAATATATTGATGATCCAATAATACAAAAAAAAAAGTGGGTCGATTTCGCCAGGGATACGGCCACGTGAAGTTGAAATTAATGGAAATTTGTATATTGGATAGGATGAGTACATGTCGTATTCATTCTTGGACACATAGAAGTCGTTCGCACAGGACAGGAAAAAACAAAACAAAAAAAAAATGATTTCTGAGTTGAAAACTATATACAATTTTTATATTTTGACTCGGGTTTTCGATGAGTAACTGTGGAAATTGAGTTATGTTCAGTTGTGTTTTTTTTTTTTTTAATTTGAACTCGACTAAAATTCATACGGAATCAGTAGATCCTAAAGAAAGCTGTTGATTAAAAATCAAACGAACATCGTAGATTCACCGAGTCAAAAGTTATACAACGCGAAAGTAGCAAAAGATGGCAAAACAAACTCAAAATTGCGGCTTGCGCTTCCCCTCGTTGCAGTCTCCTCCCACCTCCTCTTCCCCCTCCTGCTTTGCGAAACAAAGTCTTTCGTCCTTTGGCTATCGTGTGGTGTAATTGAATTTTGAATGCAGACTATGCATTCGGGGCTGCAATGTCAAACTCTATCGCCAGATCTTGTTATCATTGGATTTTCGATTACCTGTTCTAAGGTAGCTAATTAATATAGACGTATTCATGTCAAAAAATAAAATAAAAACAATATAATAACTTAATATCTCATTACTTAAGACTTTCGAAGGTTCTGTAACAGATTAAAGTGATTTCAAGAAGACAGCATATTAATGGCCGATAATCAATTCACTTTTAGGAATAAGTTCGCCATTGCCGCTCCTAACTCATTATGGATAATTAATTAAAGATAATGTGGATAATAAATTAAAGATAATTGCAGATAATTTGGATAATAAATTAAAGATAATTACGCGGCGTTCAATAAAATAAATATTAGGTTTTAATCGGAAGATTACAAAAAAAATTATTGTGTCTCTGGAACAGCAATAAATAAATAACCGCTTAATGTTTCGTCAGTTCCAGGAACCATCAGGTCTTAAAAAAGATAGGATCAAATGAATGCACACCGGTGATAACACATCTCATAAACAATACTAGCTCAATAGAGATAGCACATGTCCTGGCAATGTTATTAACAATATTAACTCAATAGAGATAACACATGTCCTGGCAATATTAGCTATATTAACAATATTAGCTCAATAGAGATATCACATCAGACCAAAACTGTTCAACATATCTTCAATATAATATTAATAATATGAGGCCTGAGTTGAAGAAACGTTGACTAGTAAAAAATTTACTGCAGTTGGAGAACCTTGTGTCTTTAGATTCTTTAGATCCTTCTGATTCTTTTTCATCCGATAATCATTAAATAATAGTTTTTTTTTTATCGGATTTGATTAATTAATATAAAAATTCTAGATACTTTCAAAAGTTATGGTAGTGTCGTGGTTACCGTCAACCGAGGTGCGATGGTCAATAAGCTGAGAATGGCCAAAAGTAGGGGAAATGTGAATTTGGTTCTCAAAACATGAGCACGTAATTTGTTTTATCTTTTTTGGTGGTTTATGTAATCTTACATAATTGTATACAACCTTATACACACACACACAGACACACAGACGCACAGACGCACAGACGCAAAGACGCACAGACACACAGACGCACACACACACACACAGTAACACACACACACACACACACACACATATTTAGGCCAATTAAAAAATATTTTTCAATCTTTAGTTCAAGTTCCAGAAGAATAATTTACTAAATTCTGATTTTTATTTATTTTTTAATGCCTAATAAGAAAAAACAGTTCTAGGTTTGCTGGTTCTGAAAGAGTTTCTTCTGTCACGTCTCTCTAGTTAAAACTATTGTTTGTAATTTATATTTGAATCTAACATTAGAATAAAAATAAAGTATTTAGCTTCCTCAATTTTTTTTAGCCACACGTCAAAATTATGAAAAGAAAACAAGTTAAGAAAAAAATTAACATTTTTGGAAGCTTATATTTCTGGTTGTTCTCACTCCACTACTTAAATATACGGTTAGTATGGAAAGATAGTCTAAAAAATCTGAAAATACATGAAATATAACTAAAAAGGTTACTGTAACGGTATATTCGAAAGAAAAGCGAAGATTTTGGCCATCCTACTCGGTTGGCGGTAGTTAATTAACGGTAAGTATAGCGAAATCTTCAAAATATGATCTAAGTCTTCAAAACTTTAAATTTATTTGATCCTCCCTCCTCTTTATTTGATCCTCCCTCCTCTTTATTTGATCCTCCCTCCTCTTTCTCCTCCTAAACCGAAGTGTCCCTCAGGATTCTTTACTTTCAGCAACCTTTTTTCCACCTTCATTAATAAGATCCCTCTCACCTTTTCTCCACTATTGATAACACTTTCACCGATCACAGATTCACCCAACCTTATTCTCGAGACGACATACAAGCTACTGGAAGACATTAAAGTTGCCTTCATAATTTTGCCAAATCTTGGCAAATCAAATGTGCAAAGAGGACTTGGCTTGTCTGTTGTCTGTTGAGCCGGTTCTTGCGGGAAGCACCCCATAAGTCCTATTGTTGCATCCATATTTTGTTATATTTATAAAAAATATATATTTAGATGTTTAAATGTTTCTTTATAAAATAATTTATACTTTAAACCGAAATTAATAACCGAAAAAAGTTGGAATAGCCGGGATATTAGCGTGTGGATAGGTTACTTTTCTAAGCTTCTGTAAAATGTTTGCCGTTTGGCTTGGCGTTTGATTTGCTCAGGTTTGGCAAAGGTGTGAACGCACCTAAGCACTACCATTGCTGGGCAGCCCACAGCAAGTAACAGCTGAATGATAAAAAAAAAACAAAGCCATTCTTGAATTTCAAACGCTCCCTTTTCGCAGGATTCGCTCCCTTACTTTGCCTCAATAATATAACCATCGATCAGCACCATAATCACCATCACTATGATCCTAATCCTAATTCCGTAGAATCACCATGATCCTATTTAAACAAGGTCTAAGCTTCCGAGATCATATGCACCGAAATACCGGAATAGTGCCTGGATAATACCGGAATAGTGCCTGGATAATATCCGATACTCCTATTAGCAGGGATATTCATATTATTCACTGACATTTTCCCCCACTTCGACTTCCAGTCTTCAGTATGCAGAGCTATCTGCTGGGCTTAAGATGAGACTGAAGATGCTTATGAATTGTATTCTAAGACTCATCATCGAGTTTCCCAGCCACTCTCATTTATCTTGTCGGTGCCGAGTTGAAGTGGCTTTATCCTACTTTCCGACAACAATGCATCTAATAGGTTTTCATTTCCAAGCCTTTAAGAGCCACAAAACCTCACTCTTCATACACTATGTTCTTTTATTCTTCCTTTGAATCCAAAATCTCAACCTATCAATTTGCACATTTCCTCTTATAGAAATGCTTCCTTCAGGAAATCCTTCGTCTTCGTACAATCTCTTTTCGGAATGCTTTACCCATTTCTATCCTCCCATCCTTCTCTACTATTTCTTTTAGCCCCCCTACTTCATAAGCACAGCATCGATGTAAACAAAACATATTTAAGTCAATAACAGTAAATAGTAACAGATATCAGTTGGCATCCGCATGATGGTGTAGAAGGATCAATCTTATTAGGGATTGATAAATTATTTGCCACTTCTATAAATTTGCTTTATTGAAAACTAGTTTCGAATGTTATACATTCATCTTCAAAACAAACAAAAAATCAAAAAAATAAGCAATTCAAAATATATTTATTCCCATCTATAACAGAAAAACCAATTACTCACCGGCATTACTGGAAAAACCACGACCTTAAACCTTAAACCTTAAACCGTTTACCTATAAACATGCTACCTACCTTTCTTTAATTGTTAGTTCAATGCGAGAAGAAACCAATACAAACTTTTCTGTTTGATATAATCCATTTAAACCTTGGTGAGTACCAACATGTATTTGAATTCTTATCTTAATTAAATTCATAATTCATAAATGTTTTATAATACTGATTTATATAACATCTAATTTAATATGTATTATAATACCAAACTATATTTTGAATTGCTAATTTTTGAATTTTTGTGGGTTTTTAGAACTGAAGATGAATGTATAACATTCGAAACTAGTTTTCAATAAAACAAATTTATAGAAGTTGCAAATAATTTATCAATCCTTAATTAGTAACAGATAGTTGAAAATATCTCAAAATCAAAAATATTTAGTCAGACAAATGTCCATAAAGTCAGAACAATCGATGTATTCTTGCAGGGTTTTTGTCCAAGTATAAAATTATTTTTAATCGTGTTTTTTTTTCATTACCTAAAAAATAATAATAAATCGAGTTTGATATCAAATAGACTGGAAACAAAACGAATAGCATTGCCAATAAATTTCCGTTTACTACCGTAAATGCAGATGAATAGATGTAATGTATTTATTGGCTTATACATACAGGCGTGGAGTCGGACCCAGTTAGTAGGGGTTATTAATAATATTACAAACCATGCACATAGATCACAACAGATAAATCAACATGAGCACTATATCTAATTCCAATTTGAACTTCCATTAAATGCGCTTAGGTGCAATTCACTATTTGCCATTAAAGTAATCATGAAGCCCGATATACTTAATAAAATATTAACATATGCATTAGAGACAAATAACCAATAATAAAATAAACCAAAGTCGATTTTAATTTTTTTTTTTAACACGAGCATTGGGACCTTTATAAACCAAAATCAATTTTAATGCTTTAATAATTTCAGGCTTAAGAGCTTTTTATCTTATCTCACCAGCATATATATTCATACCATAGTTTCATTTAAAACCTTATACAATTACAAATTATAATACCTTACAAATAAAAATAATTAAAAAAATAATGGTACACTTTTCTAAGAATAATTATAAATAAGCGAAACGACCTTATAAAGAATTTAACGAGATTATACCATGGGAATAATATATGTGAAATGGACCCTAGTATTTTAAAAATTCCTAGAACTAATCATTCTTAAATAAATAATTGATATAAAGCTAAGGGGTTGTATTATTCGTGTAATATTATCTATAATATTATATAATATTATCGGAACGGGTTTTTTTTTTTTTTTAATGTAATTTTAATTAATTTGATCATGTAAATTACTTATTGATATTGTTAAAATTATTGTTATTTTGAATAAAATTATGTTTCCCAACGTCAATAAAGGAAGCCATCCTTAATTATTTCTCAGAAACTGCTTCGTTAAATAGTATTTGTTTACCTAGAACTGTATACCTACTTAGTTCATTGCATTTGTTTCTGTGAAACCCTTTCCGTTCATTTGGCTGGTTGTAGATAGCTTACTTTCAGTTTTAAACCGTTCTTTGTGAGGTGTATATCGCATTTGTGATCAGTTTTTTTTTAAATTAAAACATTTCAACAAAAAGAAAACGAGTGGTTCTTTCATTAAAAGATAAAATGGAAATTATTACGCGGCTGAAAAAAAGGTGAATCCGGTCAGACATTGGCTATCGAGTTCGGTGTTGGTAAATCAACGATAACCGGAATACAAAATAATTCTGATTCAATCACCAAGTACGCACATAATCTTAGCACTGAGGCGGGCAGTTCGAACCGTATAACTATGACAGTGCGGCGGGCAGTTCAAACCGTAAAACTATGAAAAAAGTGAAAAGTGAATTGGTGGAAGATGCTATTTACACTTAAAAGCGGTCTTCTGGGGAGCCCATATCGGGGCCCATTTTGTGTGAAAAAGCATTGGAATGAATAGAAAGCTTGGTGGCGACCCAACCTTTGAAAGTTCTGGTTGGTTAAAAAATTTTAAATTACGACATGGGATCCGGCTGATTGAAATTCAAGTGCTGACGCTCCAGCAGTAGTTTCTTTTATCGAGAATTTGATAAAATGTCTTGAAGTCAAAGAATATGATTTGGATTTTGTTTACAATGCTGATGAAACGGGCCTTTATTGGAAAGCTTTGCCATCTAAGTCGTTGGTGTCTCAAAAAGAAGCCGCAGCTCCAGATTACAAAATGAGTAAGGACCGCGTTACAGTAATGGTGTGTGCCAGTGCATCTGGGACACATAGAGTTCCGTTGTTAATGATAGGTAAATCCAAAAACCACGATGTTTTAAAAACGTGAAAATTCCGTACACAAGCTAAAAAAACTGCATGGATGGACAGCGATTTGTTCATAAAATGGTTCGAAAACTATTTCATTCCTGAAGTGAAAAAGTTTCAGCAGCATAATGGAAAAGAAGGCAGGGTATATATATACTCGTATATATATATATATATATATATATATATATATATATATATATATATATATATATATATATATATATATAACTCTATCTCTAATATATCAGAAATCTATATCACAATAGATTTTGTGTTTTGTAAAATTATATTAAATCAATTTACGGTTGTCCACTTATTACTGGAATGTTCTTTTCTAGAAACCTATAAAAAAAAAAAATGCCTCCAGATATATATATATAATCGAAATTCAGGTACTCCCACACTATATATATATATATATATATATATATATATATATATATATATATATATATATATATATATATATATATATATATATGTATATAGTGTGCGAGTACCTGAATTTCGATTATCCGAACTTTTGATTATCTGAACCACCACTGACAACATTAGTTCGGATAATCGACGCTCTAATGTATATATATACACATATATATATATATATATATATATATATATATATATATATATATATATATATACATATATATATATATATATATATATATATATATATATATATGTATATATATATATATATATATGTATAATATATATATATATATATATATATATATATATATAAATATATATATATCTGGAGGCATTTTTTTTTTTTATAGGTTTCTAGAAAAGAACATTCCAGTAATAAGTGGACAACCGTAAATTGATTTAATATAATTTTACAAAACACAAAATCTATTGTGATATAAAAAGTTATCGGAGGAATGGCAGTTCAAAGGAAGTCAGGCTCAAGCATCCGAGGGGAGAATATTTGTAGGGACTGGTAGTTAATGCTGATAGCAATAATCAAAGCGACTCCTAAGAACTCCTGCTGAGGATGAACCGCAGGAATGGATGGCGGTAAACCAGCAACTTCATCAAAAGGAAAACAGAAATAGGGTGAGGGGGGGGGGGAGGAGAGATAGGGATATTACCTCCTATTAAACTTACACTTCAGTCTACCTTCGTCTAATCCAACCATTGTAAATTAGGGCTCATATTTCAAAAATTAAATAATTGCTCCACTCAATATGGAATATTATCATACTATCATAAATAACAGATATTATAATATTATCGGGTCATTATTAATCGAAATTAAAATTTTATATCGCCTTCACTACAGCTCTTGATGAAAACCTATAAACTAAACTGGCTTAAGAGTGGAGGAGTCGCCAAATCGCCTATAACTTCGTTCTAAATTATACAGCCTATCGTCGTTTTATTTATATTTTTAAACTCTTAAATGACACCTGCAACAGAACGATGAGCACATTTTATGACAAGATGAATGTTATGACATGTGAGCTATGGGAATGGAAGGTACCAGGAGAACCCGGAATTGGTTTCTGTACCGAATTTCAATAAAGGAGATCTTTCAACCAGCTTCTTCTCAGTTGTCTCCTCGTATTGATGAGCGGGGCACCTGCAGTCATTAGACTGCTTTAGAATGTCTGTATGTCCGTGTAATTTATAATGGAACCTGTGATAAGGATCGATGTGTTGGTTGGTAGTTGGATGGGTAGTCATTTATTCTTGCCTTTTCTATTATTCTTATCACTGATGAAAGCCTTCAACTTAGACCGAAACGTCGGCATACCCTAACACACTATATGCATTTTATTACTGTGTATTTATTTCTTATGACAGGCCGGCCCTACAATCATCTAGATTATTACCCCTCTACCTGGAAACACCCTAATTTTTACCGCTATAGAATTTTTCACACCCGATTTCGGATGGTAGGTATAAATCTATTTCTTTGAAATCTTCAGTAGCTTTGCTAAAACTATCGAGTAAACATTTCCTAAAACTTTATTCATTTTTGGTGATTGTATTATTTCAACCTTTTTTTTTTTGTTTTTTAAAGTGTGGCAGTAATATTACGTGTAGTCAAAAGTAGCATGGTGTAATTTTGTCTAATTATTACTGGGTCACCTCAGTTACTCAAACTTTTTTACATCTTGAAACCTCATATAATTAAACAAACAGGAGCATTCTGTTTGATCAATTCAAACCATGTTACGATTCTTTAACACAAGAGTGCTTTGATCAATTCAAACCATGTTACGATTCTTTAACACAAGAGTGCGCTTTTCACCAACAAATATGAGATAAAATCGAAATTGCATACCTGATTTTTGGTCACTTGGGAGGTTTCACGACGACAGCGTTAATGTATTAAATTGTTAATATAATCAATGTAAGTTAATTCCTAATAATAATAAAAGTAAGCGTATGCCAATAAAAATCTATTGTTATAGAATACTAAGAAATCTAACAACTCTCTGTAACAATGTGAATTATTTTTATTGAGTGAACATTGAACAATGGGAATTTCCATAGAAATCTCTGCTTTCTGCGAGAGATTTCTCTCCAATAACTGAGGAAAATCTTTTGTAGACAGTCACCAGATCTCCCAGTTTGGAGGCTCCTTCATAGCAAAGACCCGGACCCGAAAATAAATAATTTAATAATTCCTTCCTGAAGGCCTCTTGAGAAGTCCGGATTGGGGTAAGCAGCGGCGTGAATAAACAAAAGCGACAGGAGTGGACTTGGAAGGATTAAGTAAGAAGTTCTAACTTGCGGACTTAGGCAAGGGTCCTTTGAAACGTCGACTTGCCGGGGATTTGTTAAGGCCCTCCTCCGGCATTTGTGGTCCGTCCAAATAGCCACCTTTATCCTGTCCTAATTCTCTTGGGGGAGGCTCTTCCTACATTTTTTTCGGTAAAACAAAAAAACTCATTATATAATAAACATAAATACTCATTATTGCTTAGTACATTTTCACTCATAATTGAAAACGTGTATCAAAAAATGAAAAAAGAATATATGCCCAGGAATATCATTTGGAAAACTAAAAGAAATTTTTATTCACTTCTAAATCCCAAAAAGAATTAAATGATAAATCAAGTTGGGTTATTAAGTCAGTAATCCGAATAGTTCTCTTGGATTCAAATGTTTCGTCAATTTTACACAATTTCAATACTCACGGACTAACTCCCTTTTAACATACGATCAACATTCGATAACATTCAAAATCCCAGTCAGGAAACTTTACTCATCTTATTAAATGCCTAAAACTATTTAAATACGCAAATAACGGAAATGTTACAGCTGTAAAATAAATTCCAGAGTAAGTTGGATTAGACTAAATCTAAGGCTATATTAATCTTTATTGCGGATATATTGACGCAGAAACCAGCCCTAAAACTGAAATATTTTTTATTCTAATTAAAAAAAAAAAAAGCTAAAACATTAAAATGTATTCAACCACAAATTTGGATTCAATCCTGAACTAACAATAAGTCTTTTTATATTCATCATTAAACAGCTTTATATCTTCTGAGACCAACGGGGAAAACAAAGTTTTATCATCAACATTTTATAAATATTGAGATAAGGCCTAAAATAAGAGAGCTTCACAAAGTTATCTGATGCGCACTTTCAAAATATGATTTCGTGGATCTCGCCTAAATTGAAACAATTTTTTTTTTTTAACTTTATTTATTAATCCAGAGCTCTTAAAATATAAATTTACAGAGAACGTATTATCGGGGACAATATCCTACATATAAATGCGGAAGACCAATGCACAGCGGTATCCCTTCCAGTTGATCCGCCTCAATATTCTCAGTAGATCTCTCATCTAAAATCTTCTGGTTTTCTCAGGTATGCATGTGTCTCTTCAGATGTGTATTTCGCAGCACTAATTTAAGAAGCATAAGCCAAAACAGATATTTTTTTCCTTAGAACGAAGATCGAAACCCATTTTTTTTTCCTTTATCAAAACAAAATTTCAGTCGCAAGAAGAGAGAAAAAGACATTTGGGGAGAATAATATGCATTATGTTTCCATTCAAAGGAAGGAAATGAATAATACATTTCTTTATTTTATTAGTTTATTTTTAAATAACATTGCAAATTATTACACGATGGCTTATTAATTGTATACAATTAATTGTATTGCAATTGTATTGTATTGCGTATTAATTGTATTGCAATTGTATACCAAAAATAACAAAACATTTATTTTGACTGAATTTATATTTTTTTTTTATTTTAAAAGAAAAAAGTAAAGAAATGCCGCCGACGAGAGACGACGGATGGACAGATTTTTTAAATTCGATTATTGGATTCTGAGTATATAGAAACTTAAAATTTTGAGAGGGGTTAACATTTTTTTTCTTGTTTGATTGGAAAGATTTCTAATTGAAAACAATAAACCAAAATTTAAACGAATGAGATAATAGAACCAAGAATGCTCTTGCTTGTCGACGTTATCGAACGAAAATATCTGAAATGGCTAATTATCGAGGAAATCAATGTAACAAAAGAAACATTAGCTAGAGCGGAGGCGAAGGGCTGATGGTTCTTTGCTATACAGAATGCAATCCGTTGAGGAGCACAAAACAGCTGATTTATTAAACAGTTATCCCCCCCCCCCTCCTCCGTAGTAACTTATGGAGGTGAAGGATGGGGCCTTGCTAAGTGAAGCATGGCTTCTTACAAAGAAAATTGAGCATACTCTTCTCTTCTCAATGAGAGCGGGGTTTATGGTTTATGTTTCCTTTAACCGAAGCTCGAATATGAGAAAAAAATTGGTGGCTCCTTATTTTCATTAGATTGAGTGTGTTAGATAGAAATTATAGGTAGCAATTGGTTTAGGAGATTTTCTCAAAATATATATTATATTGAGTAATAAATAAGTAATAAATTACAATATTATAATATAACGTATATATAAATCAGAAATATAAAGAAATAACTTATAAAAGAAATGAAACAAAATCATATGGCTTTTATGTGGCAACAGTAATATAGAGACTAAAATTAAAATAAAGTTTTTTACCAATTCAACTAAAGTATGAATGCTTATACCCCCTATGCATAACTATATATATATATATATATATATATATATGTATATACACTCATGCTTATAGCCCTTATACATAACTATATATATATGTATATACACTCATGCTTATACCCCCTATGCATAACTATATATATATGTATATACACTCATGCTTATACCCTTATACATATATTCCTACCTATGCTACATATGCTTTATATATTTTAAATGTTATTATAGATTTATTATAATTTTTTTTTTGTGAGATTACATTTCTTAAATGAGCAACCTAACATCCTAGGAGTAAAAAAAATAATGAATTTTGAGTGTTTTAATTTTATTTTTAGTAAGTACATAAGCAGCTTCTATTTTACAAATTTTCATTGGTAGGAAATTGATATTTGATTTTATGAAAGAAAATCACTGCTAATTACAGATTAATCAGATTTTAATTTGGATATATTCAGATGATTTTTGAGACAAAATGTTTAAAATTGTAGAAAGATATATTTTTTTTAGTCATATATAAAAATTAATCAAAACATGAATAAAACTATCTTTCATGTCAATTTAGAGCTTATTCCACGTGTAATTAGAGCTTATTCCACGTATAATCTAACCCTGTGAAATTATTTGAGCTGAGAATTCAGAGGTTACGAAACACCTATAAAAAAAAATCTTATTTAAATAAGAACATTTAACAAGCACTTCCGTTGAATGGTATGAAGAAAATAATTTATATAGATATAATGTATATAATCTTCCTATCTCCATCAATTTATAATAAGTTTTCAATTTTAAAAATTAGTTTTTAAATGGCCTATATTTAAAAAAAAGGGGGGGAGGGAATGAAAGATTACTATAAAATATAATACATTAAAAAAAAATGTAAACAAATTGTATTAATAAACTGAACTTGGGATTATATTATAAGTATATTTATACTTTTTTTTTAATACTCTAAAAGTGGTTCTCTGTTCCTTAATATAAATTGATTAATACTATGAATAAATAATAATTCCTTAAGATTAAATAAACAGCCTAACTAAGGATGTTATTAATAATTAATATTCTTTCCCCTTTCCCACTGAGCCACGCACTGATATAAACTCCATTACAAGAGATATTATAAGCTCTCTTCATACATTTTTTTTTCAATTTACGATTGACCTAGTTGCACTGTTTTAATTTTTTTTCTTCACCTTGAATAAACAAGAATTAATGGAAAACGTGATTTTTCGCGGATCGGCTGAAACCGAGAGACGTCGGTTTATTCCAATTGTCCACTCAATGATCGACGAAAGAAGAATAACTGCAATGGACGGGATCAAACCCTCCAATATTATCCCCCTTCCCTCCCCTCTCAGGGTTCGAAAAGGAATTTATATTGAAATATTTTACTGTCATCTGCCTTGAAAAAAGGTACGAATAGGAGAGAGACTTTTATTGGTCCGATATCAGATCAATAGGCAACTGCCAGCGAATCAGTTGTCCCGTTTCTTTTGTATAAATGTCATTTATTATCAACCGGGTCGTCACATTATATTGTTAGTCTGATATTGACATATGATTATTGTAATAACATCGAATATATACCTATCAGCAACGTCATACATAACTGAGGAGCATTCTATATTAATGGTCAACTACACAGATGTTGTAAGTGCAATTTTTTTAGTTTCGAATAAAACAAGCTTCAAAACTACATTTTGCATTCAGTAATTGCGTAATAAATACGCAATATTCCCTTTATTTTTTTTTTTTTTTTTATGATACTCTGATGTTATTTTGACATTAGTTGCAAACAGATATCGTTGGCTTGGAAGGAGAGTGCGAAATCTTTTATTTCCTTTTTTGTGCTTGAAAAGTCATTGATGTACATTCCTGTACATTCTCAATATTTACCGCAATAACAATTTATTTTAGTTTTTATGAAAATCTTTCACAATGTAATACGCGTTTCATATATAAATTATAAAAAAATGAAGATGAGCATATTTCAAAAACAAAAAATGTAAATAGTAATGACTAACTTCCCAAATAAAATTTAATTTATATAAAAGAGAGGCGGTATCAGAATGTTCTTGTTCTTTTATAAGAAAAATAATAATTTATTTAAAATTTATATTAAATGATAAGATAAAAACGGAAGAATTCAAAACAAATCTTTTAGTCTCCTAAATAGAAGTCAATTACTAACCAGTCAACGCATCGTCAATTCAACCATCATCAGACTAAAAAATAAGATCACAATATTTCAGATACCAGAGACAATACAACTCACATCAACGGCCTAAATAGCGCAACGAAATTGAGATATGGTATCTCACCTCATCACATCTCTCGAAACTGTTCAAGACATCCTGATTCAAGATGCATTGGGTGGTTACTTGTCGACTGGAATCGTTCTGGATCGATCTCTGGATCGATCTGGATCGTTCTGGAATCAACCAATAATAAGTTAATCCTCGTTTTTGTCACTTTTTTCTAGTTTTCGTTCTTAATAAATAAATTTCTATTAGTTTGATACTAATAATATGATACTAATATGATACTAATAATATGGAACGTTGTTAAATTAATATACGGACTATTCTTCGAAAATAGGGAAATCACAGTCCCATGAAGAAACCGGGCTTATTTAATTCATCTGGCAGAAATTTTTTCATCGATTTTGATAAAGCATGGTCTTAGAATGTTTCATGAGGGATTAGGTTTCACGCTAATAATCATTTTACATTTTACAGTAAACATGTTCTAAAGATTGAAATGCTCACTCCCTCACATGTCTCATTGCTGGAATTTTCTACATTGCCTTTGCTTCGCTGCCACAAAATCTAACTTATCGCTATCAAAATAAATTATGTGCGCAAACTCAATATTTTCAGAAAAAAAAAACAAATTAGTTATAGAATAATTAAGTTGACAAGTAGCTGAATTAATGTCTAGTCCCTTCGCCATGTATCTCACTACATCACTTTTCTCAACAACGAAAAATGGACGCCAAGTAAACTCAAAACCTTCTACACTTGCCAAGCCTTAGCAGGTCCCCAATACCGAATTGCTTGATGGGTTCGGTCAAAGTCTTCAAAGTGAGAGAAGTTTCTCTTTGACAGTTTATACCAAGTATGGTCTCGTAAAGATTTCTGTAATAAACTTTTGTTGTATAATGAATAAATTAGATTATAGTGAAGATCATTATTTATCCCGGGTAATGTAGAGGCTCTTTTTTTATCAGGTTTATCCTTTAAGTAACAAATCTGTAATAATTTTTAGTAATTAGTTTTTCAGTACTGTATAACACCAAAACTGTATGATTTTAAATAATTAATAAAAGTCCGAGTAACAGTAAAAAAGAAAGAAACTTTTTAAATATTTTGTGGGGAATCAGGAGACACACAAAACTAACAAAGATTTCGAAAACATTTTTTGGACCATTCGCCACGACTTCTTGTGCCCTAGCTCTAGGTAGTTAAATGAAGTAATTGCTACTCTCCAAGTCTAAATATTTGGTCCTGGCTCAATCTGTAAGAATAGAATAGGAAAGGGGAGTCAATAAACCATGGCAATATTAGATTTTTTTTTTCTTAATTTTGAATTTTGGACCAGGAGAAAAATAACCAAGAAGTTACTTCCTATAGAAATGGACTTGAGAGAAATAACCAAGAAGTTACTTCCTATTGAAATGGACTTGAGAGAAATAACCAAGAAGTTACTTCCTATTGAAATGGACTTGAGAGAAATAACCAAGAAGTTACTTCCTATTGAAATGGACTTGAGAGAAACAGACTCTAACATTAGACAAGAAGACGGATATTACATCCTAAGGAGCAGCGATTGAGCAGTAAATTAATTTAATTCGCATTTAAAAGGCGGTTGAAGTGATCTTTACAGCTCTGTAACAGCAACCAGCTTAAAATGAGATTGAAATTTAAAAAGTCTTAAAGTAGTATTTAGAAGCGGTGCAGCTGAGACCAGGTAGGGACGACGCCTCGCCTTCATGAGGTTGAGAAGAAAAATCTGGCGATTGAGCATTGGTGCTCACCGCATCCCCATCGTGGATAACCATCAGTTCCAGTAATACACCATCAGTAAACCATCAGTTCCAATAATACAAGCTATTTTTTTCTCTTCTCTACTAGTTAATACAGATAAAGTCAACTGACGATATGTTTTGCCACATCTAAATTAGAATTATATGCAACGAGTTGCATCATTTCTGATTTGGTTGGAAATTTCTCTCTTCCAGTTCGACACAGGTTGTAAATCGTACCATATAAAATCAGATTAAACCAGGATTAAACAGAGCGCTTCGCGGCTTCCCCTAGCTCTTGTGTATTTAGTGCCGAAATCTCATAAATCTGGCACACTGCGACCACAGCTTTTGTGATCGTTAAATAGAGTAATATATAGCATAGTGCTAACGACCAAGAAGTCTGTTGTATAGTAATAACATATATTATAGTTTTATAGTGTATAAAATAATGATGACATCTGTTTTATTACGTGAAAAGTATTTTTTGTCAGATAAAACTTATTTTTGAAACAGGAACAAAATAATAATCAATAATAAAAATAAAAACCTTTTCAACTAGAATAATTTGGTCAAAATATGGTCATTAATTTATTATAGGTCAATTAATAACTTTTCAGATATTTGATGTTTCTGGTTAATTTAGAATTAATTAAAATATGTTTAATATACTACTTTAAATTCCGTTCTTTTTTAAATGAAAAAAAAATCTGTTTCGGGGTAGATTATCCCCCTAAGAATAACAAGAATGTACAGATTGTCTAACACTTGTCTGGCTGCATTCATAATATAGATATATTTTCAAAGAAAGTAGTTCTCTAAGAGGGGATATACAAGATGGCAAGTTGAGATCTTGCCTTCAAGAAGTGTGTGGAGGAATTCGTGGCGAGGGGATCAACAGTATAGCAAGGTTTTTAGGTTCTTTAAGATTGGCATAGAAAGTACTTCTGGGAGCCCCCCAAATGCATCTTATAAATTATAAACAAACATTGTTCATGTTGGAAGATGTTAGTTGTTGTTCTTGTTTAAAGGTGTAAAACTCACAGGCCATCAACGCCTAGATTTGTCTGAATTCCAAGGGTGAGGATGAGATTTGGTCTGTATTAAAAATTAAAATAATTGTAATAAAATATAATAATTTAAAAAATATAAATAGAATAATGAACGAGTGTGTATATGTATATGAAATATAAAATACTAGTTTACCCCAACGAGAACTCTCGCATTAGATATCTATCTAATGCATACGAAGTATAAGCTAGTTATATTGGAGAAGCACGTTTCTTCGTATAATGTAAGGAACAATATAATATTAGCATGAAAGTATATTTAACAAAAACATTTGGTAAAGCAGCATAGTTTATAATCATCATGTTGAAGTAACAGTTTACTTAATAAGTAATTAGAAATCCCTTCAGTTTAACAGCTAAGCAATAAGACTCAGCTATAGCATTTTCTATGTGTAGTATTAAAATTTAACAGTGTTTTAGGGTTAGACACGGGAAAGAATACATAATCTCCTCAATCATTCATAGAAATCTTAAAATAACAATTTATCGGAATAATTTAAAAGTTTTTGTATACAGATTCAACTTTGTTTTTACATGTATAAAGTTGCCATGACAACGGCCCATATACAAGATGGCATGAGGCCCGAGCGGACCTATACCGTGCATTATCTCGAAAACGGTAGATTTTAGGGTTTTAAAACGCTGGGCCAATACGTTTCAAGGGAACGTATATGATCTTTATGCCCGCGTCAAAATCTTTAAAACCCAACTTATCCCGTCTCGATCCGCCGACTCTCAGTCGTCAAAGCTTTGAAACCTTCCAGTTTTATCATCACTTTTATTTAAGCCCTAGTAAGAATTTAACAATTGAAATTACGATTCGTCACTTCTCCGTGAAATTCTCTTTCTTTTGATACCTCATTCATCAAAATCCATCGCTTCTGAGAGCCGGAAAAGGGATTACTACCGTAATAATATATAGTAGTGATATATAATATAAAATATATGATATACATATATATATATATATATATATATATATATATATATATATATATAAATAATTAAGTAAATTTGAAAATTATGCAAATTAGTGAAGTTTAAAATTAAAATAAATAAATAGTAATGCATTAGTAGAATCCGAAAGTATTTCGAATGGTATATCATAATTTATTCTTGGAATATAGTAAGTACCTTCCTCAAGAATATATAAGACTGAAAGGATGGCGTGAGGATATTGGCTTGATAATGGTGGGCTGTTTTTTAAAAAGTTGTGAGTCTGCGAGCCGAATGTGGTCAATTCTTCCAGCGAATCCTGCGGTTGCTGCAGTTGGATGCAGACCATGGCTTAACTATATATTTTACTTTAATCGGGGAGAATTTTACTTTCGTCTCAGATTGACTGCCATCTCTCTGATATTTCCATTCTGGGATTTCTAATGAGTTGTGGTCTAGTAAACATGGCGAGAAAGAAAGATATTTGTTTAGACTGTCAGTTGTCTGAAAGATATTTTTTAACTTACAAAACCGTTTTAAAAGGCGGGTAGTGAAACTACAATAGAGGGTCTTCCCTTTCATACACAAGATCTTTGGAAAAAGATAACGCGCCAGATATTTTAATAATAAATTAATTACATTCCACGTGTCCACCATGAAAATTGCTGTCCACCATTATTACTAAGGAAATGCTTTAGTAACGCCACTACTTCACTCGATGCGAAAGCTCAGAAAAAATGAAAATATTCACTTTCCAATGAAAAAAAAGAAAGAGTAATTCTCTCATAATGCCGGAAGGGCGGAAAAAAATATTGAGCATAAAGCTTAGGCAAAGAGAAATGATTAAGGAAGAGGAAATTAAAAAGCTAGGAAGAGTTTAGACAATGTCAGTCCCGCGGCTCCTGAGGCAGCAACTTTGTTATTAGGGTTCGGATCCTTTGCCCTTTTTGTAGCGACACTTACTCCTTTAAGGTCCAACCCTCTTAACTTTATTTTTTTATGAAAAGGAGAATTGGCTCGGGCCGTGGCGGGATATTGTGTACAATCTCGTCCTGGATATTGGCCATTAGTTCCCCGATCCCGGGCGTTTAGCGTTTATCTCCTTCTATAATGGCCGGCTTCCAGGGAATAATGGAACAGCGAAAATAGAATCATTCAGGCTAACATCAATTTTATGATTTCAAGCCATTATTTAGATGATTTTTAAAGCGATTGCTATTATTTCAATCGGTTGAATACTTCGGTATTATCCGATTCTGGCATTATAATTAATGAGAAAAAATTAAATGAATAATAACTTTTACTCAGTTCCTTTATAATGTCACAATCACATCATAATCTGATTAACATATGTATGCCTATATTGCTGTATATAGTTTTTTTCACGCATATCGTCTGTGTTGAGCAAGAAGGGCTCTTTTGTTCAGAAGTCAATCTGTTTTTTTTTTTACAATGTTAATGAGAAGCTACTCGTAAAAGGGTCGCAAACTAAACTGTTGAAATGATACAACATAACAAGATAAACTAAACAAACAACAAATTACTTGAAAACTAAGCCATAATAACTTAAGAAGAATTATAGAAAGATACATATGAGTTGCAGATTGGCTCTTCTAGCGCAACACAGTCGATATATGTATTATAAATAATTGGTGCAAACAATAGGTATTCGCTTAAGCATAAATCCTACATCCTTTGTGCAATGGTGCGGCCGATTGAAGAAGGTGCAGAAATAATTAGTTTTTAGAGAACAACCTTAATTTTTTCGTCTATCATTTCACACCCCTCTCCCTCTCCACTCAATGAAAGTCAACTGTTTTATAACAGTATTTATTTATAATATTTTATGATAATATATTTCGAAATAAATATACATTAACTCATTTTATTTGCTGCATTGAGGTCAAAACAATCAAAAAGCAAAAGAAACAAATATTTTTTCTTAACTTAAATATAAAATTTCGTTCAAAAATTGCCGGCCATTATATTCTGCAATCCGGAGTTCCCTAGTTCCGCAGGAGTATTTCCAAAAGAGTTAACCCGAATAATCAAAGATTTGCTAATGAAGGTAGTTCTATGGGAGAGGATATACACCTTGGAATAAGGGGATCTGGCATTAAAACAATAGACAGGGGAAAGTGAAGTGTGCAGTTAAGAATATACGGTTTTTTTGTTCTAGAGGATTGGAAAAGAAACAGATAGAAAATATTGCCGTCAGAAAACAAGGCAGGGAATCCGGCAGATGAATCTAATGTAGCCATTTATTAGTATCGTCATCAGAAATTGCATCGTATACCAGACAATCCACCGTATACCTCACAGTCCACCGTGTGCCAGACAATCCACCGTATACCTCACAGTCCACCATGTGCCAGACAATCCACCGTGTGCCAGACAATCCACTGTGTACCAGAAATTGCATCATATACCAGACAATCCACCCTATATCTCACAGTCCACCGTGTGTCAGGCAGCCATAATTTTGGAGAATATGAGGAAGGAGACTAGGAGCTGTCGGGCCTTCGGCGGCACAGAATCGGCAAATATTTGGATAGCAAAGGATTTCCGGGTGACTAGGGAAATATGGTTATTACAGGAGAGGAGTTGGTAAAAAATGACCCCGTGGTTTTTACCACTCTTTTTTATTAAAAGAACTGAGGTAGTGAATAGGAAGGCTACTGAAGTAAAGAAGGAGATAATGAGGATGCAAATTAAGAACGTGCTCGAAACCGACAAGGATGGTCTTGGTTTTGACAGGCAAAATTCTAACTCATTTTCTTCTAATGATAAATCCAATGTGTGCCTACAACAACTGATTCAATAATATGAATTATCAATATAATTTCTGATGACATAATTTTTCTGATAATTATAGCAACTCAGTTAAATTAAATTATCAAGAAAAGAGTAGATGAAAACGAATGCAAAGCTGTATTGAAAAACTGTCTTAAAAAAACAGCAATAATTGCATGCGCATTAACAGAGACCATTGATAATAATAAAATACGAATAATAAAATAATAATAATACGAACAAAGATAATACAATATCACCTAAATTAAAGGGATAATACCATATTGCTAAATGGGACAATTATCAAATTATAATTAATATTTGAAAAAGGACTTAATTTAGGTCGAAATAAAAATGTTTGATACCAGATTACATATATTCAATTTTCAACCTGCAGACCTTTCGTGATTTCAGATATTTTTTTTTCATAACTGAGCAGAGAGCAATTTTAACTTCCAATATCATTTTTAATTTTATTATACCTGTGAGAATTGTGAATAAGTTTGTAAGCCGAAAATGACAACTTTTCAACACGACAGTTTCAAATTTAAGTTAACCTGAGACTTTATAGGAATCCTGTAATTTCAAATAGCGACATCTTCGAACCTTCGTCACTGATTTAACCATTTATATTATATTTATATTTATATTTATATTTATATTACTGACCTAATTCGTTTTCGCTTTAAGTCGATTTACACAACTCACAATTCTTACAGATATATTCTCCATAGATCACGGAAAATCTATTCTCATCTTCAGAACCTTTATTCTTCAATCAAAACATCCTCCTCTTGTCATTTATACATAAAATATCCTTCAAATTCTTATAATTGTCATTAAAATTACAAGCTTTTGACATGGATGGAGGAAAGACAGTGAATCCAGAAGGTGGCTTTGATAAGTCACAGGGATAAAATCCGTCTGAAGGATAGTCCTAAAATATTTTTCGTGAGACCGGGCATAAACATCCCGCCTAGCAATAAGGATAATGCTCAAACAATTATCAATGTTGAGTGAGCTTGTTTTGCTTTAATATTACTCCCAGAGCAGCAATAACAAAGAGCAGTTAAATTAAATTATTAACAGAAGAGCAGATAAAAACGAATTCAAAGCTATATTTAAAAACTATATTTAACGAAACGAAAATAATTGTAATTGAGGCCATTAGTAATAATAGAAATCATTGAAGAACATAACGCAATATTACTTAAATTAAAGGGTTAGGAAAGTATTTTATTTGGGGAGGGATTAAGAGAAGAAAAACAGAGATATACTTTTAGATTGTATAAAGCCTGGCCGACGCTTTATCCAAGTAACGTGAAATAATGAACAAAAGTAAAGATTTATGATTAACTTTTATTATCGATATATGTTACACAGATATTTTGCTATACTCCTTACTATCCTACTATTTTTTTAAAAGCTTCTTGAATGTTACAGCATTAAATAAAATTGATTGATTAAATTTAAGAGGCGTGAAATTTCCTCTAACGATTGAATCTTCCTAAATTTCTTGAAATTACATTTTTATCAATATAACCTTAGGGCACAACACCGTAATCATACGAAGAAATTATTCTTTTTTGTTATTATATGTAGTACTTCCGGGCACATAAGGGATTTATTCTGATGAGTGAAATAGAAAAACGTTTTCGTTAAATTGTTTACATTTTAACGAATTACATTATATAATGTAATTTTATCATTTTATTTTATTAAATTATATAATGTAAATAGAAAGTTTACATTCAACTTTCGGCGGTTTTCATGAAAATTCCTTCTCTTCTGCTCATTGGTTTTTATCAAACAAAAAAAAAGTATAGAGGGTAAATTTCAAATAAAAAGATAATTTTACGAGTTGGCCAAGCTAATAAATTTTGTTCTTGCACAAATATTTAATTCTAAAAATATTATATGTATAAATAGAACACAAACTAGTATAAATAAAGTTCGTTTATTCAGATTAATAAACTTCTTTGACTTATGCATGTACGTTTTCATATTTGAATAACCACTTGTATATCCGTTTTCAGCGGACACCCCTCTGCAGCGGATGGATCCTTTGAACCCGTGGCTCTCCGTTGTAGAGAGGTTTCAATTCTCACTTTTCATTATAATATTTGATCGCTTCGATTTAATCAATAATAAAAGATAAAAACGATTTAAATAACTGTTAAAACACAAAGTAATTATTTAATTTGTTTTTAAATAACATTTTTAAGGCATTCATTTTTTTTTCTATGTGCTTTTTCGAATAGGTTCAACAATCTTTTAATATTTTCACCCCTGAAGAGCCCTTTAATAGAAGAAAAGATAAGATACGCCAGCGAACGTTCTACAAACAATAACCGCACGGCGAATGGAGATGAATGTTTAAGCAAACATAAATCCTCCAACGTCTATTTTTCTTATGGAAACATCTCCAACCACAAAACATTTTTTCAATTTCCTACCTCGCTTATTTGAAAGGGCCATCTAAAATGCATTCAAGAGAGTCTTATAGATGCGAGGCTCGGGGAAATATGAAAGAGAAATAGAAAGAAAATATGTTCCCATCTTTTCAAGAAACATTTCCATCCAGAACCAGTTGAGCGAACACAGCTGGAAGGCGCACAAAGCTCTGACTGCAATAAAGTCTTCAAGCCTTCAATTAAACACATTTACTCCCTTTTATTGATTCAAATCAAAATGGTATTAGTTGGCGGATTAAGAGGCGCTTCAATGATCAAGAAAACATTTAGCTTCTTTCTTTGAGATAAGAAAACTTATGAAACGGATGAGGAAAATTCTTAAACTAATAAACATCAGTTATTTATATTGATTAATGCTTTAATTAAATAACGCAAGATTCTAATATTATCCAAAAACTCGACGCCATTTCATCATTAATATGTTTTTTTGTTCAATTATTTTTCCTGTTCTTCAATTCATAACCAACAACGAACAAAATTATTTTAATTAGTCAGGCATTTAATAAAAAAGAATCATGAAATAAAGTTAAATATTCCAAAAATAAATGAATAAATCATAACATTTATTGATGCCTACTCTTTTATATATTTACTGCGTTGATGTGATAAAAGTTTTCCCTTTAAGACCTTCTGTTTGTACGCTTCAATTTATGTTGCCATAAAGTTTATAACTTGGTCGACGAGGGTGGGCGGTATCGCTATAAACTAAAGAATGATAGCAGGTGGAGGCAACTCCTATTCCGTATTCCTTTTCTTTTATCGATATTAACAGTTTAAAATACTCGGTTGCAACAAGCTGAATATTATATGAAAGAAGAAAATAAAATAATAAATAAATTCACCCGTGAGGCACAAGCGTAAAACTAGATCCTTAGGTTATTCATCTGAAATTGCACATTAATTTTAACGGTAGCTAATTATTGCTAACGAGAAATGGACTGGAAGGTATCGATCTCACAGTCTGTCACTGATACCGACAGTATCAGTATCAGTTATTTTTAGTATCAGTTACTTTCAGTCCCAGCCTTGGGCAGTCACGTTGTTAGCTCCTTCAGTCACAAATTGCTACCGCTGTCACAGTCTCATGACCTTGGGCCTGTCGCATTTCTTTAAGTTCTTCCATGCGAATCCTGGGAACATTTAAACTTCCCTCTCATTAAATATTCAACCAACTTCAGCCAAGCCACACACTCAGTGTCCCTCAACTCTTAACCTTTTCTGGTGTTTTAGTTCTGTTTCTATCATTTTATTCCTTTTCATTAAATGCCATTATAAAAAAAATACTTCATATATAAAAAAAAAAAAATAGTAATAACAGTTTATCAAAATCAAAACTTTACTTAATCACATTTAAGACGATTACATGATGAATATAATCACAAAATACTATATTTTTTATAATTGAAAAATTATAATGCCTATATAATTAAAATTAAAAATATACATCTTTACACATTATAAAGAAAAACCTTTAATATGAAAAAAAAAATGGGAACAACAGTTTAGAAAAATCAAACATTTATTAAGTCATGCACAGAATCCCCCGTGAAGTTTGACTTTCTCTGGCACTACCCACTGCAGCGGCTGGCAGTCGACTATTGCTTTAAGGGAATCGAACGGGGTCTATTTCGTTGGCAAAGCTTAGCAGTCAAAGTATCACCTCATCTCCCGACTGCTGCGATTTATTCATGGATGTGTAATGATTCGCATTTTCAATTCATTAATTATTATTATTTAATTAATATTATTTCTCTCTCGTTCCTGTTTAATAAAATATCTTCAATTTGAGCCCAATGTGATAGACAATATCAACTCAGATTCGGATTTAACGACCTAAAAGCAATAAGTTTCAAGAAAATATAATTAACTTTGTTATTGGATTCATTTTGAATTTGCAAACATTTACAAAATATGACTCTGAATCCTTAATTAGTGAACCGAGAACGACTATGCACGATAACGACTATATACCGCTATATAACGACTATATACCGCTATATAACGACTATATACCGCTATATAACGACTATATACCGCTATATAACGACTATATACCGCTATATAACGACTATATACCGCTATATAACGACTATATACCGCTATATAACGACTATATACCGCTATATAACGACTATATACCGCTATATAACGACTATAAACCGCTAAATAACGACTATATACCGCTATATAACGACTATATACCGCCCTGCATAAAAAAATTAAAAAATATCAGATCGTCTAATTAAGCATTTGCCTTTTTCTCAACTGTTTGACGTCATACACGTTAAAGTAAGGAATGTGAAAAATCGCATTTTTAGAATTCCTTAGTTATATTATTTTACCAAAGCATATTTGCAAAATAAAATCTTATAAACACAAATTTAGGACTATGAGAAGTAAAAAGGCCTCGATATAAAAAAAAAATATATATTCGCAATGTGAAAGTTCGGTTTCCACAAACCGAGTTGTGTTTTCCGGTCTAGGTACCACATCATTAAACTATGGTATGCTCAAAGTACATTACTTCGAAAAGCGGATAGAGTTGTCCAAACTATTAGGTATATCTAAAAACATGGATATGATTGGAACACGAAGTATAATATTAAGCTATGCCTCGCCTTACAGCGTCTACTCTATGTAGTTGCCAGTCAAGTCACCAATCATCAGTCAGTTGTTTAAGTTAAATGGCTATAAATCTAGGTTTTCACCAGAAATGAGACTATATTTAATTTTCAATTGGTCAAATGATTAATCTTAATAGTGGTTTAATTAATTAATAAAACCAACGACTTTTTTTTCGTTTGAATTACCAATAATTAGGGTGCTATAGGAATATTTCAAACTAAGCATTAAGTAAAACGTAAAGTTCTTTTTCGGTCATCTGAAAAGTAGCTATATGCACAATTGATAGTTTCACGTTGTGGTGACTATGATAGGGAGAACAGATTTTCATCCATGCCAAAATAAGAAATATGCAGTCTGCTCTAATTCATCGACTGAAACATATTTTTACGTTTGTCTGATTATATTACACATATTATGTGTGTGTCTGTTCTCTAAATGCTTGCGCTATTTTAAGTACTAATTATTTTTACATTTGCTTGCAGCCTTAAGCTTTCAAAAGGATTCTGGGATTAGCGGTTCAGTTATTACATCGTCTCGACAAAAATAAGTGGGTTGATGGCGGACTATAAAAGAGGTAACAGAGCTAATTTCAACACTTGGAGGCTATAAAATGAGCATCGACTTTCCCCTTTTTATGGATTACTAAAGTTTATACCATCTCAATAAAAGTTCCTTATGGTTCCCGTCAGAAAGAATAAATAAATCAAAAAGGCAGATGAAGTGTTTACAAAGTGTATTGACTAAGTAAAGACAGTTCAAAAGATACAAACAGTCCAGTTTATAATTTGTTTTAATGCTACTTTTAACGAATTCACAAACCATTGAGCGCTAAGTATGCCCATATATTTATAACTATCCGTTCCCCGCGGTTTTACCCACGTTAAATTTTAGTTGACCTCTAAAATACAAAATAACCTTTTAAATAAAATGTTGTTGAGTCACATCTGTCGGAAACATTATCAACAAACTGGAATCTGAAAATGACAATAAAGATTCACTTTAATAATTTTCAAGTTTTATACTTTTTATTTCCTCCCCACCCCGTTATCCTTCCATTGTATTAACAAAATAACTAATTATTTTCACATAGTAATTTTACACTTATTAAAAAGTTTAATTTAAGGAGAAGTTGGTCGGAGAGAGCGGGCAATGAAAACACTCTAATACGTGTAATTTATTTTTTATTGCGTAAGAAGGATTCGGCTTAAGTTGTAAGCCTCCATCAGGACTAAGTAAAAAAAAGGATAACATCCACTAAAAAAATAAACTTTAGTCGTATAAAAATAAAAATACATGTGAGGGTTGCTATTTGTATTTCTGGCCTGAATGAAAAAAACGAATATTGATGATCGTAATTGAATTTATTGTTTTCAAAAATATTCTCCATGAAGATCAATATATCTCTGCACTCGTTTAAGCCAATTTTCGAAGGACTTTTTCCACTCCGATAGATGAACTCCAAAACGTACGTTCTGAATGCATCAACCGCTTCTTCGGGTCTCGAAAATCGTTGACCACGTAATTTTTATTCGATGGATTGCGCGGCGGATGACTCATCAATTCGATGTTTCCGCCGGTCAAAAATTCCTTTGCTTGCGGCGACGTGTAATGAGGAATCCCTTTGCTTGCCGCCGCAAGTAGACGTGTAATGAGGAAGAATGAAGAATGATTCGCCTCTTCTTCGACTTATTGACCGCCCTACGTTGTTCTAGCGGTACTTTCGCCACGTGACCGGTAAAGCCGAAGAAACAGGAAACCATTTGTTCTGCTTCTTCCACAACTTTTGTCGGATTTGGCTCGTCCCGGAAGACCCATACAATCCATCGCTCTTTTGTTCCGGGATCATATACATAGATCCATGATTCGTCACCTGTGTAGATGTTATACACAGCCTTTGATGCACCTTTAACGTATTTTTCAACATTTTCCTGTACCAATCGACATGAGCCTTCTTTTGAGCGTTTGTCAGGTAATGCGGGATTCGATACGAACAAATCTTTTCTACGTCAAAATGATGTAATATATTATTGATGCTTGTCATGCTAATGCCAAAAGATGACTTGATCTCAAGGTGTCACATGACGATCTTGCTTTATCCAGTTCACGCACAGCATCGATGTTTTCTGGCACAACCGATTTTGGACGACTTTCACGGAATTCGTTCTGGACTGAACGTCGTCCACGATTAAATTCGTTATACCAGTTTTTTACACTACTGTAGAATGGTGCTTTTTCACCGTATCAAGAATTAAGTTCAAGGATACACTCTTGTCTTGATAATCCACGTTGAAAGTTATGAAAAATAATCCCACGAAAATGGTCAACTGTATACTTATTTGTTTCGAGAATTAAATAAAAGCATTAAAAACATTCCCAAATTAACTTCCAATTAATTCCACCAATTTTTCTTTAATCCTTGTCGTTCGGGCAGATAAATATTATGTGAAAAATAACTGCATTTAAATTTATAATGCAAATTGTACATAGTTTTGATTTATTGATAATATGTACTTTGTTACGGCAGGAGAGTTTAATCACATCTGTAGGAGACAACCTTAATTATATATCAATAAAAATAATAAAACATGGCATTTGACAAGTACACGCGAAATAGATAAATATCTAAGCCTAAAGAGGACACGATGCTTTATCATCAATCAACGTCAGCAGAAGCGGACATCGATACAACTAACTTGAACTATTGGATCCACCACCGGCGGCAATATTTTATATGTTATAGGGAGATTGAATGACAACAACTGGAAAAAGGTAAATTACAAACAGCTGATCCTAAAAAAAATCCAAAAATTTACAGAACTTCATAAACATAAATCAAATAATGAAGAAGAAATCTAACAAATACAAGAAGAAAGGGAAAGTTAAAATGCACCGAAGATCATTTGTTTATGATCAGCTGTTTGTAATTGAACTTTTCCTAGCTGTCATGCAACCTCCCGTTTCCCTCAGTATGTGTCTGGGTGTCTTGGTTAGTCTTGGAGGGGTGCTGTCTCTGGTTAGTGACTTTTTTGACTGTGGATGTTAGATGTGCCGCATATTGTTCTTCATATAGATTTTTTTTACTTTCTCTTTATTTTATTTATTTCTTTATTTTTTATTTTTCTCTTCTTCTATCCTGATGATCCCTGAATTGGCGAAATATCGACAGGTGATTTATTTTCTGTTATTTTTGAGACTCTTGGCTTCTTGTTTGAATTTTTCTATTCATATCCTAACAATTATTTAGGTCTCATTTTGAGCTTTTATTCTTGCTTATTAGTAAAATTTATAAATAAAAAAAAAAGAAATGAAAAATTTTAATTTAAAATTTATTGAACGGGCACTCCTAAGTTATAAAACTCTGCGAGTTTTAACACTATGGTTGATTATTTCCAAACAGTCATATACCGAGAAAAAAACAAATTTAAAACTTATTTGGATTTGTTTTTTTAAATTTGGTATAAGAATTCTAAAATACTTTATATTTCTTCTCTCTTTTCATAAATGGCGTATATATGGGCGTATGAAACCTTTAATCAGACACCATTTTGAAAAGAAATCCTATAGCTTCGGTGCCATATCCCAAAAAAAAATCGGTACACTAGTCTTGGACAAGAGCAGCGGATGTCGGACGGATGGATTATTTTTTTTAATTTGATTTCTGGATTCTACGTGTCTAAGTAAAACCTCAAACTTCGAAGGGTGTTAATTTTGTTTTCTTTGCCAATTACAAAAGTTCATAATTGAAAAAGACATAAACCTAAATTGAAGCCAGACATTTTGATGGTTAAAAAAAAAAATGTCAAGGTTAATCTTCGAAATGTAAAAAGCTAATCACAGTGCGGCCATTAATGTTAGGCCACACAAAGCTGATGCTGATGGCTATAGGAGAGGGAACAGTAGCGGGTGCCACGTACCTTGATGGAGGAGAGAAAGATGGCCATTTTGTTGCCATGAGCAACCGGCAATAGAACCAACCATTAATGTCAACCGAATTAATGGCGCTGACCCGGATAAGGCTGGAACAAAACGCTCACCAGGGGGCGGCAAAAACGCTTCATTAACGAACTTCATCACAAAACTTACGAGTTACAAGTAATGGCTCAAAAATAAAATAACTTTATATCTATACAACATTCATATTAGGTATCTAAAGAAAACAAATATAAAAATATCAACTTAATACCAAAATAGATAAATAATAATAAATAAATTAAGTCTATTGGATTTTTTATTTTCATCACCCCAATTTTAAAAGATATTTGACTAGAATAATGTCATGATCCATCTCCTTTTACCGTATTCATTTGAATTTTAAGGTTTTTATATTTAATTCATTTATTGTAATGTTATTAATTTTGTTTTTATATCTGTCACCATGGGGCTCATCGTCATCTTGAAATTTTTCTTAATCTAATCTTGCATCTATGTAAGATTAGATTCAGAAAAATTTAATATAGTTTTAAGGTAGATTTACCTAAAACTATATTTTCCCATCCTCTAGGAGCCAATGGAAATAAAAGACTATTAAATTTTGGGTCAGTTAAATATTTTAATGGATCATAAAATTTTATCGCTCTTTGTTTGTTATTTTTGGCAAGTTCTTATAAAATAGCATTCTGTAATCGCTAAAGTCTCTCAATTGAATTCTCTAATATGTGAGATAGGAATGAAGCATCACAAAGGAAAGAACAACGAAGAATGCTTTTATAGGCAAGCAGTTTTAAGCTTATAGTTTGAGATGTTGAGATGTGGGGCTGTCAGGGAGTGGCTCAACTTCAAAATTATTAGATTTATATATCTTAAGCATTAATTGTTTATTCCAAACAATAATCTGTCGAGGACCAATCTAATGAAAATTTAATTTAAAAAAAATCATAATAAATCATTCGTTCAGTCATTTCGGAATGATTAAATATAATTTTTCCTGTTTATTGTATAATAATTAGTGATGCTACTGCAGTATAAAATTTTACATATTACATATTTTTAGGAAATTAAGGTATGCTGCTCTTTTCGGCAATAGTATTTGAATAAACTAATTATTTAACAAAATTAAATTCTCACAATTAACCAAATTTGCGATGTAAAAATTGCTAGAATTATACAAAATTGTCAGCTTAGACAGCTTCTCATCTCTGCATTGAAACTTACGAGAACTTTCTATATTTTTTACCCAGGTTACTTGGCAGAAGTTCACATTATCTTTAAGTAACTAACACTGTATAAAACTTTGCTAAAACCAATATGGCATACGAGATATAATTTTAGGCCTCTGTTAATGCCAACAACGTCCGCGGATTGCAGACGCCTAAAGGGGAAAAGTATTACGTAAAATATTCGACGCACTATTCTACGTCACAAATAATAAATGACACTAATAATATATAATACAATAATATATAATAGCATTATATGAAGGACTTCCGATAATTTCAAAAAATGGCAAAGGATATCACAATAACTTCGACAACAGACTGCTTTGCAGCCTCTACCCCTCTCCCTCTGCCAGGACACTAAAATATTCCAGGAGCCAATCGAATATAGTCCATTTCCCTGCCTAAGAAGGTGGTGGCCAAGAAATATGCTGAATTAATTTATTCTGCTGTGATTAAGAGAAATAACTTGAAGATTATGGACCTAATGGAAGCAGATTTTAATGAATATCATGTAATTATTTCTTAACTAACACAAATATACCAAATCAAAAAAATAAGGAAACTTCTTAAACATTATTGAAACCATAAGAGTAAAATAGTTTTGATAAATACACATATCTTTCACTATGTGAATCGTAATAGATAATATTAAGAAAATAAGAAGTTAAGAAACAATACGAAATAAATCGAAAGATAATAATGAGATAGGGCAATGAGAACCATAAGCTATCGACTTTGATATTTCAAGTTGAGGATCGAGGAACCTTTAAAACAGCAAATTAACCTAACAGATTCCCCAAGGAGAAAAATAATTACAATTCCAGACAAAAGATCTTCTCGAGGGTTAAACTGAAAAATGCTTAAAGGGCCAAGCTTGAGCTAATTATAGGCTGAAAGGGACCTCCTTCTCTTTAGGGCAGGTCCGATGGAAATTGGGTTCCCCCTTCCTTAGGTTCCCCCTCTCTTCGAGGGCAGATGAAAAATAATTGTTTCAATAAAGGTCCCTTTATAAGACAGTCGGGGAGGGCACCTCGATTTATAGGCTGTGCTTTAAATCCCATCGACAGTACCAATTGTTCGCAAGCGCTTCGCACCTTTGTGAAATATTAAGGATAGATAAATTATTTGTCACTTCTATAATTTTTTTTTATTGAAAACTAGTTTCGAATGTTATAAGTTCATCTTCAGTTCTAAAAGCATACAAAAATTCAAAAATAAGCAATTCAAAATACAGTTTGGTATTTCAAATTAAATATAATATAAATTAGTGTTATAAAACAATTATGAGTTTAAGTAAGCAATTCAAAGTATAGTTCTAAAAACACACAAAAAAATCAAAAATAAGCAATTCAAAATATAGTCTAAAAACACACAAAAAAATCAAAAATAAGCAATTCAAAATATAGTATAAATATAGTATAGTATAAATATACTATATTTTGAATTGCGTATTTTTGAATTTTTGTGTGTTTTTAGAACTGAAGATGAATGCATAACATTTCAAACTAGTTTTCAATAAAAACGAAATTATAGAAGTGGCAAATAATTTATCAATCCCTAATTAGATTGATCCTTCTATACCATCATGCGGACGTCAACCGTTTATGGAAAATAATACCTGCAGAACGTCCCCTTTACCTTGAGCATCATCTTTAATTAAGTTTTTGTAAGCTATCAAAAACCTACATTGAATAAAGTATGTCATTTAATATAGAACTTGTAATGAATATACATTTATTAATCTTATGACTGATGTATTGAAATCAATTATAAGAATAATATTAAAGGTACTCGTCTAAACCTCAAATTTGAATACTAAATTGTACTATTAGTGCTATTCGTCGAGTTCGAACAATAGCATACAAGATATCACAGCACAAAACAAGTAAAATAACAGGCCAGTTTAACAGATCAGATTGAATGCTAAATTCAGAGACATGTTGCCAAATGGCCGCTATATTGTTTTGTCAACTAACAGGTGTCCACATGAGGTTTTGAAGTATCGAGTGGTTATTTGTTTATTTGATTTATTTAGTTTTAATTTAATTATTTTTCTGAATTTTAAAATTAATTAAAAGTTTTTCATAAAAAAAATTTTAGTAAAATAAAATTTAAAGATACCACAGGCGTGCCACAGTATCTGTTCAGCATGATACGATAATACTTAAACTAGGTCGCTCATAATCCTGAATTTTCCATGCTAATCATTTAGCATTCTAAATAAGATTGAGAGTACAACGTAATTTTTAGATAGTTAATAGATTTTTGTTTTTCAAACCATAATCAATATAAATAAGTGAAAAGAAATAAAAATGTCAGTTAATTATTATTTACAAATATTTACATCGATTTAAAGTAAAAATACATCAAAAGTATTTCTAGGTGGTTTGTAAAATGGCATCCATAACAGTTCCAGAAAGTAGCTGGGTGGCAGTAATCAGTTCCAGAAAGTAGCTGGGTGGCAGTAATATGCTTCTGTAGAAATTTAAGGCTCAGTTTAAAAAAACCTCTTTTATTAAAAATGAAATTAAATGTCACACTTTAGTAATTATTATTTGCTCCTTCTCAGTAATTATTTTATTTCTCCTTTAAATTAGTTTCAGGATTGTTCCCGTAATTTTATCCTTCTTCAACTTCTGTTCCCTTTCCGGCCATTCCTTGTTTTTTTCTTGCTAAAGACTGGTCCTACCACCATTACACCACTCAATGTAGTCCATCGCATTATTGATTTTAGTGTAATTACTTATTTTTGTTTCATATTATTACGCTATTTATTATTTTATATATTTATCGTTATTATGTATTTTATTTTGTATTAACAATAAATATTACCAGTTTTATTCAGCATTTCATCCCCCCGTTTTCTTTTTTGTTACTTTTACTCCAGTTTATAACTTCCTTTTTTTTTTTTTTTTATTCTATCGAATTTAAATTCAATATTTGATGTTAACCAGTTAACTGTCAGCTCTGTATAGCTTTAATACATATATTTATATGATTCTCATTTTTTATTTTGTCTTGTTCTTTACATTTACTGAAGGTGGCATACAATTGGGATCGGAACATTGGCATTCAATAACTTTTTTTTTCAGCTTCCTAAATTTTATTTCTGTCGCCCATGTCAAAATGTTGAAAACTGTGGTAATTTACGGAGTTGATTGTCGGTATCCCGTATACGAAATAAAAACCAATTATGCCCAATTAATAACAATTTTTTGTTAAATATATGTAAAAATATAATATATAACAACCTAACTGTCTTATGTTAAAAGCAAGTCAATATCCAAAGGTTCTCTCTCCTTAGAACACCATTCCAAGATTCATATGAAACTGCTTTCTAACCACTAAAACCGAACCATTGAAAGATCTAATCCTTGCACTCTTTTTGTTATGCCTATTTCATGTTTCATACTTTTCTATACTCATGTCGAGTTCACATTCGTAGCGGTACAGTCCATAGCTGTCCTATTTTTCATGAGATGTATATTCTAACATGGATATATTGTAGGTAAATTCTAACCATTATACTAACTAAACCGAATATTGTCTACCCTTCCTTGAATGATTCCTATCTATTACAACTTTACTCTAACCTAGTTCAGCAATTCCAACCTGCAGGTATAAATTGCTCCCCATCTATAACATTAATTCACTCCATGTAATTTCGGGGTTATGATGAAACTGTTTGTTTGTATGAATTATTGTAGAAATCCTCTATATTTTTTTAATAACAATTTATTTCTGAATGCTTTGCTGTTGCGACTTAGAGCTGCTTGTTCCCGATTTATTTTTCCATATCTTTATTGATGTTTTCAATCGATTATACTTTGTTATTTGAATTCTACCGCATGACGAACAAACCAATCTGCATGATTGATAGTAAAATGTCTTCAATGCAGCAGTGGGATTAAGATCTTTGCTAATGATTATTTTATCTCATTCAGCGATCAAAATCCATTCTGTATTTCACTCACAATGTTTCAAACTTCGGAATTTCACCATTAAAAATATGATTGCATAGTTTAATGTAATGTTTATTCATTAAAAGGAATCTATGTGAGTTGAAATGTATTGCGGCCAACCAATAATAAAATATATTTGTAAATGTATGACTGTACAGTTCATACATTACGTATACAGTAGCAGCCGGCGACCAACCGAATGGGATTAGCCCAGTCAGCCTGAAGACGAAGCCGCGGCAGGACGGACCTGAATCTCACACTCTATCTCGCCTTCTTCTCTCTCTTCACTCTCCTCACACTCGCATCAGTTCGTCGAGTCAGGCTCGATTTTGTAGGCACCAGGCTACGAACTATGATGCATTTTTTATTTTATGAACTCAATCAAATTGTAGCTGGCTAGCAGTTTCAATTTGTCAATCAATCAAAGAACCAATCTTTATTTTTTTATGTCTATTTTTTATAGTTATTAAGATTTATTTATTTTCTATTATCAAGTTGCTTATAATTTATTTTTTGTTGAATTACACATTGCTTAATTTTGTTTTCCGTTAGTTCTGCAACTATCGATTTATTTTATTTTTGAGCCTGTTGCCTATCGAACGGCGCCCCTTCGGTGAGCGCTAACAAATTTTCAATATTGATCCACTTCAAATAACTGACAATGATCCTCTTGTTGTTGGCAGGTGCTATCATCTTCGGGTCGGACCAAGAAGTGGCGGGTGTGATGCGTGCTGTTCGCAGACTGAACGCCTCCAAAGTGTTCTCCTGGATCGGATCGGACGGCTGGTCTGCGAGGGACCTGGTGTCCATCGGCAACGAAGAAGAGGTCGAGGGGACGCTCTCCGTCCAGCCGCAGGCCAACCCGGTCAAAGGATTCGAGGAGTACTTCCTCAGTCTCACCGTCGAGAATAACAAGAGGAATCCATGGTTCGTCGGTAAGTCCGCATCATTAAATAGTTATCCATTGATTTATCTCATATCTCATACCAATTATAGATTTGATTTTATCTACGGTTAATCTACTAAGAATGTACATGTCCGAAAGATTCAATAAAATCCAAATCACTAATTATTTTTTCCGAGAGGTACGGAGTTCATTCAGTTGTTCAGTTTCATTCAGGCGATCCTATTCATTAGAAAGATGATCCGTATCGGAAAAGATCAACTCTGGGGGGGTTAAATATCGCCGCTTGGGCGTTAAGTTAGATAAAGTTAGATTATATCAAACAGAAAAGTTCCTTCAATCTTTTCAAACTTTTCTGTTTGATGTAATCTATTTAAACCTTGGTGAGTACCAACATGTATTTGATTTCTTGTCTTAATTAAATTCATAATTCATAAATGTTTTATAATACTACTTTATATTACATTTAATTATGACACCAAACTGTATTTTGAATTGCTTATTTTTGATTTTTTGTGTATTTTCAGAACTGAAGATGAATATATTCGAAACTAGTTTTTAATAAAAATAAAATTATAGAAGTGGCAAATAATTTATCAATCCCTAACTAAAAAATAATTGTGAAAAACTTACATCCAGCATAGTTACAGCGACCAATTCAATTGTGTTTCAGATGATATAGTTATTTCTAGTATATTGAAGAAAAACAGCTCTTGAAACACTTTACTTTGTTGTCGATGGAAGAAAGAGGATTTCTCGTTTGAATACATCAATTTGTTTTCACCATCGGCCGCGGCTTTAATCATTTTTTGTTTGCTTTGAAGGAAAGACACTTGTTAGAACTTTTCGGAGACATTGTCAAGAGCAAACTAAAACGAACCGAAATTTATAACAACTATTTCCTCTCACCCGCATCGCTTCCTCTCTCCTCTTAAAAAAAAATCCGAATTATAATCAATTGTTTTTTTTTTTGTTTTTTTATATAAATACAAGACGTTTATAAGAGGACTTAGAGGACGAAAATGAATAGGAATTCCCGGGGGAACCGGATAAATTGTTTTTATTCGTATTAAAGAGAGAAATCCTGGGAACTCCTGGGATACGAACGAATTATCGGAATATACCAATTACCTGGAAACGAAATATCGGGTTTCTACTGTAATTGAAATCTTCGGCATACTCTGCAATCTAAAGGCTATTAATACTCAATCATGTTTGTCCTGTCTTTGTTGTCGTAAATTGGTAATTAGTATTATTACTATGGTATTTATATTAGTATTATTTACGAATAGAACTTCGTAATCATATGCAAATTTAGTGTAATTATTTAGATTGATAATAGATTATCTTGTTAATAATATACTGATATAATATAATATTATTAACTGCTAATAGCATATTTATTGATATTTAACGAGAACATCAATCTGAATACCTTACGACAGGGGTTCCAAGACCGACAGGCAAACAAAAGCCTGATTAAAATAATATGTTTAGCACATTCAATGAGGGACGAAAATTTAAAAAAAATTATTATTGAAGGTATCAATCATATGATGATTAAACAAGGCCTACAATTAATAAAATAGGTTATTGAGGATGTATATCCCAGTAAATAGGTTATTGAGGATGTATATCCCAGTAAATAGGTTATTGAGGATGTATATCCCAGTAAATAGGTTATTGAGGATGTATATCCCAGCCAGTAAAGGCGAAAACACTGATTGTGAGTGTTGAAGAGAACTTAAGAATCGAGATGATCTCCACCAAGGCTTACATTTTTAAATTGTAAATAAACAACATGCTATAAAATATTGTTTTTTTATTTTATTTACAAATTTCTTACTTTTGATGGCTATAATTTTATTTGCAGAACTTCAGGTGTTGTTATGTGAATCTCTGTTACAATTTATACACAAAAGTATCTTTTTTTTATATTTCGTGCACTAAACTTTTGCTGTTGATGTCGTAATGTGAAATTGATAAACTTTTGGTTTTTTTAATTTTATTTTCGATTTAGTATTTTTTTCAGCGAATGTACTCTAATAGGTATACATTGTTTTATTTGTTAAAATAACTTTTAAGTTATGTAACTAAAATAAGTTCGTATTTTTTATGAAGATGAATCTTTAATAATAATGTCATAATATCAGGCAGTGGTATACCCAGTTATATGAAAAGTAGAAGTGATACGTAACGATGAAGTCTTACAACAAACCTTGCCTTACAACAAACCTTGCCTTACAACAAACCTTGCCTTACAACAATACAACCTCTTATCTTATCTACATCATCCTTTAACGTGAAAACATTTTCTTTTAATGCTCCACTAAAATTAGTGATAATGTATGAAAATAAAGAATTGTAATTATTAAATAAGGTAATGTGGAGTAAGTTCGCGCTATATTTTACAAAGTTTGACTTTATGTAACAATTAAATCTTTATTTTTTAAGCTGGATTTATCTTCTTAATTTTTTTTTTAAATGCTCCTTTAGATTATGCCTTAAATAATGTAATATTTGTATGTCCAAACTCACGATTCAATCACGTCCATTTTTATGGAATTGATAATTAAATTAAATTCAATCGAATTAGGACAAAGAGTAATGGGTAATTGCGTACGAGGTATCAGGAAGGCTCATTATCCAAGCAGTAGTGCAGTTTGTGGTGGGAAATGGTTTCTTCCCAGATGATTATTTTGCTAATGTAATCTTTGATAAAAGTTAAAAACATGTTTGAGATTCTAATTAGGGATTGATAAATTATTTGCCACCTCTATAATTTGTTTTATTGAAAGCTAGTTTCGAATGTTATACATTCGACTTCAGTTCTAAAAACACACAACAAATTCAAAAATAAGCAATTCAAAATATAGTATATTATAGTACTATATATTGAATTGCTTATTTTTGAATTTTTTGTGTGTTTTTAGACTATATTTTGAATTGCTTACTTTTGATTCTTTTGTGTGTTTTTAGAACTATATTTTGAATTGCTTATTTTAGAATTTTTGTGTGTTTTAAGAACTGAAGATGAATGTATAACATTCGAAGCTAGTTTTCAATAAAACAAATTTATAGAAGTGGCAAATAATTTATCAATCCCTAATTAGATTGAGCCTTCTATACCATCATGCGGATGTCAACTATTTAAGATTCACATTTTACAATTTTCAGTAACATTCGGGAATTTGGGATGTAGAACATAATTGAATAAATGTATTGACAGATGTTTATACTTCACCTTAGCAAACTTTCGTGGCTGGTTTGTGAAATATTGGTGCTTAGTAAAAGTGTTCCCAAACAGACAGCTCATCCAATGAACAAGGTCCTTCCGGAAGGACACAAAGTCCTGTCGGTAGGTCTCATCTTTACCACAGTATAGAGGCTTTCCTATCCTTCCGGCAGGATGGTCGATACTACCACCAGAAACTTCAGACATTTTTAAAATGGTGCAAAAATTAAAAAAATCCAGCTTTTATTATTTTCTTTATTAAAAATTAACATATTTGCTTTTGTATATTTGACTGATAATAACACATTTCTATTTATGTCGTTTTATCTCATATATAATTTAATCTTACACGAATATGGTAATATGCACCAATATAACGTAAAACCAAGAAAAAAGGCCGGCTTTCTAATCTTCTAGGAGGATTTTACGGGTGAATGGAGCCTAATCTTCAAAGAGGATTTTACGGATGAGTGGAACGATTGTACAATATAATCAATTAATTACGGAGATGATTAACTTCAATATTTTATAAGAGTCATAAAAATTTGTTTTCGCCATTTTTATTAACCATTATTAAATTATCCTAAATTTTATTGTGAAAAAGTAATTTTCAAGACATTGTTTATAAAGAATCTGATCAATACATCTGTCTAAAATACTTAGGTTAAATAATTTGTCAATATTGAATTAATAAGGGGAGGTATAAGGCCTTTGACGGGTTCTATATTAAATGCCTAGGAGTTGGGAGGCCAAGTGGCAAAGTTGGGCGGTTCTTCATTCCACCTGCACCGCACTTCTTCATCAGGATTACTACCCACCACAGAACTTCCTTTGAAAATTAATTTAATCAAAAACTAGTCAGAATTCCACAAAACTACTGAGGCACAGATAACATTTCGTCTTCGTAAAAAATTGCAGTAAATAAAACAGTCCTCTAAATTCGTAGGTAGTTGATAAATTTATGATTGATAAATTATTTGCCACTGTTATGACCTATTCGGAGATAGAATCAAATTTTGAACGTGCAGTTAATTGTCGTCTGCATAACATTTTGATCCTGTCTCTTGTAGAAGAAAATAATGTTTATTAATTATTATGTTTAAATAATTTCAATTACAATTTCAAACGTCATTAGGGATTAGTCTACTTGACCGTTAGCCCGGAGTTGGCTTTAATCCCATTTCCTAGTTATTAATCTTAAATAACTAATAAAAAATAATCACCTTTTTCTATTAAAATGCTCAAAAAAAAAAATATAAATATAATAAAATAAATACAGTCTTCCATGAAATAATAAGTATACCTCAAAACAAAATAATAAAAAACCTAAAAAATGTAAATATAAACAAATGCACCTATATTTAAATATAATCTATATTTCCACCCGATTTTGCAGTACTTCTCTTGTAACTGGCGTATAAATAAATAAGGCTAATAACTTAATAAAGAAATTAAGACTAAATAAATAAATATTATTTTTATATTATTTACCAGTGACTAAAATCGTTATTCGTTACATGCCTTCCCATGAAACAAATTTCGAAAAACAATAAATTAAAATTGCAGATGTAATAATATGGACACTGATAATGGAAAGTTGATTCCTTTTCGAAAGACTCTTGTAAATTGTACATATTCAATATAGAGACCAAAATAAATTCATTTCAAACTGTACCACGACACTCAATTTATTTTAAAACTAAAAACATTTAGCAAGGCAATAACCTTAATTACGATATTATTTTCCATAAGAAAAGGCAAGGCGAATGTGACTGAAGTGTAAGAGCGCCCTATTATATTTCTAGGAACAGAGATTAAAGCTGAGATTTTCATCCAACCGAAGTTGAAAAATAACTAAATAGTTTTTATTTTTTTAAGTATTATGAATTATGACTTTGCAATAACATTCTTTATTAACTTCATGACATGAAGATACCGACATTTTGGAGGTGTGATCAGGGCATATTTCTAAAATTTAAACAATAAACTATACCAATACTATATTATAGCATATTTATATTATATTAAAAAAAACATACACAAATTCTAATAATTTATTTAACTAATTACCTTATTTGCTTCATAATGTTACAATTGTCAATAGATATATATTACAATATTGTCAATTCTTTTAAAATGAATGCCACAACTCGGCCTTAGCTCATACTTTTCTCTTATTTTATTAAGGAATCCTATTCAGACTTTGTCATTAGTAAATTCTTTAAATTATTTACTATGTAGTATACAAATTAATAATTAATTAATCTTAATCACAAAGAGTTTAAATATTATAATGTTTATATTAAAACTTTTTAGTCTTAAAAATTATATACTCGAAATGTTAATGTTATAATTACGTTCATACTATTTTTAGTTTATTTATTAATGGCTTCCTAGGTTTTTTGTTTCTGTTTTACAGTTAATTTGTTGTTTTTGTAAAGTATATTTCCGACTGTACGACATTATAATGTAATGCACTTCATAAACAGTTTAGAAGCCTGTGAAGAAGCTCCTCCTATTAGATAGCTCTCCTTGTTTCATCTAGTCAACTGTTGGAATGTACTCTTCTGATATTCAAGGTCTTTTACATTGTGGGATGGAACACCATATCCCAACAGGCTTTTCATTCTTCAAAAAGTTAATATAAGAACGGTAGAAAAAAAAAACACATAGGACCATTGTAAGTTACTGTTTAAGAAACTCTGAATCCTGCCAATATTATACCAACATATTCTGGACAGCCTGGAGAGAATTGAAAATGATAAAAATATCGAGAAAGATACTAATCCTACTCGGGTAAAAATCTAAGAAATTAAGCAGGTTTACTGGAACCAGAGCACAGGCTCCACAAATCCAGTTGCTCCAGCTTGATATCATCATATGGCATTCCATAACAAACTGCCACTATTGAGAAGTTAAACAACCAAAAATACAAAATATAAATAAAAAAATATTGTTCAATGGTATTTGAAACAGTAGACAGACATGATGTGTGCTAATTTATGCTTGTTCTTATTGGATTTATTATTGTTTTTAATGGATTTATAAAAAAATATATAAATATTTTATAATACTACTATCCGCTATTTTTCAAATAGTGTTGCAATATTATTAACATATTTTATAAATTACATGTAAGAATTTGATTGAAAATTAAGATAATATTACTATAGAAGTAGGCAGTATTCAGAATAGAGAAGTCAAGCTCCAAAATACTTACAGTTATAATATTACATTAGAAACAAATGATTACGAGAAATATGTTTCTACAAATAAGTAAAATAAGGAAGTAAAAATATTAAGTTAATTCATTCCTCATTTAAATGCTAACTTAGAAACGGAGGAAAGGGGAGAGGGGGATTTTTTTTTCATTATGCTAAGCAGAGGAAGAATTCATTTTAAGATTTTAAACTAAATATTTTTTCTAGCTCATTTTATTTAAAGCATTGTAATGATATGCAGATTTAAAAATATAATAATCCCTAGATGTTTAATTCTGTAAACATTGAATTCTGATCTATACTATAGCTGACAATTTTCTTGAAATAACTGTTCATTATACACAAATAACAGAATATTAGGATATTTTAAAGAATAGGTACGCCAGTTACTTTTCAGTAACTACAGTGAATAATTACCGAATATCAAATGATAAAAAAATATATAAAATAGCTTATTCAAAAATTTATTTAATTTATAAATTATAAAACAAGTAGCATTTATAATAAACAATATTAAAGGGGTGCTACAAAATTCCAATATTTACTAAAATATTCGTTGGAAAAGATGAACATGGTGGTATTTATGCCTCCTTACGAACTCGCATAAATATGAGTCCGCCATATCCACCACCACGGTACCACACTCCGGCATTTATTTTTATTTATAGAACTTCGTAGGTGTATATTTGTTTACCCATGAATATATAAATAAAATGGCTTTATATAATTTTAATTTTGTGTTGTTGAATCACATAGCTGTGAATTTTCCTGAGGCTTTCCTACATTTTCTATTTGAACACATCCAGGTTGTATCACAAAATTTCATTATGTATACTTCAAGTAGAATACATTTCGATATAAAAAACGCGCTTGTTTCATCTTTTAACGTTTCATATATTTCGAACAACTTCATTTTCTGAATTATGATTAAATTTACGTATAAACCTATCATGACTGAATCACATACTAATAATTACGATCACCGCAGTTACTGAAAAGTAACTGGAATATCTATTTCATATAATGATCAATGTAGTTACTGAAAAGTAACTGCTATAGCTATTTTAAAAAATACCCGAATCTGATCTGAACGAATATGATCTGTATTTCGACAATCGTTTAAGAGACAAGGCACATCAATAAACATTTACAATTCGAACAATAAGAAATACAGCATTTTTTTTTTTTTACTTATTTTTAAGCGACTATTCCATAGCCTTTATGATGGCTTTTGATTTTAGTAAACATTTATTTTGTAAATACCTCAACATTTTTCATTTGTTATATTTAAATTATAAATTTATAATTATAAAAAATTTGTATTAATTTATTAACAAAATTATTATTATCATTATATCTTTTGTAACTATTACTGACCAAGAGAGTATCCATTACTAAAGGTAAGATGGCCACGGTAGGATGGTTCATAAACACTGATTTCGTGGGCAAAAGTCAAATAAGTATTTTGCTGTCGTGTAAACTTTAATTAGTGAGAGGTGTTCTATATTAACCGGCTAATAGCAAACACCTGTCAGGATTAGATCATGTGATTGCAGCTCCTTCTCGAAATCGATATCAGTTGATATTGACAAATCGATTAAGAACGTTCCGAAGTGAATTGCACAAAAACTGTGAATTTTGTAAAAAAAAATCAAATCCTCTCTCTTTTCCTCTCTCGATATATTTTTCATCAGCAGGTTAGTTTTTTTTTTTTTTAATATCGATTCCGGAATGAATATCTAATTCTTATTTCTCGTCTATAGAAATTTTTAGTTCTCTCTCTCGCACCGCAAGATCAGTGACCTGAGTATGATTTTGAGGCCTGTGGCAGCCAAGTTTTGAGGCTCCATAACGTTCTTACTCAAAATTTGAAGATATGGTTATGTATAATAAACAATAATGCAATGTTAGCTATTGGTTGTCTAAGTGCATATAACTAGCTTTATTCTTATTATTCGCTATTGCTAATTTTGAGTATATATATATATATATATATATATATATATATATATATATATATATATATATATAGATTAAATGAGCACAATAGAAAGTTTGATACAAATTATTGTAAGTATAAATGTAGTATTTAAAAATCAAATTAATTGAAATTCAAAATAGAATTAGTTCACAGACCAGTGGCCAAAAGTACATTTATTTTTACTCAGATTGGCTCTGTAAAGCGAAGAACTGTTGAGAACTGCACATCAGAAATTAGACCAGATTACAACATTTCTCTTACCCTAGCAGAGCGCTAATGTTCTCCGGTAGCAAAATAAAAACATACTATGTTAAATATACACTATAACATATAAAATATATGTTAAATATAACATTGTATAGTGTACTATACACTGTATTCAATACGGTAGTAATGGTCCGATTTCAATGATTTTTTTTTTTTTTTTTGGTATTCAATTATCTTTTGAATTTCATATAATAATCGAAAAATATATGCTTTTCGATTTAAGTGCAAATAAAATATAGAAGTAGTTTTTCGGCTTTTATTATTACTTAAATTTTATTATTACAAAACCATCAAGGGACCACAAAGATGATATAGAAAAGATTTGGTAAAGATTGCTTTAGTAGTTTTCGCTGTTAGCGGTTACAAACGAAAAACGGGCTCTCCTTTTATATAATTGTACAGGATTTGACATTGTATTATATTGTTATGAAGGCCAATTCGAGACCCCTCCTCCACCCCACATTCCCCCTTGGGCCGAGTCCTAGGGGATCTACCGCCTTGCCACCTGCTATTTCTGCTCCTGGTTCTTATTCCAAAGCCACTCTTACCTCTAAAAATATCAGATGCTCTATTTTGCCTACATCAACTTTGTAATCACAGACTAAAACTTTAATGAGTATAGTAAATGGTTATTTTATCATATTTTTATGAAATAAGTGGGTTGATTTATTTTTATTTTATTTAATTATTTTTGGTCGTATTCTAACGAATTAATAGGATCGTTGGTCAACAGGAATAATTTAGTTGTCAATAAGGGGCCATCTACATTTATTACATCTAAAAGCCAATGACTGCAAAAAAGGTCGAAGAAAATAAAAATAAATTAAAAAAGATTATTACTGACCCCCTTCTCTCATATCCCCCACTAACCAAAATGTCCTGCGGAAATCATCATCATCATCCTTGGTGCTACAGCCCGTGGTGGGTCCTGGCCTCCTCAATGAGCTTCCGCCATACAGCTCTATGGTATCCTGCGCTGCTGCCTTCCAGTTTCTTTTACACAGCTAGGAACATGCATCCTGATTAACGGCGTCTATCAATCTTAGTCTGGGTCTACTGTCCAGGATTTCCTCTAACAACTTCTTTGCGACCTCTTCATCAGTTATTCGCGCTAAATTCCCAGCCTATCTTAACCTTGATAATTTAATTTGGTGCACCCCTTCTGGTTCGTTAAAGAACTGATACACCTCTTGGTCCTTACGTCTCTTCCATCGGTTTCCCTCCTTTATGGTACCGAAAATATGTCGAAGAACCATTCTTACAAAAACCTGTAGTTCTTTCTCTTCTGCTTTAGTAAACACTTATCTCCAGCAAAAGTAAACACCGGTCTAATAAGTGTTTTATATGGCATGATTTTTGTTTGCCTGGAGATTGTGAACTGCTAACTTGTCTCCAGTCCGTGAAAACACTTTTTCGCATTCATCATTCTTTTTCCAATCTGTGAGCCCATGCTATTAGCGGAGCTCACTACTCATCCAAAATAGAAAAATCGGTCCACTCTAACAAACATGTAGCGGCCTATTTCAATATATTCCTGAGGATATATTTAGTATCATTTAAACTAACTAAATCACTATTGGTACGTCTTTAAGGATATAGAACGTATGATGAGTTTTGGCCTCGGATTTGGGGGTTTCGGAACCACTGCGACCGGGCAGTAAAAGAGTCGATAACAGGACATTGATGCTCCTTTACCACCAGCAGCCTATCCATCAGGTCTTACTGAGACCACTGGCCGTTAAGACAACGGGAGTGGTCTTGGTCGTCAATATACTCGATGAGTTGATGGACTATGGCACTTTGCCACTACCATTTGTTTTAATTCAGTCAAATATCAATGTGAAGACTCCATTTATTTAATCAGATCCTCATATTATTTTTAGTAATTTAATTTCTATATTATTTTTTATAGAGCAATTCTATTATTATAATTTTATGTAATTTATGTGAAGTAATTTTTTCCTTTATCTTTATTCTTTTATTAGAATTTTCTACACATAATTGTTGTCATTTCGGGGAATTTTCAATAAAGCAAAGTGATAATGAAAATAAAGTAGGAATATTACAATCTTCTTATTACAATATTACAATCTTCTTATTACAATCTTCTTATTACAATCTTCTTATTAGTAAATATTTAAGAAAGAGTGATAGTTAAAATTAAGATGAAATAACACTTATTAGTGATATGATTATAACATAAAGAGTGTATGTTTAAGTGTCGAAATCAGTGCAAGAAAGCATAGATTATACAAACAATTTGTCCTGAAGATGAGAAAATTCCCCAAAACGTCGTCAATTATGTTTAGAAAATACTGATAAAAGAACAGAGATAAAGGAAGATATTACTTCGTATAAATTTCCTAAAATTATAGTAACATATTACTTCTTTTCAAGCTACTTTTGAGCCTTAAACCATAGCAATTTTCAAGTCTAATTTTAAATATTTGGTGTCTACGCACAGGGACATGTGCCGCCTCCTTCTCTCTCCTTCCTCCCCCATATTTTTCAAGGTTTTGATAATATTAAAAGTTAATACATCTTAGTTATAGAAGAGGAAGTTTCTTTTGGAGGTACGGTCGACAGTACAGCGCACCTGACTCTAGAATTCTTAAAGAGTATGGCTATATTTTTCAGATTCTGATAGAGAATTCCATCTATACTAGGATATTTTTATATCCGATGCGCTGTTTGCGCACTAAACGCCAAAAACTAAAACAAAAAAATATCACTTTTCCGGGCAAATCTTAATACATCTGCAGAATGAAGCATTGGATAAAAAATCCATGGGTTTAAACGCTCTAGCTCAAACAAACCACGAAGTTGTGAGCACAAAAAGATATTCAGAATTGTGTTCATTCCCAAAATAAATGCGAAAGACAGAAAAATGAGGCTATTGAAGACTTGTGAGAATTGATCGGGATCATCCCTAATCAGCTGTCGGATTGTCCACTAAATCAATGGGAGGATATCACAAAGGAGAACGAACGAGGTGACACCGATCCTCGCCTTCCTTCGTCCCTTCCGCTCTTATATAATTGTCAATAGACCATTTTTCTTCCTTTCAGAGTCATTTTTCATTTCCGCCTAGATTGAATTGAAAAGGCGTATCCAATTGAACAAAGGGAAGCTTTGTTTTCTACTGCGGCGTGGCGCGATCTTCTGGACCATTGGAGTAACACGCCAGCCCTACTATATTTGATGGTAAAGATACAATATTTGAGTAAATAAGTAAATAGCCGAATATTTGAAACAATAAAACCCAGATAAGATGAAGGGGTTCATTCCCAAAATAAAGGTTTTTTTTTCGTTTCGAAGAAGGAAGAAGTAACTCTCAATCAAATTTCTAATTGGTACCTAAAATGGTATGATAATATAATTGGTACCTAAAATGGTATGATAATATAATTGGTACCTAAAATGGTATGATAATATAATTGGTACCTATACAAATAATCCAAATAGTTTACTTTGGTATTATTTTTTGCAGCAAACTTCAAAAAGGTTTGCAGCCTACTTTAGTGTGGTTCTATCTTATAACAGGCTAATATATTCCTTGCGATTTATAACTTTAATTTTTATCTATATAATCGTTGGTGGGCCTGTCAGTAATCGTGTAACTTCTCGACGACTTGGCAAATTAATGTCATATTCAATCAATATACTTGTGTATTCAAGAGGATGGTTCACAACTATGCTATATAGAATAATATGCAATAGAATCCGATACGTAGGTAGCCTTTGTACTCAAGTTATAAATCGATTCTATATTTTTAAGGTGACACCGTACTCAAGTTCCTTCAAATATTGTTCATGAATCAGCATTGAGATAAATAAGAAATTAATAATATATCTTTTAATCTGCATGTATAACATTATAATGTATTTAAAGTTTCGTCCTTAAATAAATATGTTTCAATAAGATGGATCAGATTTATTTATCCTTAACATATTTTGCACGAAATCATTATAGTGATTGTGGAAGCATGTATCTTTCATCCGACATCTCGAAAGAATGTTAACTGTAAAGTACTATTAATAATCATAGAAAACATAAATGTGATATTTTGGTTTTTCAAACATTTATTGAAATATAAAATCCATTAGCCTAAAAATTATAACGGTCGGAAAATGCAACTTCAGTTAGAAAATTACAGTCATGAAATGAAATTCACGTTAACATCAACATCATCTGATCCTGAGCGAACCCAGAACATCATCTGATCCTGGGCCAAGCCAGAATTATATTAATTTTTTTTTTTTTTATTTGAAAAATAATACAAGCTGCCACACTCAAGGGCAATAGGTAAGAATTATATTAATGGTATTACATCATAATGCGAGGTCATAGCATTTGTATCATATTATATTTTTGCAATCTTGGTGCTACCACAATTGGTGAAAAGTTTTCATGTTAGTTATAACAGCTATCAGAACCTTTTGGGAATTTTCCAATTATAAACTAATGCATGATTAATAAAATATTTATCATACCCCTGAAGTGAACACTTTATACATAACCTAAAGTGTACATTGCGTCTTATTTAATACAATTATCAATAGTACACGTATTAACGCTTTCAGAATCAGAAAGTCATTTTCTTTTCAATAAAACAGAAATTTATCTGAATAACAAATCTCACGGGAAAAGTTCTTCAAGGTTGTTAGCATAAGACAAACCTTAAAAGTATGATTTCTCAAGCATGAAGCAAACCGGAAAAGTTCTCGAATGAATTAAAAATACGAAATGGTAATTGGGCAGAATCCCAGAGATGTTCTTGTGCCCAAAGTTTGTAAAATTTATTAATAAAACTATAAAATTTCAAACATTTTCCACAGCGTGCGCTCAAAAGGAAACCGTATTGTTAGCAAATATTATCTCTAGGAGGCACTCCAATCCACACAATTATCGCGCCTCACTTCCCAGATCCTTTCCTCTTTATGCACGCTCATCAATTCCAATGCAAAGCAAACAGAGAAAATAAATTTAATTTAGAGGATTTATTTGCGAACCTGAAACTCGGCCTTCCCCTTTAACCATGTTTTTAATTTAATTTCATAAATGGAAAAGCTCTTTTGATATTTGCAAAATAATATATTGATTGATATCAACGATTGATCGAAAATTTGATTGAAGACCATGCAGTGGCCGGTAGAGACACCGGACGAATGACCACAGCGACTGTAAAGATAAAATTAACTTTTATCTAAGTTGTGAGAAGTTGGTAAAAAAGTTTCATAAAACAGGCTCGTGAAGCCCCTCGTTAATAGACTTGGCCGTCAGTAGGGCTTCACTTTACTTACACCACGGGCCAAGTTTTCCACTTTCTGTTACTTAGCGCTCTAACTTATTCAGATGTTACGAGAGAGAACTTAATTTTTAAGGGTTTCAAATAGTTGTTAACTGGAATAGAGTCTAGCCGGTATCTTTCTTTGAAGTTTTCGCTTTTAGCTAATTTAATCTTGAATATTAGAAAGTAACTTAAGTATTCTTTTTGTGGTTCTTTTATCTGTCCTGATGCATTACTGATTCAGACTATATGTTATTCCGAAAAAGATTCATTAGAGTTATATTGGTATCTCCGTTACAATCCATGATTCTTTAAATCGTCATGATTCTTTAAATTAGTTAAATAACGTAAATATCCATCACATTAATTTTAAATATTGTATTTTCTATTTAATCCTACTTAAACTGGTTGTCATCGAACATATTACAGAAAGATTTCCACAAATTTACACTCACTTATAAAGCCGAATATATTATAACAAGTTAAAACATGGTGATATCGTCGCTTGTAGATATAGTGAAGTTGGTTGGTCAAAAAAGAAGACAAAGTAAATGTAAATTTATTTTTAATTGTGCCGACGATACGGCTCAAGTTATAGCCCTTCAGACTCCAGAAGATCAGGAATAATTGATATAAATATAATATATATATATATATATATATATATATATATATATATATATTATATTTATATTTTATTGTAATATATTACACATGTATATCAATGTAAACATATCTATCATATAATGTAATACAATATAGGTAGTGTCAAGAAAGTGTTTCTAAAGCCGCACAACCGTACAGTATTGCGGGTACTGTATTGACTGCCCCTTGCCCATTTCAATAGAAAATATAGGATTAAAGCATTAATCAATTTAACAATGACTTAAAAATGGAGGGCAAGGCTAAATAAATAAATATTATTAATAAGTATTATATTATAAGTATAATATTATTCATATTTATTATAAATAAATATTATTATTAAATAGCCCTACAACTTGAACCGAAACATTGGCATACATTAAAAAAATGATTACATTTTCTGTGTTTTCTTCCCTGACCGCACCCACTAAAATCTTCTCTTTGATAATTGTATGTAATGTTAAAAACATAAAGATAACTATTTACACAGAAACCGAACTATGTGTTGATAGGTTCAATCCTTAATCCTCCAACCATGACTTTATTACTGACCAAATAAGACAAAACGTCTTAAGGCTTTGTCATTTAAAATATCTTGTTACGGAAATTGAATGGGTCAAATCCTATTCTGGAATTTTATGAAGAGAATATGCCCTATTATCTAGGAAATACATTATTACAAGATCTCATAATTAGCTTCAGCTTTACTAAAACAAAATATCCTGCTTCAAATAGGAAATTATAACTAACTAGATATCGGCATTGTGTTGTTATATCATTATCATATTACTAACTAGATATCGGCATTGTGTTGTTATATCATTATCATATTACTAACTAGATATCGGCATTGTGTTGTTATATCATTATCATATTACTAACTAGATATCGGCATTGTGTTGTCATATCATTATCATATTACTAACTAGATATCGGCATTGTGTTGTTATATCATTATCATATTACTAACTAGATATCGGCATTGTGTTGTTATATCATTATCATATTACTAACTAGATATCGGCATTGTGTTGTTATATCATTATCATATTACTAACTAGATATCGGCATTGTGTTGTTATATCATTATCATATTACTAACTAGATATCGGCATTGTGTTGTTATATCATTATCATATTACTAACTAGATATCGGCATTGTGTTGTTATATCATTATCATATTACTAACTAGATATCGGCATTGTGTTGTTATATCATTATCATATTACTAACTAGATATCGGCATTGTGTTGTTATATCATTATCATATTACTAACTAGATATCGGCATTGTGTTGTTATATCATTATCATATTACTAACTAGATATCGGCATTGTGTTGTTATATCATTATCATATTACTAACTAGATATCGGCATTGTGTTGTTATAAACATTATAACGCTAGAATGCATAAAGATAAACTAGCAGTGGTCATTAACCATTCTTTCTGTGACGTAATGGCACAAAAGAAAAACTATTAACCAAGGTAAATATATAAACACAGAGGATAAATTGACGGTGAATGGTCTCAGAGGATAAATTGACGGTGAATGGTCTCAGAAGAGCCAAAAGAACTGAAAAAAAAAAAACAGAAGAAAATATGTAAAAAAAAAAAAAAAGAAACTTTCAAAGGAAACATAACTATCGGGGAACTGTTCATTAGATTGGAAAACAATAGATAAAGATAGGTACAGGTTTCAAAAGAAATATTTTGCTCGAAATAGGTATAAAAACAAAAAGCGTGGCCTTATCAATTAAAAATGTAGAAGAAAGACAAAAAAACAACAGTATTTTTTTACGGTAACTCAAAACCTTGATCAAAACTTTTACGTTGAGTTTCGTCATTAATAGTCAGTAGGGAATGAAAGGGAACCGAAACAGTATTCCTGAAGTATATTGAAGCAAAACTTTATCGAAGGCTTAGAATAAATGAAAAAACTTGGGTTGCAGTACCAACGATGGTTCTCAGAAATCCGAAGATACTTGTGTTGACATTTCAAACTTCCAAGTCCCTGACAACTTCTTCTGAGCCTGCTGGAACATCCCGTAAATTATCCTGACATACAACTTAATAATAACACTCCCAACGGAACCAAACTTGAAAAAGAGTTACCCACTTCAGTCGATTTAAAGCATATATACATACACGCTAAACATTTTTAACCAGCAGAAAAATATAAAGATTTTGAGAAAAACTTGTATTAATCCAAATATTTCTGAGCCTTTGAATATATTTATTTATAATTAGGAAATGATAAATTAATTCCTAAGGGGATGTCAAATGATATTTATTTATGAAGATGTGGATCATTTTCCGAAGAAGAAGAGATGCCATCAGAAGGTTTTGAATATTTGAGCATAGCCACTTCATTAGCGACGCCCCCTGGTGCAGAGTGGTGTTTAATAAGTCAAATAGAGACACTGGCTATAATTTACTTCCAAATTGGCTCTCCAGCGCATTGCACATTACATTTTTATTTTGGCACATGTTGGACTGACATTTAGATACTTTCTGTGTTGACAAATTAATTCAAATATACAACATCCCTTTAATCAACATTGATCGTGGGTTTAAACGTAACCCTTCACATATTTCAGAAGGAATATTTTTCACAACTTTCTCTACAAACATCATTACGAAACTCGGATCCATTTTCTTCCCTATTAGGTTTATTAATTTCAAATATGGACCTTTGTAATGGACAAAGATATTTAATCCCCTTCAAGATATATGCGTAGAATCCAAAAATCGAATAAAAAAAAAAGAGAATATGACAACAGATAAACAACATTATTTGTTCAATGTCAAAATTTTTTTTTTTTTTTTTAATTTCGATCAGTAGTTCTGCTGTCATTAAGAACATCTCATTTTTTACGAGCTACTGAACTGTTTTCGATTAAAAGTTAAGGTGTCTATTAAAGTTCAGAGTCATGAATGAATAAATTAATTTAAAAAATAAAATTTAATGCATTTAAGAAATTATTTTGAATAAACGAAAGACAAAAAATCTATAAAAACTACTGATTAAATATATATATATATATATATATATATATATATATATATATATATATATATATATATATATATATACATAACTCAGAAACGGTAATTTTATCTATTATTAACTCAAATATTGAATGGTCTCATTTTCTGGTCCAAAAATTAAAAAAATCTGAATTTTTGGCCTTTTGAAAAAAATTGTGATATTTCGTACAATATTTTATTGTAATTATGTTTTTTTCAAAATATATTGTATCTTTTCTTAAGTACTTTTGTTTTATTTCTTGGTAAACCATTTACAAATTGTAACAGAAATCAATTAATGAAATGAGTCTGGAGGTGATATTTCACTCCACGTTGTGATCCTTGTAAAACCAAGTCACGTCCTTTATCAAGGGTTAATACAAATTCAAATTACGTGGCGGTGTTCCGTATTGCGGTGATCAGCTGACAAGCCCGGGGGGCATTCAAGGGCTGTGCCCCACTGGCTCTGACATGGACAACGCAGTATATACTATATTGGTTCCAATGACATCGCAAGACAATCCTGAGGAATACAAGCGGCTATTGAAGTCCCGGTTGCCAGCGACCTATTACAAAGGAGAGTCCTTGTATGGGCTGTCATATAGACCAATATAGGCTAAAAGACAAGGTGACAATATTGAGGAAGCAATGGTTCAGTTCCGGCAGTACATAAATTTATTGTCAGTTATTTATAAAAACGCAAATATATCCCTTGTTTTTTTGTTTTTTTCATTATTAATTAAACTAAAAACTTTCCAATATCTTCCTGAAAAACTAAGCAGCTGATTGTTTACATCTTCCTGTATAGATACAACAAAAAACTCATTACTGAGAAATTTAAAAAAAATACAAGCAAATATTGTAATAGTGGAAATTATAATTCAATCGTAACAAGTCAGAAGCCATCATTGTAATAAACTGTAGGCCACACATAAATCATCGCATTTTTCTTAAGTTACGAATCTCTTTCTTTTATTGGACATATAACAGAAAGCAGATTAAAAAGGAAAATCAATTAATTGTTTATTTAAACTAAAATGTGAGGCTATGGAGTTTGTTAAGGCGGCACCCCAACATTTAGAAACTGCGTCAGTTCGAATCCGGTTTGAGAGAAATGACTTGTATTTCGTTTATATAATTTTTTTTCGTTTCATTGCAATTAGTTGATAATCTGCAGAATAGTCTGTCCTTCCTGCTCTGTTTGGAGTCCAGCAGGATGTTAAACTCCAATAAACAACAACAAAAAATCTCTGAGCTCCCAAAACAAACTTCCATCCAGACGGCTCCCAATTACCAAATAAGCCATCCGATCTAAGATAACCTCAGCCATAGTCGCGTGGAATTAAACAAAGCAAAAATCTGAAACCAAGTGAGTAGAAAACGGTTTGATTTAGAGTTATTTTATTATTGCTATAATTGTATGCACAATACTCCGTCACTAACTTCGTATTTTCACTAAAATAGAAAGTATTAAAATGGCCAAGGAGGAAGGAGAAAGTTCAGACCCTACATTCCGAATTTCAGCTCAATTGATTCAAAGGAGGCTCCTTCTTCTCCTTGCGTTGAGAAGAAACAAGTTGAGAGCCCCAAAAGGCACACCAACTCAATTTAAATACATATTTTCAATCCTATTACTTAATTTGGTGGATCTATAGAGGTACCCAAAACTTTAAAACCGCCGAAATTTCAGGTAAGCTTACTTAAATAGCTTAATTAAAAATTTCAGGAAATTTTTCCATACTTTTATAGTATGGTTTTTCCTAGAAGATACCCGAATTAGAAATGATAGAAAGAATACCGAGATAGAATGAGATAGAAATGATACCGAATTTCAGCTCATTTGATCCAAAGGCCGATGGAAGTTCCCAAATATAGCGGAGAATAAAGAAAAAAAAATGTACATATATATATATATATATATATATATATATATATATATATATATATATATATATATATATATATATTATGACACCTCCAAAACTTCCAGAATCGAAAATGCACTCCCGCCCCTCACTGTTGAAATTCGACCCAGTGGAATAGTCTACTTTATTCGGGAAAATACGGCTAAAAACACCACCTCAATATAATAAACAAATTTGTTGTCATTCTTTGAATAGTTGCGATTTGACACCCATGTTGCTTCACACTTGTGTATTTAAAATCTAATTACAGAAAACATGAAAGAATCCAAAAGTTATGTACTAGATTCAACAATAATTATCGTAGTTACACAAACATAGCGCCCCCAACAATAAAATTTCATAAATAAACTAAAATATATTTTGAGAAAACAGCTTTCATTAAGCTATTAATAAAATAAATTGCTAAATACAACAAAACTCTAAAATGCTATACGCAGTAGAGTTAATCTAATATTGTTTTTTTTTTTTCATTTTTCCTACTATTTTAGCCAGTATACGGTAATAATGTGAAAATTATTTATAGACCAAAAATCGTAATATCATAAGGATATCTGGAATCATGTACAAAGTAATTTTTAATAAAAAAAATTATAATTTTTTAAACACCTCATCAGCAACGATAACAAATTAAGATGGTCAATCCGCTATAAAATTTAAAACAGGATTATAAAAATTATGTTCAACTGAATTTGGCATGTTTATTTTTAAGAAGGTTTTAAACGCAAAAAAAGGTATTCAATGATAAAACAAAGGCCATTAGACAACTCAAAGATTGATCTATTTCCTTTTGAAATATACCAGGATGCGCCAAAGGCTGTGCCATAGGATGTGCCTTAGGATATGCCATACATTCCGCAGAGAGATGTTTCTAATAAAATATTTATAAGGGAGTTCCCGAGAATTGGAAAGTAGGATTCCTGAAAATATTGAAAAGAACCCACACAGTCTCAAGATGAACTTCGCCTGTGTTGAAGGGGAAAATGATTTCTAAAATGTAGAATTAAATTAAAAGGTTCATTCTTAGTAAAGCTTATTTCAAGTGTCTTATTTCGTATCCGACCGGGCCGTGGATGTATTTGTATATTTAATAACGACCTCTAAGCTTTAAACAATTCATTGTTTTATAGGTATATAAAATTTATACTAGCTAATAATTCAGGCGTCTTAATATAAGGCTCAAACTGGGTCAGCACCGGAACGTTATCAGTAACAATGTTATTAGTAAAATAAAAAGAAGATTTTAGTTATTAATATTTTGATGTCTCCTTTTTACACCGGTCATTATCGAAGTGTTATTAACATTGTTTTTAACCACGTTCCTAACAAAGATGCTAATTTCCGTGGAGCTTTCTGAATAGAAAATAACGAGATGCTACTAGAAAAGTTATGAACATTTTACAAATTTCAATACTTGTGCAAACAAATTAATATCATGTTACAAACAGCGATCGGAAAATTGATGTCATTGACATATTACTGAAAAAGTAGCAATGTAAAAATAGCAAATGTTACTAGTAAAGTTTTAAGCAAAAATCTTAATACCATTTTTATTTGAAACTAATAGCACTTTGCAAAGCAATAACTTTTGCTCTTAGCACTTTATTTTGTTCAGTAATATGATAGTAACATTGATAATATGATAGTAACATTGATAATATGATAGTAATATTGACAATAAAAAAAAAAAATGTAATCCTATTGGCATCAAGGTAATTTTCTAGAGCAAATCTACTAACATGTTAATAACTTTTGATCTAGCAAAGTTATCTCCGGTGTAAACCCACATTCAGTGAGTATGGAGGGTTAAGTTCCGAGCCGAATGATTTACAAATAGGGTGCCAATGTACTTCATCAGACAGAACATTTTTTTTTTTTTTATGTCTCTAGACATTTACGTATTAACCTGAGGCCTTCTTGAATCAAAAGCGGTACAGGTTTGAATCCAGCCTCAGACGATTAACAGTTCTGTACGGGCGGGCCAATCGAATAAATCTTTGATCTTTCCACCCTCGCAGTAATAGGTTGGTGTTCTGTAAGAGAATCAATTCTTCTTGTCCTTGTACGAGTACATAAGGCTGTTGAAGGCAATAAACAAATAAATAAAGGACAGAACCCAACTAGAAATCTAAAAAATTAAAGATGGCAATCTCAACTCCTGCATTTATTACACTCGGTTAAATTTCATTTAATATTTGCTACCTCACCAATTAGACCCTAAACCAATAATAATCGTAAAATTATTTTTTTTTTTTCATTTCAAATAATACGATTTGATAGCAGTTCTAATATGTTCTAATAAATATATATGTATATATATATATTTTATTTATTTTTTCCCTTCCGGTAGGATTTAAAATATTCATTTTAATTAGGATATAGTTCGAAGATTCACTACAAAAAAAAAATGCGTTATAGTAAATAATCAATAAAAATTTCACAGGCATCATTAGGACAACAAAAGGCAACATTGCACAAAAGCACGTCTCAAATCAACAGCCAAAAATGCGCCATCAACGAGAGATGTTTGTTGTATTGAGTGTTGAGATGAGATGTCTCTAATTGGTGGAATTTCTCTTCATCATTGATGTTTTCTTGTTTTTTTCACATCCTGATGATACCCGAACAGGCGAAACGTTGACTGGTTAGCTATTTACTGCTATTTGAGAGACTTAAGGCTTTGTTTTATATCCGCTCTCTTTAATTAATACTAATTTTAATTCTAAATGCCTGAGCTGAGGCCTTCTCAACCATTAAATCGACTCCGGCAAATAGTCATTTGCCCCCTCTTTCTCGCCCCCACTGATTCCTCAGAATGTTATTCAAATCTGAGCCATCCGACAACGAACAAGCTAGAGGCTCGCTGATGGATGAGTTAACGATGGAATTAATTAACTCCCTTCCCCAGCGGGGCACCCCTACGATCTAGGACTCTCCGGCGGACAAAGGACCACAAGGCACTCCCACCGTTCAGGTGAACTCGAGGCAATAATATTAGCACCTATTGTATTTGATCTATTGTTTCAATACGAGGTAATTAACCAACTACAATTTCCACGAGCTCTGTTATAGAAAATGGAAAACAGAAGAACTAATTACCTTCTAAGCTACCATTGTTATCAATCAATTACACAAATACACAGACATTAATATCATATATTTATGAGTAAGATTTTATTATTCAAATGCATAAATATATCAGGATCCTCCTCAGAATTTCCGATTGAATCTTCATGCTCTTGGTTGACCAAGACTGTTGCACCATTGAAAAATATATGAGTTATATATGAGTTATATATATATATATATATATATATATATATATATATATATATATATATATATATATATATATATATATATGAGGCAGCCGAATGGGCTAACATGCACACAGTATATATGGGCTTGAAGTAAATCAATTTCGACAGCTGTCAGTGCTTGGATAGGTGATTGCTCTCCACGGGAGGGACACACACTGCTTGGATAGGTGATTGCTCTCCACGGGAGGGACACACACTGCTTGGATAGGTGATTGCTCTCCACGGGAGGGACACACACTGCTTGGATAGGTGATTGCTCTCCACGGGAGGGACACACACTGCTTGGATAGGTGATTGCTCTCCACGGGAGGGACACACACTGCTTGGATAGGTGATTGCTCTCCACGGGAGGGACACACACTGCTTGGATAGGTGATTGCTCTCCACGGGAGGGACACACACTGCTTGGATAGGTGATTGCTCTCCACGGGAGGGACACACACTGCTTGGATAGGTGATTGCTCTCCACGGGAGGGACACACACTGCTTGGATAGGTGATTGCTCTCCACGGGAGGGACACACACTGCTTGGATAGGTGATTGCTCTCCACGGGAGGGACACACACTGCTTGGATAGGTGATTGCTCTCCACGGGAGGGACACACACTGCTTGGATAGGTGATTGCTCTCCACGGGAGGGACACACACTGCTTGGATAGGTGATTGCTCTCCACGGGAGGGACACACACTGCTTGGATAGGTGATTGCTCTCCACGGGAGGGACACACACTGCTTGGATAGGTGATTGCTCTCCACGGGAGGGACACACACTGCTTGGCATCTTCAACTGCTTGCACTCCCGAAGTATAAATATGTATAAATATGTTCGCACTATAAATCTTAGAGGATTGGACGCAATGCGTAGATGTTACTAATTAGTTACTGCCCTTGAACGCGAGATAGGCACTGTTACTAATTCGTTACTGCCCTTGAACGCGAGATAGGCACTGCCGAAATGGCACCGAAGGATCAACAACTTTTTACCAGCTTGCTGTCTAAATCAAGGTTCGTTTAAAAAAATAAAATCTTTAAAATTAAAAGGATTTTTCAAACTTGCCATTCGTGGTAAGTTATCAGTATATAATTATATAAAACGTGAGAACTGAAGCATTCAATTTAATAAACGCTGACGGCGAGTAGCAAAATTCCAAAGGTTCTCTCGAGCACAATAAAATTAAGATTGAAAAAATAAGTCCTCAAGGATGCGGAGAATATTTGGGTTTATTTATTTTTTTAATGTTTGTAAACTCAAAAATATTTAACTATTAATTTTATTTCCTAGAGTTTTACCTTTTTGGATAATTTAAATACTGAGTCCTACAAGTATAAAATATAAATGAAATGTGTATTCCAGTCGTGTTCCATAATGAACCATGGTGGCATCGTCAGAGTGACAACTGGAATTCTCCTCTGTTACAGAGCGGGCAGAAGGCGTTGACAGTATCGATTTTTGTTGTTGTTTTTTCCAGAAAGAACTAAAAGTTGTTGCAATGCAGGAATGAGAGATTTGGAGGAGACAGGGGGATATGTTTTAGGACCCGACCTATAATGGAAAAAAGTAAATATTAAAATATTATTTGGAGCAATCCCAGCAAGGTTTTTCAGCTATATCTGAAATATTACATACAGGCTTAGTGCGAAAACAAACAAAATTATATTGGTTACGCAATCCGTAAAACAATAAATAAATAATAAAACCACAACAACGCCACTCGCTCTTCAGGGCAGCAATGGTTCCAAACTAATGTTGTTTTTTAGTAAACTACATTTATAGTTAATATTGATTTTTAAATTCTCTTCTTCAAATCAACAAAAGTAACATTTATTTTCAACTAAAAGAAGTCGAGATAATGTATAAGAAAATATTTCAATCTATGAATATAATATTAAAACGTGAGAATATCATCAGCATCGAAAACGTGAGAATACCACAAGCATCGAAAACGTAAGAATACCACAAGCATCGAAAACGTGAGAATACCACAAGCATCGAAAAAATTAACTGCGAGGACGAGATCTTTTTTTTTGCCATGTCTTAATTTCAAATTGATTTAATTTATTCGATTCGAATACCCTAACAACATGAATTATTGAATTATATAATACCCATGCTAACAACATGAATTATTCTTTATAAATTTCGACAATTAAGCTTCCAACAGGGCCAAAGCTAATTTTATCGATGTTGGACCGTAGAAGGGCTGGGTGGCCTGTATACCTGTGAGCGCGGTTACCTGAGCATTAATCTATATAATTCTAATTGATATTCCCAAAGTAAAATGTAAAAGCCCCAGTCGCAGCGGCTAAGCAATTAAATACCGAGTATGCCAAATCCCCCTCCACTCCCTCGGGATAACATCAGAGCCATCCTAAAATATACAACGCCTTGTTGGTCTGAATGGATACAATATACAACCCTCGTTCGTTTGGGTGAATATCGATTCATTAACTGGATAGAATAAAACGTTTATCGATTAAAAATATAATTAATTCCTATTAATATAGTCTATAGGAAGCTTCTTCCTATGGTTATCATATTAGTTGCTCAAGGAAATATGACAAGCCTCTCTGAAGAGGTTCCCTGAAACTGTGGATGAAATAACCAAAAGAAGATAATACACGTCCTCAAGGAAATGTCTGAACAAGGGATACTTACTTACTAATATAATCATACAGCATGCCAGTTTAATATTACCAATTGTTAGTTATATATATATATATATATATATATATATATATATATATATATATTAAATAAGGTGGGATAAGAGCAAAGCACGCCCTCCATTAGCCATTTCTAGTCACACGATTTTTCAGTCGCAAAAATATAATACGGTGTTTCTAATATAATAGTACAAACTTACGACCAAGCAATCGAAGCGATTAAAAAGTCGCAACATGTCCTATTTTCTCTGCCACGCGAACATCCGAACCGGAATGAACCCACTTGCGATAGTTTGGTCGCAATCCTGAAGTCGACTTGTTCAAAATCATTATGCCTTATCCATGGCCCAACTATTCCCAATCTACAGAATTAGTTCAATAGTTCATTTCTGTCAATTTCACGGAAAAATAGATTTCGAAATACCGCGGAGAAGTTTTGCTTAAACTTTTAGAACAAAGTATTTTTTATCAAAGAAATCGATTAGACTAATCTTTTGCTCCAGGAAAATTCTTATTTAGTAATAAATAAAAAAAGAAATAAATAAATTAGTAATAAAAAAAAATCCAAGTAGGATGGTGAGAAGAGGAGTGAAAGCTTGTCATTAAACCGAACTAACTAACCATCACAATTTATTACGGGCATTCAAAGAAATATTTGTTTAATAAAGAATTCGCCATTAATTATTTTAATACCCAGGCATACGTTTTCCTTTGAAGTTGTTACCAGTCTAAGCCTACTTCGTAGTAAAAATGCCTGCCTACAAACATACATACATATATATTTATTTATGTATGTAATATGAAGGTATATGTGTACGTTATAACATATTTTTATTCATCATCTAAATGTTTTTCGAGCTATTGCTTCGATTAAAATGATGTTTGGTACATACAGTATGCATTAAACATATGTTTTTTAAATACCCGCTAAACCGAACTTTCGGTAATCCGAACTTGCTCTTGTAATCATCAGTTCTCATTACCGAGACTCCAGCGTACATGAGCTGTAGGAGACAGGAGTGAGGCGGATGTGGTGGGGACATAGATCATCGATAGAGCTCGCTAATTCTGCACTAATATTTCAATCAAATATATCGCCTCCTCATCGTAAATCAAGTCGCCTTCACAGGGCTCCGTCCTCCTCCGGTATCTGATGTACGATTCACATCAGTATTTCGGATAAGCTCAGATATTCTAAATTACTGGTTATCATTGTAGCACTTCGAAATATTCTTCAACTAGCTAAAGTGAACCTAAAACGAAGTGCTTATATACTCTTCGGTTTGAGGGAAGTCAGTAATTTAATTAAAATTTGAATAACAGAAAATTTCTGAATGCCAAAACGTTATGTGGCGTCAATATAATAAAAAATTTAGGTGTGTACGATTTCAATACACAAACTTTGTAATAAGTGTGAAATTATAATGGAAAAAGTTATGCAAAAAGAAAAAAATCGCGGGATAAGAAAAAAAAATTTGAGGATTTACGTTCCAAGATTTGTAAAATCCAAATATCGAATTAAAAAAAATGCATCCGCCGTGCGCTTTTCTTTGAGACTACTGCGCCGATTTTTCTGAGATTATCACCAAAGTCACAGGTCACTCCAGAATAATCTTCGGAACTCTACATAGCCTTCCATCATTTCATTTTAAAATGGCTGCCGATCCGATATTTTATACGCCCATAACTCGCATACCAAGGCATAAAAAAAAAAAATCTATATATACATATATATATATATATATATATATATATATATATATATATATATATATATATATATATAGAGAGATTTTTTTTTTATGCCTTGGTATGCGAGTTATGGGCGTATAAAATATCGGATCGGCAGCCATTTTAAAATGAAATGATGGAAGGCTATGTAGAGTTCGTAGAGTAGATATATATATATATATATATATATATATATATATATATATATATATATATATAAATGTTTTTGGTTTATTTTGAATAATAGACATTAGTAATCGACCAAGAAAAAAAAATTAACTCCCTCACAATTTGAGCATTTACGTTTCAAAAAACGTAGAATCCAAATATCGAATATAAAAAAATAAAATAAGGTAATAAAATTCACTACAAAACAAAAAACATCATCTAATTCGATTTTATATTAGTTGAAATTTAGCGTATTGAATTTTGTATACTAACTCCTCGTCGCTACAGGTCAGCGTAGCCCTTTGGCCAGCTGAGTTATCATCGCATCTCTCTCGTAGTAGCCCTTTGGCCAGCTGAGTTATCATCGCATCTCTCTCGTAGTAGCCCTTTGGCCAGCTGAGTTATCATCGCATCTCTCTCGTAGTAGCCCTTTGGCCAGCTGAGTTATCATCGCATCTCTCTCCACTTCATCCTTCTTGGATTATTCCTCTACTTTTTCCCTTTCTTCCCTTTTTATTTTCTCAATGAAGTGCGCCTCCAACGTTTTCCGCAGTACCTTTTCACCCTTCATTCTGATACACGTCCAGTCAATCCTAACCTACTTGCTTTGATAAAGTTCCTTTCGGACACTCTCAATTTATGGCAATCATCTTGGGAAAAAGCACCGAGTTTCTGCTCCAGTACGCACCTATGGTGTTATAAGAGATTTATATAATTTTAATTTCGTTGCTTTAGACTATTTTTTAGACTTGTGAAATTTCAAGTTTGCGTAGTTGCATCAATTACCACCCATTATTCTGCTGTTAATTTCTTTGCTTAACATAACTTAATTTATAAAGTATTCCGCACATTTTCCTATGTAAACCGGCTCACCTTGATAACTCATAAAATTTACATCTCCCGAAAGATACCGAATTCTCATTTGAAAGATAATCTAATTGTCAAGATTCTAAACCAAAGCTATAAGGAAAGTCGTGTTTATGAGTACACCACATACTTTTGAAATATAACTATTTGGAAATAATAAACGTGCTAATAATAATATGCTTAAAATTTCAATCATTTTTAATTTATTGAGTCAAAGATTAATTAATTTAGCGTCCTTGCTATTGTAGAGTCACTATTTACATCCCATTAAATCTCAAAAGTTATATTAACATAAATTGAAACATTTGTAGGCAGTAAATATTATAAAATACGTATTTTCCGACCATTTCATTCAAAATTATCATTCAGGTATTGTGGATAGGAATATTGCTAAATCCTTCCTTCTGTGTATTAATAAAATTTTTATAATATTAACAGATATTTTTACTTACTGATTTATGCCTGGAACTGTGGTACCCATAAGCATGAGTTCGCAATAGTTTGGAAAATGGCCTGTAGGAACAATGAATCATTAATAACCTGTCGGTAAAAAATGCAACGATGAGGTGAAATGGTGGTCAGTGGGCCAATGAATGAATGAAATTTGAAATGAATGAAATTTGAAATGAATGAAATTTTCCCCATTCCAAGTAATTCAGGCGCTCCACACCATCGTTCCATTTGGTGTGACCGTCACTGACCGCCTTAGCAAAGGAAGCCTAAATTTGGCCTAACTATTAATGAAACTTAAACTAACGAATATTAATGATCCTATCTTCTTAATCCTAAATGCCCCTACGCTTTCATTTTTCCTTCATCACAAGATAACGACTATTTTTCTTCTATACAACTATAAGAATTTTGACAGTGCACACAAACAGGATTGTATAGTGAATTGGTAATTTCAATAAATGCTTGCTCTTATGTAATAACAAATTTAAAATCTGCTATTTTAAATAAAATAATTATAGTACTAAATATCAGGCATTTTTCAAGTTATTTTTGTAGTAAAAGATATATGCAATGCACAAAGCTAACAATAGATAAAAGAGTACAATAACTAATATGGTATAAACGAAAATATAGTAGGTAACACAAATTCTTATAGGTACAGTACTGTAACAAAACCGATAAACCGCTCTTTGAGTATTGAGGACCCGGTTGAGTTGATAGCTCATTATATATAATGAGCAATAATGTCATCCATAACAATATAGCAATAATGTCATCCATAGAGGTAATGAGCAATAATGTCATCCATAGAAGTAATGAAAAGTAGAGAGTTTAGAAGGCACAAAGTTTCTTTTAGAGAAGAAAATAAAGAAAGCTCTCAACAAATTGATATCGGAAGATAAATGCTTCATTATTTATGACAACTGGCATCGTTAGAAAATAAACTTGAATAAAGTTCTTCAAATTACTTTCGGATAATGATCGAATATCAGGTTGCATGGAGCCGTCACTGAAATATTTTGCTATACCTCATTAGGATAATAAGCCTAGCTGGAGTAAACTGATCCAACTCTCACAATTAGATTTGTTACAAATGATCCAGAGCTGTTCGGTCGGAAAACAGAAGAAGAAGCTAAAGCAAACAGTTGAGGAGTTGAACTAGGTCAAAGGTATCCATTCCTCTCCTGATGCCATCAACTCCACACAACAACAAACTATGTTAATCACTTCCTGTCTCAGCTCTCAGAGCTATTTTGATGGTCCAACCAACCAACAATATGTCATGCAATGTATATGATGCTGTCTCTACCGAACCAAAAAAAAAAAAGTTTTAAAGTTTTTGTATATATAACTGAAAAGACTGAATGAGCCACCATAGGAATGGCATAATTTTCTTTTTTGACGGGGGCTCCTTTTTGTTGACATATTAGTGTTAAATTCTTTTGGTGAACTATTAACAAAAAATAATTCTTCAAGTGTCGTGGTACAAATATATGAGAAATATAAGCAGAAGCCTGCGAACAGAAAAGACATGATTTTTCTATTTCTTGTGTACCTAATCTAATTTGTAAGTAGTATGCACATTACTTCATTTAAAGTTATTGGTCAGGTGATAGCTGGAAAACAATTGATCATTTTAAGCAGAGTAGGTTCATATGTGGATAATAATGAAAAAAAACCATTACAACATCGATACATAGATATTTAAAAGATTGAAAGTCAATGATCGATGTTACCTATAATACCGGAGTTGGCAAAAAGGACCACAAGGCCCACTTGCCACACTAGTTCCCCCCATCAATACCAGTACCAGTACGTAGCCTAGCCTAGGAGACAGGCAGGGCCTAACAAGGAGGGATTGATTGCAGCTAATTTATTTATAATAAGGCAGAATACATTCTTTTTTTGTTGTTTGGTTCGTTTTTACAATGGTTTCGTCTTTGGCCCATTTATGAAAAAAAAATATAAGATGTAAACTTCGGGGACCCGATAGCCTTCTTCATTGAGCTAGCAATACTTATTGAAAACGTATTCATACTCATTGGATTATGATATTTATAAATTAAAATTAATTATGAACTCTAATCAAGAACGATTTTCTGTTGTTGTTAAGTTGGTAGGCTATGGAAAAAAAAACTATACGAAGAAATAAACAAACGGACCTTTCCAGAATAAGAAAACACATTTATCGGATGACTAAGACTCAAATTATGAAATTAACATAAAAAAAAAAATACAATTAATAAAAATGATCGAACGAAAACCCGAAAAACATTTGCCAATGTGAAGATAGGCCCTAAAAGGTGTATCTGTTTTATTTTTTCCTTGCGATTCAAATATATGACATGAATATTCATCGCCTTCATTTACAAGAAGTTTGAAAATACATCAGCCTGTAAGTCCGTTAAGTCCCTCAGAATATATTCAAAAAGTTCTAATACACTTAAGCTGCAACAAAAAGACTCCTGCTACTGTATATTGAAACGATTTTATTTTCAAGAGCTTTAGTCGGAAAGTAGTCCTTATCTCACGTTTCTTCACACCATTCATTACCTTTATTCTTCCTCGACATCTCTAAAACAACATTTAACGAAAAAGGTTTTGATATAAACAATATATATATTGTACAAAAATTAAAATTGAAGGACCAAGAAAAAAAAAACTAATTCCTTAATGCCTACGCTGCCAGCAGTACGGCCACACAAAGACGTATTGTAATCACCCTCCAAAAAGCGTAAGATGTAGTCTCGGTCATGATAGCACCGCCTGCACAAATTCAAGAGAGACTGCTGCGACCTCTTCCAACTGTTACAGATTCTCATCCTACCAGCTACAGGTGATGCCTAACCCAGAAAGAACTAAGGGCAGACAGAAATCCCAGAAAATATCTATAGTCCCCCAAAAGTGCAAATCAGCACGCCTTCGGCTATGGACGAGTTCCCAGCTCTTCCCCAACTTCAGCAGCCTCCAACAGGTCGATTGAGTCAACGATCGCAGTATCCGAAGTAGCCTCAACGACCAGCTATCACAAGAGCACCAGCGATTACAGTTTTCGGTCATGAGAAAGATGTAAGTGATCCACTACCATCACACCGGTTCAACCTGGTTACTGGCTTCAATAACCTCATCCAGTCCCTTTTCAGTCTCCTTCAACAACTTTCAGAGGTTACTCAAGCCTTATACCCTGGATGTGGCCAATAATCAATTGACTGTGGGTCCGAAATGCAAATGCAATTAATAAAAATTAAATCAGCATAAGACTGAACTCGACATTTACTTCAAATGATACAAACAAATGATATTGCTCTAATAACTGAAACACACTTGACTCCACATTCTAAATTTTACATCCACAACTACACAGTATACAGAACTGGCCACCCAGATAATACTTCAATTAATTAAAACCTCTCTACAGCACAATCCTTTACATTTACCCATTACACCTTTCATACAATCCACAGCCATCACATGGTACACCCAACATCACACCATTACCTTCGCTGCAGTCTGCTGCCTACCGAGTGACGTGCTGATACCCGCGATGTTTTAAAGGAGGTGTTTATAATGTCAAACATCAGTCCTGGGGATTCATGACTGTGAACTCCAAGAAGAAGAAACCTAAGGTCTGCCATTCTTTAACTCTCATTAGACACTATCCCGCCTGGAACACCTACTTACAGGTCAACCTCAAGACAGAAAAAAACAGGCCTACTTGATTTTTTCATTACTAAAGGACTGTATCCCATACTGAAAATAGGAGTCCCGATCTTTACTCTGATCATACTCTTTTTAATTTATTATTATTCCAAGCGTTCACTTCTCTACAAAAACCAACTCTGGTAAAAGGTATTATTGACTGGGACGCATATAGCAATTGCTTAAACTCAACGCTCTCTATCCCAATATCTCTAAGACTGAGGATGAGCTGAAAAATTTACAAGCAGTATACGATAGCTTACACGGACATTCTAATTCACTCAAACAAAACATGGCGACAACCAAAATGCCTAGCACTCGCAGAAGGCTGAAGAGGAGCTGGATGGGGGACCTGCTTGCCTAACTATACCCAATAATCAGGACAGGAAGAAGTACCGCTGGATATTACTCTCTACCATGCCACTGCACCTTCTTTTTAGCCAGCATATTCACTTGTTGTCAACACTGACAGATGTGAATTCAAAAATAAAGACCGAAAGAACAGACAAACAAAAAAAAATAGTCCAATGACTAATAAGCTTTTTCTCAACTAACTTACAAATTAGTTCGGGCAGCTAATCCCAAATAAAATTTACTATAAAAAATTATGACACAACGAAAATAAAATTATATAATAAAATTTGAAATATAAAAAACACTGCAAAAAGCAATACCATATACTGCGGTTTCTTTCAAACAAAATAAATTTTAAGTGTTTGAAAATTAATTTACAATTGTTTGAAGGAGAGAAAGTGATAGAAAAGAAAGGGATTAGGTCAGAAAAGATTTCTTATATCCTGTAGTTTTGTGGAAAGAAGGATAAGAGCTAAAAAGATGGGACTCCTCATTCTAGAGATCATGGGTCTGCACTGGGGAAGTTCGAAGTCAAAGGGAGGAGGAGATCGTCCTGAAATAGTAGGGTTGAGCAACTCACATCAACAGTCTAAAAAATACTGAGCTAATAGATACAGTACGTGACAGTTCGAAGCCGCTGGAGTTGAACTAACTACAGTCTTGAAGCCGTGTACCAGACTTGATCTAGATTTCATTAATGTATTTTAGACTGTTGACGTGAGGTGTGTGTGCTGTCTCTAGCCTGCATTTATCGGAAGTAAAATCTTTCTTTCCTGATGACCAACCATCTTTGAGTTATGTACTATCCCTATTCGGTTATTCTTTTTTAGACTGTTGGTATGAGATGTGCTGTATCCGGTATGCATTCATGTGATGTCCGGATGAAACCTGAATTGTCAAAACGTTGATTGGTTACTGAGAGTTGGTTGACTGGTCACGTTAGCTGGTATTTGAGAGAATAGAGGCTTTGTTTTGAAATTTTCTAATAATATTTTGACATAAATTATTAATAAAATAAAGTATACGATTGCTTTAGTCAGATTTGTTATCAGTTTACATCTGAATTGAATTTGCTCTACCCAACCTTCCGCAGACAATATTTCCTAGACTCCATTCTGTACCAGACTGTTTCCATGTGACCTCTTCCCTTTTCCTTTGAGCTTCTCCTGTATACTCCAGAACGTGGAGATACCTCTTTCTGGCTCGTATCATCCTGCCCAAAAAATAGGAGGATATAATAAGTCTTTCTTGATCTAATTCGAAATCTTGCGGAACTCACTAGCTCTCAACATTCGTCATGCTTTGAAGTAATCAAAATCCCTTCCTTCAATCACTTTCTCTAACATGTAAACTACAGAAAGTAATTAAGTGTAAAATGAGAAAATAAATAAATGTAAATTAATTTATAAGCATTTTAAATTTATTATGTTTAAAAATAATATACAGAATTTGGTATATTGTTTTTATTATTTGTAGTGAATTTTAGATTTAGATTTTTGTTGTGCCTTAATTTTTAATAATACTTTACTGATATTATGTGACTTAAGGATTGTTTTGCTCGCATTAATTAATAACTTATTGAATTAATAAGTTAGGTACTAAAACAAAATGGTTGTTGCAGATGATATGATTATTTTATACGACGATCACTTAAAGAGGAATTGGATGAGAGACCAGTTTTAACCCCAATATCGGATTCGTTTAATTCAAAATGTTTCCCGTTTTCAACTTGCCATTTAATATAGTATTAAACTAGAATCACCCATTGGTCAAAACAATATTGTTTCAGCTTTGTGTTTTATTTATACGATTAAATAAATAAATGAGCAGAAAACATTCGTTTGTTTTTGTTTTTGTTTATTATATTTAGTCATCCGTATTTGCCAACTTTTTTATTTATCTTTTAACGTCCTTACTAACTTCAATGTAGAATCGCCAATAAAATTTGATAAAATCGACGAAGGATACCTCGTACACTCTCCTTATCAGTGGGGAGTATTGATGCGTTGAAAACTGCACATCGAAAATTTGGTGCAGTATTTTTCTAATGTGGGAAAACTATAAAGCCATGAAAACAAAGTTCAATCCGCAATACCTTTGCTAGTAATGGTCTTTTTTTTTTTTTTTTTTAGAGAATTCAATTATCATTTGTATAATAAACGTAAACTTTTCGAGTAACGTAAAAGCGATAGTAATGCTGAATGTGACGATTGAACACTGTTTCAGAGTTCTGGGAGGACCACTTCCAGTGCAGGTACCCCAACAGCTCGAGGACGCCCTACAACAAGAAGTACACGAAGAGCTGCACGACGAAGGAGACCTTGAGCCGCGAGGGGATGGCCTTCGAGAAGCAGCTCCAGTTCGTATCGGACGCCGTCATGGCGCTTGCGGTGGCCCTGCAGGACATGCACAGGGACCTCTGCCTGGGGGCCAAGGGGATCTGCGAGGCCATGACTCCGACCAAGGGCAGCGAACTACTCAAGTATCTGAGGAGTGTATCCTTCGAAGGTATGGTCATTAATCATAGTGATGTGATGGCAGGAAAGCTTTTTCAATATTGGTCAGAAATTTGAGTGAGGATTGAAGTCAGAGTCCGTCTTTAGTTACGAAAACATGTGCTTGTGTCTATTATAGTAAAACCAAAGCTAACAGTCCTAACTAATAAGCATTTTTAAATTCGAGATTACAAAAAAAAAGTTAGACATTTAAATCGTAAAATGTCACTAAAATTGAATTGTTGGTTGTGAGTTTTTTCACCATTGCTTTTTTTTTTATGGGAAACCATTTGCTGTAACTCATTTACATTTACATTTTTATGGGAAAATTACACTCCGAGGATCATCCAGAGGTGACTTTGGGGTGACTTGTGACTTTGTTGCCGAATCTCAAAAAAATCGGTCCAGTAATCTCAGAGAAAGCCACGGACGGATATTTTTTTTAAATTCGACATATCGATCCTACGTATCATGAAACGTAAAACCACAAATTTTTAGGGAGGGTTAAAAAAAAAATTTCTTGATCGATTACAAAAGTATATTATTGAAAATAAAAATCTGGTGCGGTGCGCGCATCACACAATTTTCCCTTACCGTCCAATATTAATTATCTTTTTAACGTAATTTTAAAGAGCTTGAAATAAACTCGGCATTCCCTTCTTCGCATCTTCTCCAACATATGTACAATAAAATAGTTTTTTAAACAATTTTAGTACAACGATTCTGTACACTACCTATATATTTTAAGCTTGTCAAGTTTTAAAAGTTTCGGTCTAGTTCCCAAGGAAACATTTTGTTTCCATTAAACAATAAAAAAGTAGAAATTATTGTGTTGATTTCTACTCTTTTATTCTTTCATTACATTATTACAGAGCGGATAGTTGACAACAGATCAACAGGGTGGATTGGTGGGAGGAGGTGGGAAGAGGTTCGGTCGCATCCGTCTCCGTTTGGATTATCCATCTAGGGTTATGTAGTCCTCATAAGATAAACTACATCTTTGCTAATACTGGTCTGATTTTGATGATTCTTTTTTTGCTTTTTAGATAATTTAATTACCTTTCATACAATTATATATATATATATATATATATATATATATATATATATATATATAATTTACCATAAAATGCACATTTCTTAAGTTATGCGAAAATAAAATATTCTTTTCATCATACACTTTTCATATACTACATACATGAAAAGTTGATGGGCGTTATGAAGAATAATTTAGGCAAGTTTCATCAAAATCGTTAGAGCCGTTTTAAAAAAAAATTGATTATATAAAGTGGCACTTCCGGTTAGTCGATTTTGACGAAAAACTTGCTGTAACATCACATGAATGAGCCTACCTCAAATACTTAACTCGATATATAAATATACATGTATATACATATATATATATATATATATATATATATATATATATATATATATATATATATATATATTTTTTTTTTTTTTTTTTTTTTTTTTAACCCTCTCTTCAGCAGAATCATGGGCGAATAAATGGTGTTGCCCTGCTCCAGGAAGTTCGATAAAATAAAATTCTCAACACCATTGAAACCATGAAATTAGAATGCTTTATACATGTAATTTGGATCACTTAAAGGCGTTAGCCAAAAAGCATTTTAGAATAGAATGTGAATAAAGTCATGGTGCATAGGGGATTAGCGGAATGAGACTGGAATAAAAGTGGCAAAATATTCTATTTGGGGACAATTTTCATAACTTATCACATAACTTATGCTGTAAAACTCGTTCATTTTTAAAAAAATATGAATATTTAATATTCACATGGAATAAGGTAAAAATAAAAAATCTTTACAATTTTTGTCTCGGTAAGCCTCTCCATGATTTCGCCTCAATAAACGTTCTTCTACATCTCAACGAAGAATAAATCAAATTCAGATAAAAATGTTATAATAAATTGACAAATTGAAAAAAATAATTAAAAATAATAATAATAATAATAATAATGTTTTTCTTAGACAGAACCTAAAATGTTTAAATCTAATGAGATCTCAAAGACTATTTTTCGAACGATTACAAAAATTCTTCTTTCTTGTATAATTAAGGAAGCAAAATGAATACAGGAATCTCTCGAAATCTTAGAGAAGAGAATGCAATCTGCCAGAGATAATAATGCAGCCCTCATTGAGTGCCCGGGATTGATTGTGAGAAGTGAAAGAGAGAGAAGGGTTTATCTCATTACAGCCCTTAATAAACAGAGAAGGACCTTTCCCCGAGAGCAGATGAGGCAAAAGTTGCAATCAACGGAATAATTCAGACCTAGAAGTGAAAACCCGGGTTTATTAAGGCAACCTTAGATTAGTCCTTAATCAGTTGGAGAATCATTGCAGAAGCCTATTGTCTACTTTCAAAAGTACCCCGACGAACGCCGAAGGCGGATTTAAATGACTCCGTCCTTCATTTCCCCATCCCATTTTTATTCGTCTCCCCCCTGAAGTTATATTGTTCCGCTGCTAGCCCTCCCCCCTCCCACGCCACGTAGGCCCGAGTCGGGATATTGCAATAGAGTATAAAGGGACACACCTGCTCCGATAGCAAGCCGCTCAGGATTCAGGTCACACAGTGGAAAAGGTTACCTCTATATGGCTACATCTTGCTCCGAGATTATTGTACCTGCTTTTATTGTTACATCCTATGGTTTCAAACTCGTTCTTACTACATTTATTACTTAATTATCTTTATAATTAATTTATGATAATAAAATTAAATGTAATAAATTATTAGATTAAAATAATCAAGAGTAAACAATTGATTTTTAATGAACCATAAGTTAATTATTGAAAGAGAAAAGTCCGATAAAATCATATATTCCACACTGAAATGTCTTGGAATGATATATCATCTCTTTTTGACATTTTATACCCTGCTGGTGTGAGATGTTCTATCTTTATCTCTGGTTTGCATCTGTGATCTTATTTTTCTGTCCTGATGAAATGGAAAAAAAAAAATTTTATACTGGGACTGAAGTCCATTTAGAATAAATTACAAGTACATTCGTAATGATCAGGGCAATGTGGCCCTACAGAATACGATTTATATACATATTTACAAGTTCATATAAGTGGTGATTATAGACGAGCAAAACAGAGAAATGAAATCAAACAAATAAAATAAATAAATTATAAGAAAAACGACAGACAAATTTAAAAAACCGAAACAAAGAAAAGATAAAATACTACTAAAGAAAAAATCTTAAAGTTTATGTCATAAGTACAGAGCAATGATTATTCGGATTGAGCGATACCTGGATGATGGTACCTGGAATTGACGAAAAGTTGACTGGTTAGTTATTTAGTGATAGCTATAGCTACTTAAGAGACCTAAGGATGTGGTTTTGGAATTTTGCAATAGTACAAAAAACCTCTACCGCTATAACCGTTGAAGGTTATTGGGTCCAGGAAGTGCTATATCTTCAACGATTATGTAATGAGGTAATGTGGGCATTCACTACACGCTCTACACTATACGCTCTACGCTATACGCTCTACACTATACGCTCTACACTATACACTATACACTATACACAACCGCCAAGTTTATTCTGCAAACCAATGAAAGGCAATGTACCCTCTTCACATCAGCTGGATTTGCCCCATATAACAGAATAAGTAAATTATTATACAGACGGAATCTAACCTGAGTCCGGGAATTATCCTTTCAATAATATACAGTTAGTGAAATATTCGACAATTTATTTTTCCTGTCAGGAAATAACCTCTACAAGAACTAACCTTAACAACAAACTTAAAACAATAAGGAAACGTCTTACAATATATTAACTAGTTATTTAGGTCCTATTTCATTTCAGAACCATTGTATCGCAAATTATTATATATTTCACTTCTGTCAAAAGTGAAACTCAAGAAAACTTACCAAACAATTTTATAAAAATTCGTAGCTGTTGTTAATACTATTTATAATTAATTAAATACCTGCTATATCTGGTTTAGATAGACCAATTGGATATTATATTACTAGAATAAATTTTTGAGCAATAGTATGTAATTATTAACAGTAACATTGTACACCCTAGACGTTCATTCTTGTCGATAAATTCATATATCCAAGAAATAGCTCGTAGGATCGAGTTAGAATAAATCGGTTCATCTCGAGTGGAGCAAGCGTAGATCAAGAACTGGTGATGTATAGGTCCTAACTGATTCACTTATCTCAGCTACTTTTTCAAATCATTGACCACTCATTCAGAAAACTGAATGAAATCCTTCAAACCACTTCATGGGTTCACACATTACAGCATTGTTTCAACATCATTAACACCCTTTATGATATATATTTTCTATTTCTTGTTTTATGTTCTTGTACAACTATTAATTATAATTGTTATCGCTAATTAATTAATGATTACGTAAAAACCATATCCACTTCTGAGATGTTAATAAGGCCTACCTAAATCCTAGTAACCAGCCACTCGATATTTTACTAATTGAAATCAGGCAATGTTCGCTAATGACTCCTAGATGTCGCGAGAATAAAACTAATTTAATACACGTTTCTGAGCATAGTTGAAGGGATATTTTTAATTATTCGTTTTTAATATTGAAATTATAAAGAAATACCCGGTTAAGCAAATAAGTTAAGTTCAGTAGCCGGAATTCCTACTTAAAACTGAGATTGCCAGAAAGCCTGAGAAATCCTGTCGTAGAGTATCATTAATAATGTTCTACCTTTGTTGATCAGAGCCGCTGCCTACAACTGCATCTGGACTAGTGATCTAAGTCGAAACTTCATACAATATTGAGGGGACAGGAAACAGCTCTTCGATTTCTCGGGACGGCCCCGGTGCCCAGCAATTGTCATTGTCCCGAATTTTCACCAAATTAATTCAAATCCGAAAAAAATAGTCATAGTATAGATTTCTTAAACCCGAACGATAATATTATGTGAACGTCCTTTCACCTGGGATTAATATTTCCAACAGCTTTTAATTAAATGATATTATAAACATCGGTGGAAGAATTGTTGACCGTGGAAATGACCTTAGGGAAAGCTTGGTTGGAGAATGAGGTCCATGAAGAAAAACACAAATAAGAAAAACTGTGAAACGTCGGCACACAATATAATAAGTTTTTCTTATTTGTGTGTTTCTTCATTGACCGCACCCCCCTCCCCACCCTCCTCTCCCCCCCCCCCCCATCAAGCTTCTTCTTAGAGAATATAAACAGGTAGGTTGTTTAAACATAAGATTGGTTTTGACATTGAGTTTTCTTTTAAAATGAGATCGTGCCCTTATGTAATATTTTATGAAATAACTAAAAGTTGTATGCAATGTTTCTCAGCGAAACGATAATTTCATGTTGATCATAGGAACGTGTGATCATAGGAACGTGTGATCATAGGAACGTGTGATCATAGGAACGTGTGATCATAGGAACGTGTGATCATAGGAACGTGTGATCCGTATTTTTGTCAAAATTTAAGTGGACTATATTTAGTAGCTTTTATCCCAGCACGAGCCTTCTTATAGATAACCATTATCTACGTTTTGGGTATTTTCATCAATTAGAAGTAGCGACATATTTTTTTAAGTTTTTTTTAGATTTATTGGTAAAAGTTATATTGAAGTTTAAAGGCGGATGAACTATACAATTTAATGAAACAGGTTATATCGAAGTTAAATAAAGGAGACTCTTCATTTTCGGTTCTTCACGCTTGAACTTAGACAATGCTCACTTGAGCATTCCCTCGAATGAATGTGCGTAGCGAAAGAGCGGGAGAGATTACCTTGTGCAGAACGAACAGAGAATTTAATAAGAAATTTAATTTTCAATAAACTTTGAAATACTTTGTTTTTTCAATATTAATATTAATTGATATAAACTTTATTACGGGAATTTTAATAAGTAGAAATAGTTATGTAAAAAATAAATGATACGTATTAAATGGGAACGGACCAAAAGGTTTTAAATTAATGAAAAATAAAATAAAAGTGTCCAAAATTGATGGTATGATAGTCAAATAAAAATAAATTGTACAATTAGTAAAATAATAATTAGTTTTGACTTGTTCTCGATTATAATAAAAATAAATTATATTACCATAATTTTTTTAAATATTTAATAATAGCTTGTGATTTTACCATAATTTTAATGTTTGGTAAATTTTATTCTATAATGTTGATAATTTGAATAAAATGTTAATATAACATTTTTAATTGGTAGAAAGACTAGACTTGAAAATCGACAGGATATGTCTGAAACGTTGTTCGATGTTTTAAATAAATGATAAGCAGTTTGAAAGGGTGTGTTATTTCTTTCGGAAAATACATAGAAGTAAAATAAATAAATAAATAAAAAACTTCTAGCAGGGCTTTACGTGTCGAAAGTCAGTTGATCTAATATTATAAATTAAATTTATTAACAAATATCTGAAATGGTCTTTGAACACCTAAGTCAAAATGGTCGGGAGTTATGTAAAACATGTAAAATGTTAAAGCCTATTATTTACGAACAGCATTCGCAAGCAGCTCATTTGAATTAGATTGCTTGAATACCCCAACCTTCAGAAGTAACATTAGTTAATTTGTATAAATAAAGGGAGGGGAGGCATGAATTGCGAATTGGAATCAAGCTGTATCAAGTAAATTAATGCAGACCGAATCATGAAAGCAATATCAACAGACAGTTGACGGGACGCAACAGTTGACGGTTTATAGTCAAGGCAACTAATTATGCGAGGTGATAGAGCAATCTAACAAGCTTAGAAAGCCCCCCTCCCCTCCCCCAATCAGCCGCTTCAGGAATACCTGTACCGGTACCTGTCCGTGTCCGATGGGGGCAGCCAGCACTTGTCCAAAGCGGTGAAAGTCGATATTTTATCCACGGGAAGAGTTTTCTTCCTATTTGGAATAACATTTAAAACTAATATTGATAAATGACAGGAAAATTACTTAATTAAAAATTATGGATGGAATGAACTTTGTATTGTGGATAAAGATAAAACCTCGGTCAAGCAAATCAGTATAGCATCTTCGCCATTTCTATAGGCTAGATACGAAAAACAAATTTAATGTTTTACTTGTTTATTTTGACATATTCCGGAAAAATTACACAGAACAAAATAATAGTTCAAAGTTCTCGGGAGTGAGGAGGGTCCGACCCTTAGCGGGCCCAGAGAGTGCTCATCAACCAAATCTTTATTTTATTGATTATTCTAATAATTAATCTGTTGATAATATCGCTAGTTACAACTTTTGAAACAAGCCAAGTCAATACTCCGCTGGGTTATTTATTGGTGCTTGTAGGCCCGAGTTAAAACCTGTCGGGGCGCCCGACATTTTTATGGGCGCATGCCCTGTTGCCAGTTAAAAGCAAAGCGCGCTTTGAAAAAGGTCTCCCGTAACAGATGGATTTCTTGCAATCAATATGAGGACAATGAAAAAGAATTTACGATTTACGATAAAGTTTTCAAAAGTTTGGGGAAAAATAATAAACTTTACTCAAATAAAATAAATAATGGTCTGCAAGTTTTGGCAATTAAGTATAAAATTTCATTGATTGAAAGACATTGATCAGACCGGTTCTGGCGTACGCCTCGGAGTCGTGGGCAATATCACTGCTGCCCAACAGAGACTGGAGAACTGCTGCCCAAAAGAGACTGGAAAACTGCTGCTCAACAGAAACTGGAGAACTGCTGCCCAACAGAGACTGGAGAACTGCTGCCCAACAGCGCGCAGACTGGTGGAAATTATTAGAGGAGGTCAGGGATCAGTTAATGGTCTGTTGAAGCAATGGAAGAAGAAGAAGAAAAAATATAAAATTTCCATCGATGGTGTTAAAAAGAAAATCGATGTCTTTGCTCATGTTATTCCAAAGCTCACCGAATGGTTATAAAAAAAAAATTGGTTTAACGAACTTCAAAAGTTGTTCGAAATTCTTTTCGGACATGCGGCTATTTTTTTTTTATATAGAATATCTTTCTTTACCTTCTCCTTTACCTTTTATATAGAATATCTTTCTTTACCTTCTCGTAGTTCACGCGTGATCGCATTGAATCCGATTCTTAAAATAGTCTCGTGCCCACAACTTTCAGTTGTTTTTTTTTTTCAGGAATTTCTTATGAACCATTTAGCCACACATAGTAGAATGTTCTCATCGCACATGTTAAGAAAGTGACCGAAACTCAACGACTGTAAGGTTGCGTTGACGCTAAATGATGCATTTAACAATTTAATGCGCCATACAAAAATTAAATGGAAAGATGAGGACGAAAGTTGGAGATGAAAGGGGCACATAATGGACATAACTAAAGACTTCAAACATCTCATAAAAGTTTTAAAAGCTCTAGAACTTAAAAGTATTCTTTTATCAGATGAAAATATTAAATTCCATTCCCAGAAGTGCTAAGGAATTAATTTCACGCTAGGAAAAAGTTCTTCATAGCTTTAATGTTCCAAGATGACTAAAGCACTTATTAAACCATTTATATAATGTTCACTGCACCGCAATAATACAAAGCTTAATTATACTTTATTGGTTTAATATAAACTAATAATGTAAAAGAGAAACATTGTGCTTAAGTCGCATGGCTTCTGCAACAAGATCTTTATTAAATCTTAGCAAAATCAAAGATTATAAAAAAAAAATAAAAAACGCTGCAAATTATTATATGATGGTTTATTATTTTCAAATAGTTATGTTTCAAAAATATTCGCGTGTCCATTCACACGGCTTTCCTATATAGCAAGTAGGCTAAGATGTCCAGGATATGTGGTCAGAATAGAACCTTAAACGGTATAGAGGAAAATTATGGAGGTGCATTTCAGTGGGAAAAGGAAAAAGGAAAGATAGAGAGGCTGGTAAAAGAGGAGGATGGATCGAAGGAAAAATGAACTGTAGAGCGATACAAGGAAGCCGGGAGTAGGCGATTGGAAGATAGAGGCGCAAGACAGGAAGAAATGGAAAAGGAGCTCCGAAATTAGTATACAATGTCCAATACGCTATATCTCTGCTGATACTGCTACGATTTTTTTTTTTTTTTTTTTTTAATTGAATTTTATAACGTCGATTAAACATATCAAAAGTGTACTGATTCCAAAACACTTCCCTCTATTTTTAGAAATATGCGTTATAAAATAACAAATCGGCCTCTATGTTGAACAGAAACGGCAGATGGTAATGTCGAGTTCCGAGGATCAATCTGAGATTGCCAGTGTTGCCAAATTTCAAGAAAATGGGTCGAGTGGTCTCGCAAAAAAACAGCAGACGGCGTACGGTGGACGACGGTCGGGCGTATTTTTTTATATTTGGATTCAACGTATTTTGAAATGTACCTTAAAACCTCAAATTTTGAGGGAGGATTAAAAAAAAAATGTTTTTCTTGGTGAAGAATGAAATTTTGTTAAATATACCTATCGTACTTCGGCATCATACTAGAAGTATTAACATCCAATTCACGGAGGAATGATAAAATCCTTTACACCAGAAAAACTCATATTTAATAAATAAAAAAAAACTAAAAAATAAAACTGGAAGCCGATGGAGAAAAACATCAATTAAAAAGAGTAAAACGTGTGTCGTTAAAACCAGCTAACGACCGCTGTTAATGAGAGTCAAATCTCATTTGAAGAAATATTTTTCTTAATAAGCAAATCGGCCATCAATTATTTTTCTTCGAAGACGGCTCGGTCTCCAGGTGCTAACCAGCTATACGCTCTCCACGACTTGAACAGCTACAGAAGTATCGTCAAGGAAGCTAGCATGAAAAAATTAAGATCCAAGCTAACACCGAAAACAGAAGTACAAGCAGAGAAATTAGATCGTAGTACAAATTTAAGATACTTTCTTAATTGGATGTAATTAATTGAATATACCTTGTGCAATATATAATATAATAATATAATTAGTAGATATAGACCTTGGTAGGGGTTGAGACCTGCGGAGGGAGGCTGGAGGGGAGAGGGGAGGCATATGGTTTGAAATACCCTCAAAGAGGAAGAGGGAGTCCTGGATTCCCTAAAATTATAAATTTGTTTATAATGTAATAGTCATTAGTTAACTGGTCTATGGCGCAGGGTACTGGCGGGTTTGTTCCATTGCCCCCTTTCCCTTGGATCCGCCCTTGACCTTGTAAACACAGAACCAAATGCCCTGGGCGAGGGAGCGGTTCCCACCAACAAATATTGATATTTAGTAACAAACATACACATATGGTACGAGCAGTGGCATAGGCAGGATTCCGTTTCGGGGAGGGATGGGAGAGGGGGTACATCCAAGAATCTACTTTAAACAAATCCATCCCAACCGTACATATATAATATATGTTCTCTCTATATATAATATTTCTATGCCAAGGTATGTTATTTATAAAATAACATTCGAATAGGCTTATATAATTTTTGTTTACAGCTAAGATTAAGTAAAAGTATTTTGTAATTTCGGGGCGGAGAGGAGGGGAGGAGAGAGGAAGGGGGTCAGACCCCTCGGACCTTCCCTCTGGCTACGCCACTGATATCGTCATTCCCATGCTAAACTAAGGATTATGAAAATCATTATTTTTGAGGAGAGAAAAAAACGTTGTGTATTCTGTGTATGAGGGAGAGCTTCGATAATTTTAATTTTCATGTTGGTTGTGCATTTACCAACAGAAAAAAATTATCCAAGGTGACCTTTATATACAGAAGAATAAAAGTAGCGATTTTTATATTTCCCAGTTTAGCGTGGGAATGACGTTATTACATAATTAACTAATGAAGACTTTAATGAAGCTATCAGCTATGAAGAAGATTTCAAGGTGAAGGTTGCACCTGTTGACCGTTATACACCTGTCACAGTTAGACAATCGAGAATCAATAATCCAGGTTTCAGATTAACCGGATAATCGACTATCTATTACCTATATTACACCCAAGTGTAAAAGTTTAAAAGAAATACTTAATTATAATTTTAATCAAAGTTTAATACTATAATTATATAATATTTAATAAAATATTAAATATAAATTAATAAAATTATACTATAATATAAAAGACATGCTTTCGTTTGTAACCTCTAACGGCGAAAACTACAGAACCAATCTTTACCAAATTTCAACTACATCTTCACGGTCCTCAGTAACAATTAGCAACAATAAAATCTACCGATTTTTCATTAAAATGTCATTAAAAAATTTATTTACCAACAGGTCCGTCAATCCAATGAAATTTATCGCATAACTGTAAAAACATCTGTTATAGAATAAGCGAATAAGTGTAAAAAGAAATACACATTTTCTTCACATTTACAAATTCTAAATATAAATCTAAACAAAAATGTCTAAATGAACGTAAAAATAGATTCGCATAAAGATGAGCACACCCAAAGAATTCCCCAAGCTTGAAAAACAAGGATACCTAAATACATTACAAGTCATAAAAAAGTATATATATTTAGAATTTGTACCTGTGTTATGTAATTTATGTAGTTTATTAATGCATCAAATTAATTCCTTCGTACACTAAAAAGTACAGTAAACACTCGTTACGACGAACTCAAAGGGAACAGAAAATCAGCTGATCGTTAACATAAAGTTTGTAATACCCGAATAAAACAAAAATGAGTAAGTTAATAAAGCAGATCAAAAATGAGTAAGTTAATAAAGTAGATCAAAACATTTTTTTTTTAATATAACGCAATTTATTAAAACCTTCTATTGTAGATACATTTGATTGAATCATAGAAGTAATTTTTCTTCTAAATCTGTTAGGGTCGCGAGTCGAAAGCGTTTGGTAGGAGAATCGCTGGCCGCACGAGTATCAATCAAATTCTTATTTTTTATAATTGTCGATGATGTCGACTTTGGGAATTCGGAATCCTGTGCTTCTCCACAATCTGTTTTTGATCAATATTTCCCATTTCACATCTTGTAATTCAATATCGATGAGATATTGCGTTTCGTTTTTTTTTTTTTTTTTTTGGCATTTTAACCAAATAAGATAAAAATGTCAACACAGAACCTTTCTTTAAATAATAAAATCCGAAACTGGACAGACAATTTCTGCGTACACTTAGCGATTCGCTAAACGCGTCCGCTGGTCGCCCTGTGTGCGTTGAAATTTTTAACATTCAGTAGTCATTCTGCAAAGTAGTTTTAAACATGTCAAATGATAGAATAGAATAATCCTAGAATAGTATTTACGTTTTGATAAAAACTATTCTAGGATTTGAAGGATTGGTTTAACCTATTGATTGGATGGTTTATGGATATGAATAAATTAAATTGGGATTCTGGTGTAAAGAGACAAAAAGGGTAAGATGTGGAGAGGTTGAATAGAGTCTTAATAGGAATTGCCAAAAACGAAAATAAATAAAAATAAATATATAAAATCTTTAAAAATATATATATACATTGAAAATGAATAGGAAATAAAAATATAATAACAGAAATCAAAAGTTTACCAGATGTTAGTATTGATAATGGAGATAAGAGTGGATGGTGAGATATGAGAACGGAGCATAACATTTATGAAACAGTTATTGTTGTTTTACTAAATTGAAAATTTGGGAATGCGTTGGGGATAGGTTTTGTTTATCAGTCATTTGATTGACGGGGAGGGATTCTAATTGGATGTAGAAGCTTTCTGAAAGGAGTCATTTGTCATGGTTAAGGACTGAGGCGTGAATTTCATTTTGTCGTACTTCACATTTCTACTTTTCATGCCGATACTTTATAATCTATGCCTACCTACATTATTTATATATTATGTTTTATACTTAAAAAATGTCATATTATATTGTTTGTTATCTTGTTTTTTTTTTTCTATTTAGCTATGAAGGCCTAAAAAGTAGACCGAAAAGTTGGCATAGAATAAAAAATAAAAAACACAACACCGCGCTCCCTCTCTCCCCTCCTCCAACCCCCCCCCCCCCCCCCCCCCGGCCAACTCCTCTTTAAAAATATAATAACATGAAGATATGAATGGAAATGTGGTATTTATGTTTAACTTATCAATTAGTTATCTTGAACAATAATCACAATCACATGCGCGCGAAGACCAACAAACCCGTCCAAATCGGAACGGCGAACCGTCAAAGCGCTCGTTGAAAAATCCGGCACGAGACGGACCGTCGCTCTGATTAAAAACACTGATAGCCTAACACTGTGTAAACAGTGAAATCTCGATAACTGGTTACAGGGTAGCAGCTATCAAGTGATAGCGTGTTCTGATAACAGGTTATTGTAGCAACCTGTTATTTCATTATTTGTCTCACCACTTACTCACTTTATATTTAAAGAAGTGAGAGTGAAAGAGCAAAGGTGTGATTCCAATAACGGACTCTTTCTGGTAACATGTTATCACGGTGAATGTTACTTTCAAGTAACACGTGATTTTAGACAGCGACGTTATTTCGATCCCACCACTACTTACAAATAGAAAGAATTGCGAATCGGATCGCCAATGTGTACGCACCTTTTATGTGACCAAGGAATCGTTTTCGTTAAACAATTATCCAGATAGTTAATAGTACAAATAACGGGGGGATAAATGATTATTTATTGAGTTCAAGGGACTTGATAAAATTGCAATGTAAACAAACATAAAGTGTTCAGTAATGTCCACCTCTGGGATTGAGGTGAAGAACGGAAAGCTAATAATTATATTATGACTTTCAAGTTCGTTGTAACCAAATCAGTTCTCACTAGGGATCAAAAAGTAGTTCGCAGTTAGTATTAATGAAATTATTTCGTTAAAACGAAGATGGTATGGGAAAACCAATACATATTTCTATGGGATTCGGTTATAGTTCGCTTTTAATAGAGTAATATTCGGGTTCGTAGTAATGGGGGTTGTACTTTCTAAGAGTTAGCTTTAAAAACTAAATTAAATAATAATAGTAAGTTGGAGTGATTGGATTTTGGATTTCGATATCAAAGACTAACCTTGCTTCGGGCAGACTCGGCATTCCATGTACAGACCGTGCCAAAAACATTAGCCGACTTGTCAATAGGCCACGCCCACCAGTTGTTCTGCGGAACTATTACGAAAGATTGTATTCATTTTTATTATTATATTTTGACCATTCTTTACTTCCAGGTTTGTCTGGAGACAAATTCAAGTTTGACCCGAATGGTGACGGCCCAGCCAGATACAACATTGTCCACTTCAAACAAGTGAGAAAAGGGGAGTACCAATGGGTACAAGTGGGCCAGTACATTGAAGGGGAACTCGAGCTTAACATGTCAGGTAACGCACAACAAATCATTTAATTAATTTCCTTCTGATTAATGCAAAACTATTAAATCCCAAACACTTGATTTTTTTTAATTCTTAATACTACTCCAGAACCGTTACTCCAAAATGGCGGAGGTCTACAGTTTTAAGCCCTGACTGTGCATCAAATGTGCTGAACAAGATCAAAGAGAGAGTGAACTCAGTGGAAAAAATGTGCAATGATGTGAACAGGAGCTTCCTGGATAAAGGGGAAGTCTCTAAGTAGACAAAATTGAAATTAAAAAAGACTATAAATCCAATTTTCTCCCAATAATAATCAACTAAACTCCTTCGAATGCTGGTCAGTTACTACAAAGCAGAATATAAATTGATGGATCAATGTCACCATGGTGATAGTTGATGTATAGAAATTTAGCTGTAGCTAGGTCAGCCATCTATTTCAAGGTCACTACGTAACATAATTCCTAATAATCAAAGCTACCTTCTAGACAATGGAGATAGAGAAGTTTGATTCAGAACATAGAATAAAAAAAAATTAATTTAGCCAAATAGAATATTTAAAAAAAAAGAACAGTTAATTATTTTATATTTAATATTTTCCAGAGGTGCAGTTCAAAATGAACGAAAAAAGAGGGCCTGAATCAGTTTGTTCTCTTCCGTGCGAACAAGGGCAAGCTAAGAAGTATGTCGAAGGAGAGAGCTGCTGTTGGCACTGCTTCAATTGTACTCAATATCAGGTTGGTTTATTTATTTGTTTGATTGAATACAAATTAATCCTTACATTCCAGATTGCTAGCCATCAATTCCATGTCATCATATACACTTCCATACTAAGATGTTTTATTTTAACTCATTCATAGCCAAAGCTAACTGCTAAATTTCTTTGAATTTCCCCGTCTTCAGGAATCAGGAGTTGTGCCTATAATTGAATAAATTCAAATTTCAAATAGGTCTTCATCCATTTGCTTCATCGCTCCTAATATTATAACTAAAAGTTACTGTTAGCGGAATATTCCACTATTAGAGACTAACTACATTCACTGTGTCCTTGTGTGTGTTATATGCATGAATATTAATGGTAAAAATAGCTGATAAAAATAACTTATTGTCTTTATTGTTTGTAATTAATAATTGGTTAAATTGCCTCTTATTAGGGATATATCTAACCCATTTAAGTACAGTAAATAAAAGTTGCCATAATTCTTTGAAAAATAATATAAATGAAAATTTAAACTAAATTTGATCAAATTACATTAATAAAATTCAGTTTTAAATTGCATTGTAATAATACTAAAATTAAGCTATCGTTTAAATAAAAAATATTTCTGAATTTTTAAGGAAACAAACTAGTCCTTGTTTTCAGGTGAATCAATATTTTCCCGAGCAAAAGATAACAGGTATCAAAGTATTAATAAGGAAACTAACCATCCAGGACCTCAATAAACGACATCTAGAACCTACGGTACAAATGGCCTAATAGTATGGATAGGAATTGGTCACGCGACTCTCTATATTATTAATACTTTCATAAATATTGTAATATACCTTCATCTCATCAATATTGTACAAAAAACAGTGAATAAAGTTAAACTGTTTTGAACAAAATTTTCAATTTTATTTTGTTTGTGAATGTTGTCCATTAGCAGCTATAGCAATTAGCTTAAGATAAAATCCACAATGTCATCCCAATCTATAAAAACACAATAATTCAAAGATTGAAAAACCTATATTTCACAGGTTGTTATTGTTACAGATAAGGCATCCAACGGACGAGACTCAGTGTCAGATCTGCCCGCTGGGCACAATCCCTGACAAATATCACAGCTACTGTAACGAAATCCCAGAATCCTTTCTCAGAGTAGAGAGTGCTCTGGCCATCAGCGCAATGACAATATCTACTTTGGGTAAATAACACTCTGTACGACTATACAATAGGCACCAAGCTGCATTTGAAGAACACACTTCATAATCACACATTCCATTTGTCAGTCAATGCATGAATATTAAATTAAATAAATTCAATATTGCTGTCTAACTTTAATCTCCGGCAAAGATTTTGTCCTACTTGCATAAATATCAATCCAATATTCCGAAGTGCCAATTACAATGGATATGGTCATGAGATCTAGCATAATTATTTTTGAAGTAGCCTACCAAATCATCAAAGTCATCAACTTGATTTTCTTCATAAACTCGTGGTTCTCAGTCTGTTAACTACAGCAATTACCAACTTCACAGGGATACCCAAATCAATTAATAGGGGAAAAAAACTGTACCACTGCAACACATGAAGTCTTTGACTTCAGTACTTGCTTAGGACATAATGTTTATTGGCCAACGATTAAACAAGGAGATGTGGATAGCACCCATCTTCAACCATCAGGTTTTTTCGCTATCTCATAGCTGGGCCCAGGAGATAATATTTCATTGTCCTACCCACTGAGCTGCCCGACTCCTAACTATTGTAGTCATCACCAATAACTAATATATTTTACGATATTAGCAGGAGCAAAAAACAAACAATCCAGGAGAACATTTTTTTTTATCAATTTGAGATTAATAAAAACCAAAAACATTATAGGTAGCATTGATCTTCTCAAATTTATTTTATTTATTAATTAATTTATTTATTTTATAGCATTTTTTGCATGCATTAATACTTCTTTGTTCATTTCTCAAATAAATATTTTTGAGAAAAAAATAAAGTTAATTTCCCCTAATATATTTGCCTCCCAGCATTTGGTTATTTCTATTTTTTTATTACTTACAATAATATTAATGTTTGAAAACGTTTTATTGTAGGGGTCATGGCCACAATGTTTGTTGTCGGAGCCTTTATAAAACACAACGAGACTCCTGTTGTCAAGGCCGCAGGAAGAGAATTGAGTTACGTTCTACTCACTGGAATATTATTATGTTACTTAATTACTTTTGCATTGGTCTTAAGGCCATCAAATGTTGTTTGTGGAATACAAAGGTAAACTCAGAATATTAGTTTAAATCAGCATGTAACTCTAGCCTCTGCATGATAAGCTTCTCATATTAATGTTAAAAATAACCAATAACTAGCATTTCACGATTAGGTTTGGGATTGGTATATGCTTTACCGTGGTGTACGCAGCGCTCTTAACAAAAACAAATAGGATAGCGAGGATATTTAATGCAGGAAAGAGGACGGCTAAACGACCAAGCTTTATTAATCCAAAATCACAACTACTAATTTGTGGTGGTCTTGTCAGTGTTCAGGTAATTTAAATTTGCATGTAAATATCAACATCAAAAATAGATAATATCAGTATAATAATATAAATCAGTTCCTCAATCTATTGATACATACAATCAATATTATCTGGAAAACCTTAGCTAGAATTCAAGAAGTGAGAGAAAATAGGCCAAAGAATTGATAAGGGAACTTTGTAGAAGTGTTAAATTCCAACGCTGAGAAATTCCCTCATGGATTCATGCTATATAACGGCTGTGGATAATCTTAATTTCTAGTAACATAAAAAAGTGATACTCTCAGTTGAAGCACAAAAAATTATTTCAAAAGGAATCAAGGAAAGAAAAAACTGTCTTCTGCTGTGTAAGGATAAGACATTGTGAATTCTCACATGGTGACTTATTATGAGGGCTTGAATGACCAACTTATAAGGTTATGTAATTCTGAAAATGGTAAAACAAGATTAGCTGGATCCAAAATTCTCATTGATAGGAAAGAAGTTAGCTTTGCCCCCAATGTTAAAGGAAACTTTATGCGACAGTGAAAAAATGCTTTAAAAAAATATGAGAATTTTTTAATTGGCAAATTTCTAAAACGGACAAATATGAAAGTTTTTCCAATAACCCTACAAATTATTACTCCTCAATTTCCAAAAAAAAAATCTGTTTAATAGCTTCTTTGTGGGTTTTTTAATCATCTCCATTAATCAATATTTATTTTATTTGTATAATTTTTACTGTTTGAACAATATAAATATTTAAAATTAAATATGGAATAAGTAAAGTACATGTTTTTATAATTTTCATATTAAACTAGTATAAATATTTCCTCTATTTTACACTGATATTTAGCCCAAACATTTTATGCTTATTGTCTCTAAGTCTTTAAAAAAATATAGTCAAATAAATGAATTGAAATTTCATGTAAAACTTTTGAACTAACAATCGCAGCCTTCTATAAAATCAATATTCTAATTTTCAGGTGGTTATTAACATTATATGGATGATAGTTTTACCGCCAAAAGCTATCCATCATTACCCTACAAGAGAAGATAATCTTTTAGTATGTTCATCATACATAGATGCCTCTTATATGATCGCTTTTGGTTACCCAATACTTCTAATTGTTGTTTGCACAATATATGCAATATTGACTCGAAATATTCCTGAAGCTTTTAATGAATCCAAACATATAGGTAAATTTATTCGTATTTAGTTATAAAAGTGGTTTTTAAAAATCGAGGAGTGGAAATTCACAACAGTCTCAAGTGAATAATCAGAACGGTCTCAAGAAAGTCACAAGTGCCAATAATTCTTTTTTGTTTGTTTTATAATATTGTTTTGTATACCAAGGACCTGTCCTCATATCGGTCTAAGCACCTAAACTCATATATAATGGGTTTCAATTAATTTAAAATAAATAAATTTGTTAAGTATAAAAAAGTTTATCGTAATCATAATCTAAAACCTCTTTTACCACTTAAGCAGTGTGAGGTTGTCCTTTGTAGAGCCTGGACCAGGTTGTCCTCTCCTGTACCAGTTGACTCATCCTGCTCCAGTCTTTGGAACGCTTCCCGCACGCCTTCCTCCCAGGATATTCGGGGTCTTCCCCTGGTTCTCCTGCCTTCCACTTAAGTCTGGAACTTCTGGCAACTATATCTTGGCTCATCCTGAGAAGGTGATCGAACCATCTTAACTTTTGTTCTTCCAGAATTGTTTCCATGGACTTTATTTTGAGACTCGCTCGGATGGTAGTGTTGCAAATCCTGTCTCATCTAGTCTTTTACTTATCACAAAAACTAGAAAGAATAGAGCTGGACAGTTATAAAAAAGTTTATAATAAACTAAATTCGCAGATTCCACAATTTTTTCAATTTGGTACTTTGGCTGTTGTGAATTTCCACTATTAGCAAAGTGGACCTACAATACAAGACAGCTATCATCCTTTACCATAGCCTATAAATTTGTGTCAAATGATGAAGGCCATCAGCCATAAATAAAATAAAAAAAATAAACTATAGATGGATGTAAATGTGTAAGTTAAATCAAAATGAGAATAATATAACAAAGATATATTTTTTAAATAAAAGGAGAAAAACTAATGCTTATAGATTTGTTGCCTTCTTTGATAACATCTCTGGACTAATGTTTTTTGATTATTATATTATATTATTTGATTATTATTAAAAATTGATTTTTTTATTTATTGTTTTATTACTTTTTCAATATTTTTGTTGTATCTTTCTCATTTCTATTGCTCATAGAATATCTTGATTGTAGTCCTAAGGGTGAATTTATTACATTATTTGGCTGAAACTGAGGCAAATAAAACAGTTCTTTAATTTGGTTGTTTCATTTATCAAGTTGATAAAATTAAAAACTAATCTGGACATGTTTTATTATTACAGTATTCACAATGTATACGACCTGTGTGATATGGCTAGCATTTGTGCCATTGTATTTTGTGACCGGTAACCACATGCCTCTCAGAATAACTTCAATGTCAGTCGCAATTAGTTTCTCAGCAAGTGTCACTATTGGTTGTCTCTTCTCCCCAAAGGTAACTTAGTCATTTTGCTTATTTATCAAGAGTGTATAACTGGTTTTCTTGGTCATGTTATCAAACTCATTAGGAAGTATATTTAGTATTTTTATCTCTGCCACTAGCATTACAAATATATTGCCTGTCCAGTTACAACTTACTGATTTTTTCTTCTTTTTAGTTGTATATAATCTTGATCCGACCGGAACGAAACGTCAGGCAAAGCATGATGCCCACGTCCCGCTACAGTGGGACAGTCAAATCTGGAACGAGCGCAAGTGTAATGGCTGCTGCCGTAGCTGTTACAGACAGCAATCGTCTGTCACAAAACATTACACACACTGTGGAAGCACCTTGTGAGTAATAGAACTATAGTTAATCAGAAATTTATTTTCATGTTTAATTAATGATTAATAAATTTCATATATATGTGACAAATAAACTGTTCATGTTCTGAAGTTACAAGATTTGATATGTTTTTAAGAATGGTGAATAATAGAAAACTTTACTTCTATGGATTCTTCTCCGTCTTTCTCTCTCAAACAGTCATAGAGTTCCTCAAAAACTTAACACCCATACAGCTTGATCTCTAGTTTTGTTGAAATGGGCAAGGCTTGCATTCATTGGTACGAGGATGAATAAAAAATAAACTGTAATTATTTTTTATATATCTGTTGATTAATAACATTCACAAGCCATACTTTCAGCATAGCTCAATGAAGTCTCCTGTGTGATCTACGCACTTTTGCCAACGATTATGAAGTCTAGATATTCCTTATTCATAAAAAGTTTGAGGGCGAGGCAATTGTGTACGTGCTCCTCACTTCTTCATTTCCGCGAATCGTTCTCCTCCAAGTCATTCTTTCAAGGTCACAAACAAAAAATAGTCACAGGAGGACAAGTCTGGGCTTTAAGGAGGATGTTCGAGGGTTTCCGAGCCCATTTCTTCCAATTCATTCTTAGTCAAGATCATGGTGTAGTCATGGGAGAAAAATGAGATCTCTCAACAGAGAACCGGCAATCATATGTAACAAATTCTCAAATGGCATAAATGTAAGACTTGTCCTTGGGCATCGATCATGACTTTCATATTTGACTTTTTTTTTATCCAACCTTAAATTTTCTGACCCACGTATATACACGATTCTGGGACAGTATAGTGTCCCCAAACAATGCCTTCACATGAGTAAACATTTCTGAGAGTTATAATTATATGTTGTGCACCAGAGGAATGTAGCTCCTGCTTGGTCATGGCTGAACAGAACAGAACAGGGCCGCTGATCGAGCTGGTTCCCCAGTCCTAAAAAACCAAACATCCACCTCCCACAATGTCATCTAGCCAGGAAATGTGTGCTGAGTAAAATAGTAAATTCACCGTTTATAGTTGATTCACTCTCCTAAAACAGAAGGTTACAGTTCTCAATGATGTTGTCTGATATATCTGCCTGACTTGCCACATGGACAGAGAGGGCTACCATTACCATTAAACATCAGAGATGATTGTTTCCTATTCTTAGATCCTGGGCTGCCTACAAAAATGTCGGGCCCCTGACAGGTTATAACTTGGGCCTGCAAGTACCAATACCTCACCCGAGTATTGATTTTGGTTATTTTAAAAATTGTAACTATCGGTATTGTAAAAAAATTATTACTTAAAATAATCAATAAAATAAGGACAAACTTAAAAAATTGTGATGAGTCTTCTTCTGGGTATCCAAGAATCTGGCCCCATGACTGCTGGACCTTCTGAAAGTTGTCGGACATTCGGGCCTTATGAGCGGCCCTTCTTAGGCTGAATATAATTAATTGCTTTCTCCTTAAGAATTGGTAGTGAATATCTTTTTGAATGCCTGTTATGGCAATTTTTTTCTTTCTTCGTGGCTTAGTGTAATTGCTGCTAGGATATATGGTGTTCCTTGTTCAGTCTGCAATGTCCAAGCATCTAATGAAGGTTCCCTTTTTTTTATTGTTTTGCTACAGTACAGGAACTCTTCTATAAACCATTCAGTTATTTATTATTAGGCCATAACTGATGACCGGTAATCATGGCCCGATTTCTTATGAAGTGCCTCCTAGAGTCCACTTTTTTTTATTTGGATTAAAATGATTTCTTTCAGAAAAATAAATAAAAGTCGGTAAAATTAAATAAAATAATACTATAATTGGTATGTTTTATGAACATCTTGACTGATCTTAAAAAACATTCTCTAACCTTAAAAAATATATATACATATATATTATTAGCTGATCATTACTACAAGAGCCTTTGACTAATTCCACCATCCGAAGCTACTTTGAGAAGATCACCCTAACAGTAAATTTTCTATATTTTTAGTTAAGATATTTTAATACTTTCAACAGTTTTAAGCACTTAATATGAGCATGTAATTTTAAGCAAAGGATTGAGCTTTGACATAAGCATTAGTATAGTATTGAGTTCTAATGCGTGTGCCCAACCTTGATGGCAAGTTAAAATGGCTCTTCCCCTCCATCCATAGACACTATTTCCTCTAATCTTAGCTATAACCAAGCAGCAACTCCCACCACCTCTCTTACGTCTCTACAGCATCCTGCAATTCAAATCCTCAATCCACTCACAAGAAACATGATCTTTCTGGTCACTTTATTCCATTCCATAGAACTAAAACATTTTATGGTTCTTTTCTTGGCTGTTCCACTACCCTTCAGTATTCTCTCCCTTCTAATATATGCCATGCTTCTTTCCTGCCCTCATTCAAATCCCTTCTTTTCCAACACCTGCTCACATTCCAAACAGATGCTCTCTGTTCATATAATTTCAGTATCAGAAGTAAATATTTTTTTTAATTTTATTAAGTTGAAGTTCTTTGAAGTTTCTATCACGTTTAAGTTATAACTTATGAAATGAATTCATTATTTTTATTATTTTTTTTTTTTTATGACTAACAATTATATTTTTTCATAAGAAGAAACTCCTTTGTTTTGTTTATATATTTTTAACTGATATAATATAGATGCTTATTGATTTAATTTATTTTGTCTTTTGACCAGAAATGTTTAATGTTGTTCATGTAATTGTGTTATTCTAAAAAGACCTAGTAATAGAATAAAGTTTTTTTCTATCTATCTATCTGATTTAATTAATATTAGATCATTTTATTTTGAAGGTTTAGTTTTAATAATCCTTTTTAAGTATAATCTTTTTTCCATACATTTTTTTAGCTTCCAAATCTTCTGAAATAGAATTGAAAAGTGAAGGCATATCATTCAGACCAAAACCACTTCTTGTTAGCAGATCGACACAAACTCTAGCAACAGAAGCCAGTAACAATAATATGAACTTAGAAAAAGCTGCCTCACTAGTAGGAAACGGCCCTATATCGACAGATGTACAGTTGTAGCATTGAAACTCTCTCGAGGTCAAATTGTAAATAATGTATTATTTATTATTATAAAACAGATATAAAAGAGTGCGATAGAAGATACAATTATAAGAAAAGATATGTAAATAAAGAAATATATAAGTCGTAGAGAACAGGATCATCACTATTCTTTTGTATATAAGTACAAGCTAAAATATTACTCTAATGAATAAACATGAGTGTATGAATATTTTTATAATATTTCTTTACTTATTTCTCTTAAAACTTACAATTAGTGGTAAGTGACCCCGACGGGTCAGAGTAGTTTGGCCTATAAAGCTGTTGAAAAAGCTGAAGCATGAAGCGGGTTAGGCATCACTCATGAGCCCAATGATGTCTAAACTGTGCGTTCAGCGATATGTAAAATACTTTGTAATTATATAACTTTATTCATTTTTATTAGTAGTAAGAAATTTTAAAATTACTAAGCTCTGTTGTATATACAAAGAAATAAAGTTTATGATAATTAAAAAAAAAAAAATATGAAGAAGAAGATTAATTTATTTGTGTCAGAAATAGTTTTACTTTATCTAATGATAAACAATTATTGAAAATAATAATGTATGCTCATTGCCTGTGGTAAAATGTAAATAAATACATCTGCTGTGTTTGAATTTATAGAGTGAATGATAATTTATTACTTATATCAGATATGTTAATGAAAGCAATTTATTTCTGTAAATAAATTTTATAATGTGTGAAAATGTTGAGTTTATGTAAATAATCCTGTTAATTACAGTTACGCTTAGTAAATGTTGTGATGAGCAGTATTGTTTTGTATTCATAAATGGAAGAAAATAAATTTATAAATGTTAGAAAAAGTAATTTTATCAAGCATATCCTGTATTCATAATAGTAGTTGTGGTACTACTACAACAAAACCGCAAAACTTTAGCAACCTTTTCACTCACTTATCAATCATCAAATCTTAATTATGATGTTAATCTTTCAAAGTATGATGTTAGTCATTGCTATTCACAGAAGCTTATGTTTATGAGATGGTTAGAAATAAAATGACGGTGAGAAATAAAAGCCCACAGTAAATAATAATTTACTTATTTATCTGTGCTGACGTTGAAGGCCTTCTTAGGACTATGAAAACAAGATGTAGGAATAATTAAACATAGTGGGGTTATATTTAATTTGATTCTAATATATGAAAATAATTTATTTATTTTATTATATCCAGCCGTGGATCGAACCTGGGGTCGAAAGACCCTTCTGGGGCACAACCAGTCTCTACAAAGTGGCTTAATGGTGGAAAACCTGACAGACCACAAGACAAGAATTTAAATACCATTCACTACCTTCGTAACTATAACATTCTTTACACTAGATTAGTTGCATAAATGTATTTAAGTCATTTTCGATGGAAATTGCACTTACTACCTTTGAGGACAATATCATCGAAATTACAGAATAAAAATAATTCAATGAATAACTATGATAATAAATTCCTTGTTATTTAGTAATGATATTATGCAGCAATCAAAACAGAGGATTGCAGGATAAATGTCCTGAAATGCTCGGGCATATGGAGCGTATGAAAGAAAATTGTCTACCAAGGAAGCTGCTTTTTGGAAAGCCAGGCGGTACCCAAAGACGTGGACGTCCTAGAATGAGATGGTTAGACGATGTTGAAGCGGACCTGCGACAACTTGGAGTGAGGGCATCCCCTCTCTCCATCGGTTGCGGCTGATAGAACAGCTTAGCATGCAATCTGTGATGAGGCTCATACCATACAGGGGCAATAGCGCCAAATATAACAAAAAATAATAATTCAGCAAAGAAAAATTTATTTTAAATATTTTGCAATAGAAAATAAAATAATGTGGCACCATCAAATAACCTATCTCAGATTGTTATATTTTTTGCATTAATAATAAACTATAAAATATTTATAAATAAACATATCTACTAAATATCCTTATATACTTAGTATAATTACTTTACAAAAGTATATTGATAGGAAAATAAACAATTGAAATTTCTTATCCTATAACTGTAAGATCAATAAATAGCCATTACTTAAAAAAAAGATAAATTAAGAAAGAATATTTTTTTTGCACATAACTCGAAAATAATGCATTTTTTGAATGACAGCTACAAAATCTTTAAAAATGTAATTAAATTTCCAAAAAAACAAGCATCCAAATCGGTCAAGTGTTAGCAGAAATGTAGCGTTTTGAACTTTGTACACGTTATAAATTATTCTGCACATATTTATTTGGACTGCGGTCCACCGTTGTTTAATTTTTGGATATATCAAAAACTGCACATTTCCTGAGATATTCTAGATGTGCATTTGAAAGATAATTTAATTGTTTACAAAACTAAAAATGGCTTAGTAGCCTTCTCAAAAAAAAATGATAGATATAATTGTACCATAAAATCATTAAATTAAATATCAATTTGTTAAAATAAATGTTATAATCTTAATAAATAGTTTAAATACCTGCTATTTATTGGTCGTCTATGATCCAGAGCTACCTGTGTACTCTGAAAACAAAATAAACAATTCATTACTCGGAAATATATTCTTCCTGATTACTTATTTATTCTTCATGCTTAAATTTAATTTCTAAATTTTCAATACAATAATGTACACAAAACAATAGTTGATGTTTTGAAATGATTTTTTTGTCTACTAATAAATTTATTTTGTGTTCTTAACTTAATCATACATACTATATTTAAAAAGTAAATTTGAGATACATGGACTGAATAAAATTAATTAATAATTTAAAATTTAGCCACTTTTATGATGAAAACACGTGCAGAATCAAATTAATTTACATAGATTGAAAATTTATCAGATAGAATGCATTAAACTACTGAATTTATAATTAAAACTATTTATTTAATTTTTTTTTAAATTGTATTCGTAATACATAATTTAGGGGCTGTGGTGACCAAGAGTGTTAAGGCATCACCTTAACAACCAGTTCGAATCTAACCTGGGCGGGTTGAAATTTATTTTGTGAAGGCCCCACTAAATGAATCTCGACCACTCTGATGAGATAGGTTAGTAACCTGTAGGAATAGCCCATTCTGTTTGCCTCAATACGATAAGGAAAGAACATTGAACACAGATAAAAAAAAAATCATAATTTAATAAAAATGTAGATTATGTTTAGAGGAAATTGATACAGAAGTGATACTTTTTAAGATTTTACTTAACTCTGGGATTTTCATTTAAAATGGCTGATTCTCATACACAATCAAGTTTTAAATTAAATTTTGAATTTTTTTGACTGTTATAAAGATCAATTCTAAAATGTAAAATCTGTAATCTGTAATAAAAGCTGTCTTTTAAATCATGAGTCATCAATGAAGATGGACCAGATATTTTGATGTATTAAAGCTCCATAATACTAATTATTTCTTAATTTATTTATTTTTTAAAATTCCTAATGTTTTTTGCTTATTCATTTTCCTTCATTCCTTTTTATTTTTATTTATTATTTATTCCTTTTTAAATTTTATACTATTATTGGATTAAATAAAGAAACAGGTTAACCCTAAATTTATGAACAAAATTGTATATATATATTTCATTGATGGCACTAATATTGAGGATTCATTAAAATAACAAAATATCAATTAGAATAGATATTCACACCAACAAATCTATAATGTCAACATAATTGTCAGAAAAAATATATTTAATTTTCTTTAATTATTAGATATAAAATTAGATGGGATATGAAAAGCGGCACTTGATGTAAATATTATACTTATCGAATGAAGCATGTAAGGAATTTATCATTATGAGCTTCTTCGATAGGAGAAAAAAGGAAAATAGAAATGATGAGGAAACTTACCCTTGATTTCTCAGAGATGTCAGTTGCTTCTTTCTTGAAGTTCACTATCCGCCAAGGTCTTTAAACCCAGCAGATTTCGAAACGAAAGCAAACGAATGTCCACGGCGGTAACTAAGAAAATTCACTTGAACATAAACTACACTTTTAAATATAACAAATAAATACACTGAGTGACACACCGAAACCGCACTAGACAGAACAATAGAAATTAACCCTTTTAGTGCCAACCCAAAGTATTGTTTTATTTTGTATTTATTTATATTAATTTATTTTGAAATAGAGTTCTCTTACAAATATCGTCATTGGCACTAGAAGGGTTAAGCAAGCAAGATTAATGCATATTTATATGTATGAAATAAAAAAACAAAATCAAGACCACTCCACTGCACCTATAAAATAAAAATGAAAATAATATTATATTAATAAAAAACTTTGTCACTATTTAGAGATGACTTAATAATGAAATTAAAATAAAGCTTCTTTTCATTAATCTTTTAAGAAGTGTATAGATTAATACTTACATCTATCTATCTCCATGGCACTTCAACCCGAGGTGGTTCTTGGCCTCTTCAATGAGCCTCTGGCATTCGGCTCTGTCTAGTGCTGCAAACTTCCAGTTCCGGGTCCCTAAGAAAATTCTTGCATCCGCTGCCACTCCATCAGTCCACCTTAGTCTTGACCTGTCAGTTGTTCTTGTTCGATGAAGGAATTCCTTCAACACTCTCCTCGGGGTCGCTTCCTCACTCATCCTGGCAAGCGACCAGCCCAACTAAGCCTCCCAAGCTTGATAAGCATGACCACATCTAGCTCTCCATAAACATCATAGAGTTCTCAATTCTTTCTGATTCTCCAGCCCTCTATAACTTTCACTGGACTGATTATGCACTGCAGTATTTTTCTTTCAAATATCATTACATCTTTTTCATTGCTTTTTGAGATGGCCCAGGTCTAGGTGAGAACAGGATGGATCAAAATCTTATAGAGTGTCAGTTTTGTTTGTCTGCTGCAGATTATCTGCAGAAGCCCGAAATAACACCGGTTCGCTGCAGCCAATCGTTTCTTAATTTTCGCAGACATATCATTAGAGGCTATGATGAGGGATCCGAAGTAGGTGAACTCTGTCACCTGCTCAAATATGTAAGAGTCGAGAGTAAACATGGGAGTAAACCCACCAAAACTTCTGTACATATCATCAGTCCCAAGTTAAACTTATGAATGTGAAAAATTCGATTTTTTATTTCTGATATTTTTCGAAAATATTTCAGTTGATAAAGTCTGTAGTAAAGTTATGAATCTGTAACAGCATTACAAAGTGCTAAAATCGTAGTTGCAATTTTACGAAAAAGTTTGAAGATTTCATGTTGTTAATGAATATGCGTATTATTATAAAGGTAAATCAATAAATACACATTAAACTATGAGATAATAGAAAAACAACAGCAAAGAAAAAATTTAAAATAATCGAAATTGGCCCTTATACATAGAAGAATGTAACAGTTTTTTTGCTTTCCTGAAAAGTAATAATTTTCACATTTGTAAGTTTACTATGGGGATAACGATATATTTAGTCTTCGACTCATTGATGATGAGACCCATGGATGAAGCGACCACATAAGGTTATGTGAAGGCATCCAAGTATATCTCCAGTGGATCCCTCCAGTGCTATCTGCAAACTTTTCCAGGCATCCTGGATAGTTTCGGAGTTTGCTGATCTGAGGCCCTCCCTCACTTTCTTGTCAGACCTATCCTGAAAGTCCCTGCAGCTATCACAATCCTTGAGCTTTGCAATATTCCACTTTTGTGTGGTCTTCCTTCCTTAACTTCTGGTTGTTTAAATTCTAGCTCTGATTCGGGCAATAACCAGGTGATGATCAGAGTCAGTGTTGGCTCCTCTGAAGGTGTGGCAGCTGAACAATTATGTGGTGGTAAATTTTATTTGTTGTGCTGCCATCTGAGGATCTCTATGTAGCCTTGTAAATACAATGTCTGGGAAAGAGAGTGCTTCTAACTACGATATTCCTTCTAACTACGATATTCCTTGATGCTGATGCGGCAAAATCAATAACTCTCTTCCTGTTGTCACTACTGTCCTCATGAAGGCGATGAAAGCCAATAGTAGGTCTGTAGGCTCCTTTTTTACCTACTTTGGCATTAAAATTTAATACCCAGCAAAACTTTAATATCGCTTCTAGGAAAGGCATCAAAAACTCTTTCTAACTCATTATAAAAACTATCCTTTTCCTCATTGCTTGAAGTTTCTGCAGGTACATGGCAGATTATAAGATGAAAATTATAAAATGTCCCTTCAATGAAGAGAATACGCAAACACTCATTAATAGGGCTATATCTGGCAACCCGCTCTTTCATCCATCCTCAAACAATGAAGCTGACTCCAATAAGGAAGACTTGAAGCCTAACATATTCCAAAATCCAAGTTTTAAAGTCCATATAACACTGTCTAGGTCTGTAACCATTTAATCAACCGACATTATCTCGTCAAGGTCTCATAATAAGTTAGTTTAAGGGGAGCAGGTTATCAGCCCACTGCTCCCGAATTAGGTGGAGGGGCTGGCTTTCTAGAGCATCCTGATTTACTACCTCATCCGAGATGGCTTCCTAGGAGAGTAGACCCTGAGGTGTGTAGTGTGAATGGCCTTGTGTCAGTTTATTGAATTGTGTACTGTTCTGTGTGTGTGTTCGTGCAGTGTACTGAACTCGGGAAACCGGAGGATCGTTGACCCCCACTAGCTGTGCACTTCAGCTAGCTCCTGCGGTGTTAATATTTATATTGCAGATATGATATTTACAATATTTATCCCACAAATTACTAAAACTTAATTTCTAACCAATAAACAGAAATTGGCCATAAAGATAAAGAAAGAAATTTATGACATGAGGTATAACTCAAGCAAATTATAAAAATGTAAAACTGCTAGTGATATATTCTTGTTCAAGATTTAACCTGGAAATAGAGTCTAATATAAAATTCCCACAAAAAAATAAAGAGCCAATAAATTGCCTAATCCGGACCTCTCATTCATCGCATTAATGAATAAAAATAAGAATAGGATTGCTTTAATACTGTAAAGTTGTGAAATCAAAAGAATGCGTAAATAAATTTAATTTATTATGAACCAGCTCTTACAGTTTAATAAAATCACAGAAGATTTATAGTTATCCAATTTGGATAAATATGAATTTATTCATCAATGGTTCTACATGACAGTGAGCAAGACAAGACCTATCGAATCACTTCCTACCTAAAATAAATTTAAATAAACATTTCACCAGAAATCTTAACTCACGAAATATTACATATTTTAGTGTCATTAGTACACAGCCTCATCGTCAAGAACTAATAGTGGACCAAAACAAGCAATTGTTAAAATTAAGACCTCTCTACTATTTCTAACTTGTTTTGATTATCTATAGCGCCATAATATGAGACAGTGAACCATGACTAGAGACGGCAATATAGGGCAACGTAGAAAAGCAACAGTTTGATTATTAATGAATATTAAATGATCAATTACCATCAGAGGAATTCTACTGGTCTAACAATTTAGATTCATATTAATTATGGCATTTGCGGTTATACTTTACTGTAAGCGAGATAAGACCTTATTACTTAAACATAATTTCTAACCAATAAACTGAAATTGGAAAACGAGTTAAATAAATGAGATGAGATGTAACTTAAGCCAATTATGAAAAAGTAAAACTACGCCTGATATATTCTTGTTCGAAATAAACTCAAAAGCTACTTGCACTTGTACTTTTGTACTTAATTATGAAGTACAGCCCTGGAAAACCACTGGCTAATTTATGCAGCCTGACAACCGGACGATAGGATCCAAAATTTCCTATTCCCTGTAATCACACTGATGCAGAAAATTGAAGGAAGATTGAAGAAGGGACAGAAATATTACAGGGTCGATAGAGGAAGGATATCAAAATTTACCATCGAAATACTTATATTAATAGATTGAGATATTTTCGTGTAATCGTTAAAAATAAAGAAAATCACTTAATTCATAAAACATAAAAAGAGATAATTTCAAAATATAATTCTAAATTGAAAAACACGATTAAATGACAGAAGCTTTAAAATTATTCATTCTTGATAAATGTTAATTTATTTATTAGTGGCAAGACCAACCAAATCACTTCATACATAAATAAATTTAAATCAACATTTTACCTGAAATCTTGACTCACGGAATATTACATATTTTATTGTCATTAGTACACAGCCTCATAGTCAGGTACCAATAGAAGACCAAAACAAGCAATTGTTAAAATTGATACCTCTCTACTATTTCTAACTTGTATTGATTTCCTACAGCACCAGAATATGAGACAGTGAACCATGACTAGCAAACGGCAATATCGGGCAACAAAGAAAAACAACAGTTTGATTATTTATAAATATTAAATGACTAATTACCATCCTAGGAATTCTAAAGCTCTATCAATTAAGAGAAATATTAATTATGGCATTTGCGGTTATACCTTGCTGTAAACGAGAAAAGACCTACACTTTCACTTTACTCCTAAAATAAATTTAAATTATTTGTTGACAAGAAATCTTAACTCATGGAATATTACATATTTTATTGTCATTAGTACACAGCCTCATAGTCAGGTACCAATAGAAGACCAAAACAAGCAATTGTTAAAATTGATACCTCTCTACTATTTCTAACTCGTTTTGATTTCCTACAGCACCAGAATATGAGACAGTGAACCATGACTAGCAAACGGCAATATCGGGCAACAAAGAAAAACAACAGTTTGATTATTTATAAATATTAAATGACTAATTACCATCCTAGGAATTCTAAAGCTCTATCAATTAAGAGAAATATTAATTATGGTATTTGCGGTTATACCTTGCTGTAAACGAGAAAAGACCTACCAAATCACTTCATACATAACTAAATTTAAATCAGCATTTTACCAGAAATCTTGACTCACAGAATATTACATATTGAAGTTTATTGAATTGTGTATTGTTCTGTGTGTGTGTTTGTGCAGTGTACTGAACTCGGGAAACCGGAGGATCGTTGACCCCCACTAGCTGTGCACTTCAGCTAGCTCCTGCGGTGTTAATATTTATATTGCAGATATGATATTTACAATATTTATCCCACAAATTACTAAAACTTAATTTCTAACCAATAAACAGAAATTGGCCATAAAGATAAAGAAAGAAATTTATGACATGAGGTATAACTCAAGCAAATTATAAAAATGTAAAACTGCTAGTGATATATTCTTGTTCAAGATTTAACCTGGAAATAGAGTCTAATATAAAATTCCCACAAAAAAAATAAAGAGCCAATAAATTGCCTAATCCGGACCTCTCATTCATCGCATTAATGAATAAAAATAAGAATAGGATTGCTTTAATACTGTAAAGTTGTGAAATCAAAAGAATGCGTAAATAAATTTAATTTATTATGAACCAGCCCTTAAAGTTTAATAAAATCAGTAGTTCTACAAGACAGTGAGCGAGACAAGACCTACCATATCACGTTACATCTAAAATATATTAAAATTAACTGTTGTACAGAACTCTTAGATCAAGGATTATTAAACATTTTAGAAACATTGGTACACAGCCTCATTCTAAAGTGCCTATAAAAAAACAAGCCATGACTAACAAAATGCAAATTAGAGAAAGGTAGAAAAGCTAGAAATTGGTTATTATTGAATATTAAATCCATCATGGCAACTCTACTAATTATCAATTTAGATAAATATTAATTTATTCATTAGCGGCTATACATGACAGTAATCTTAGATCACGGATTGTTAAACATTTCAGTGTCATTGGTACATAGTCTCATCCTCAGGTACCAAAAGAAAACCAAACCAAGCTATCCCTAGAATTTAAACCTCTCTAACTAACATATTATAATTTCCTTTAACACCATAATATGATACCGTAAACCATGACTTACAAAAAGGAAATGCAGAAAACAGTTTGATTATTATTGAATATTAAATGCTTAATTCTACTAATCTAACAATTAAGAGAAATATTAATTATGGCATTTGCGTTTCTACTTGGCTGTAACCGAGAAAAGACCTACACTTTCACTTTACTCCTAAAATAAATTTAAATTATATGTTGATCAGAAATCATAACTCACGGAATATTACATATTTTATTGTCATTAGTACACAGCCTCATAGTCAGGTACCAATAGAAGACCAAAACAAGCAATTGTTAAAATTGATACCTCTCTACTATTTCTAACTAGTTTTGATTTCCTACAGCACCATAATATGAGACAGTGAACTATGAGTAGCAAAAAGATAATGCCGGGCAAGATAAAAAAGCAACATTCTGATTATTATTGAATATTAAATAACTAATTATCATCCCGGGAATTCTACAGCTCTATCAATTAAGAGAAATATTAATTATGGCATTTGCGTTTCTACTTGGCTGTAACCGAGAAAAGACCTACACTTTCACTTTACTCCTAAAATAAATTTAAATTATATGTTGATCAGAAATCTTAACTCACGGAATATTACTTATTTTATTGTCATTAGTACACAGCCTCATAGTCAGGTACCAATAGAAGACCAAAATAAGCAATTGTTAAAATTGATACCTCTCTACTATTTCTAACTAGTTTTGATTTCCTACAGCACCATAATATGAGACAGTGAACTATGAGTAGAAAAAAGATAATGCCGGGCAAGATAAAAAAGCAACATTCTGATTATTATTGAATATTAAATAACTAATTATCATCCCGGGAATTCTACAGCTCTATCAATTAAGAGAAATATTAATTATGGCATTTGCGTTTCTACTTGGCTGTAACCGAGAAAAGACCTACACTTTCACTTTACTCCTAAAATAAATTTAAATTATATGTTGATCAGAAATCTTAACTCACGGAATATTACTTATTTTATTGTCATTAGTACACAGCCTCATAGTCAGGTACCAATAGAAGACCAAAATAAGCAATTGTTAAAATTGATACCTCTCTACTATTTCTAACTTGTTTTGATTTCCTACAGCACCAGAATATGAGACAGTGAACCATGACTAGCAAACGGCAATATCGGGCAACAAAGAAAAACAACAGTTTGATTATTTATAAATATTAAATGACTAATTACCATCCTAGGAATTCTAAAGCTCTATCAATTAAGAGAAATATTAATTATGGCATTTGCGGTTATACCTTGCTGTAAACGAGAAAAGACCTACACTTTCACTTTACTCCTAAAATAAATTTAAATTATTTGTTGACAAGAAATCTTAACTCATGGAATATTACATATTTTATTGTCATTAGTACACAGCCTCATAGTCAGGTACCAATAGAAGACCAAAACAAGCAATTGTTAAAATTGATACCTCTCTACTATTTCTAACTCGTTTTGATTTCCTACAGCACCAGAATATGAGACAGTGAACCATGACTAGCAAACGGCAATATCGGGCAACAAAGAAAAACAACAGTTTGATTATTTATAAATATTAAATGACTAATTACCATCCTAGGAATTCTAAAGCTCTATCAATTAAGAGAAATATTAATTATGGTATTTGCGGTTATACCTTGCTGTAAACGAGAAAAGACCTACCAAATCACTTCATACATAACTAAATTTAAATCAGCATTTTACCAGAAATCTTGACTCACAGAATATTACATATTGAAGTTTATTGAATTGTGTATTGTTCTGTGTGTGTGTTTGTGCAGTGTACTGAACTCGGGAAACCGGAGGATTGTTGACCCCCACTAGCTGTGCACTTCAGCTAGCTCCTGCGGTGTTAATATTTATATTGCAGATATGATATTTACAATATTTATCCCACAAATTACTAAAACTTAATTTCTAACCAATAAACAGAAATTGGCCATAAAGATAAAGAAAGAAATTTATGACATGAGGTATAACTCAAGCAAATTATAAAAATGTAAAACTGCTAGTGATATATTCTTGTTCAAGATTTAACCTGGAAATAGAGTCTAATATAAAATTCCCACAAAAAAAATAAAGAGCCAATAAATTGCCTAATCCGGACCTCTCATTCATCGCATTAATGAATAAAAATAAGAATAGGATTGCTTTAATACTGTAAAGTTGTGAAATCAAAAGAATGCGTAAATAAATTTAATTTATTATGAACCAGCCCTTAAAGTTTAATAAAATCAGTAGTTCTACAAGACAGTGAGCGAGACAAGACCTACCATATCACGTTACATCTAAAATATATTAAAATTAACTGTTGTACAGAACTCTTAGATCAAGGATTATTAAACATTTAAGAAACATTGGTACACAGCCTCATTCTAAAGTGCCTATAAAAAAACAAGCCATGACTAACAAAATGCAAATTAGAGAAAGGTAGAAAAGCTAGAAATTGGTTATTATTGAATATTAAATCCATCATGGCAACTCTACTAATTATCAATTTAGATAAATATTAATTTATTCATTAGCGGCTATACATGACAGTAATCTTAGATCACGGATTGTTAAACATTTCAGTGTCATTGGTACATAGTCTCATCCTCAGGTACCAAAAGAAAACCAAACCAAGCTATCCCTAGAATTTAAACCTCTCTAACTAACATATTATAATTTCCTTTAACACCATAATATGATACCGTAAACCATGACTTACAAAAAGGAAATGCAGAAAACAGTTTGATTATTATTGAATATTAAATGCTTAATTCTACTAATCTAACAATTAAGAGAAATATTAATTATGGCATTTGCGTTTCTACTTGGCTGTAACCGAGAAAAGACCTACACTTTCACTTTACTCCTAAAATAAATTTAAATTATATGTTGATCAGAAATCTTAACTCACGGAATATTACATATTTTATTGTCATTAGTACACAGCCTCATAGTCAGGTACCAATAGAAGACCAAAACAAGCAATTGTTAAAATTGATACCTCTCTACTATTTCTAACTAGTTTTGATTTCCTACAGCACCATAATATGAGACAGTGAACTATGAGTAGCAAAAAGATAATGCCGGGCAAGATAAAAAAGCAACATTCTGATTATTATTGAATATTAAATAACTAATTATCATCCCGGGAATTCTACAGCTCTATCAATTAAGAGAAATATTAATTATGGCATTTGCGTTTCTACTTGGCTGTAACCGAGAAAAGACCTACACTTTCACTTTACTCCTAAAATAAATTTAAATTATATGTTGATCAGAAATCTTAACTCACGGAATATTACTTATTTTATTGTCATTAGTACACAGCCTCATAGTCAGGTACCAATAGAAGACCAAAATAAGCAATTGTTAAAATTGATACCTCTCTACTATTTCTAACTAGTTTTGATTTCCTACAGCACCATAATATGAGACAGTGAACTATGAGTAGCAAAAAGATAATGCCGGGCAAGATAAAAAAGCAACATTCTGATTATTATTGAATATTAAATAACTAATTATCATCCCGGGAATTCTACAGCTCTATCAATTAAGAGAAATATTAATTATGGCATTTGCGTTTCTACTTGGCTGTAACCGAGAAAAGACCTACACTTTCACTTTACTCCTAAAATAAATTTAAATTATATGTTGATCAGAAATCTTAACTCACGGAATATTACTTATTTTATTGTCATTAGTACACAGCCTCATAGTCAGGTACCAATAGAAGACCAAAATAAGCAATTGTTAAAATTGATACCTCTCTACTATTTCTAACTTGTTTTGATTTCCTACAGCACCAGAATATGAGACAGTGAACCATGACTAGCAAACGGCAATATCGGGCAACAAAGAAAAACAACAGTTTGATTATTTATAAATATTAAATGACTAATTACCATCCTAGGAATTCTAAAGCTCTATCAATTAAGAGAAATATTAATTATGGCATTTGCGGTTATACCTTGCTGTAAACGAGAAAAGACCTACACTTTCACTTTACTCCTAAAATAAATTTAAATTATTTGTTGACAAGAAATCTTAACTCATGGAATATTACATATTTTATTGTCATTAGTACACAGCCTCATAGTCAGGTACCAATAGAAGACCAAAACAAGCAATTGTTAAAATTGATACCTCTCTACTATTTCTAACTCGTTTTGATTACCTACAGCACCAGAATATGAGACAGTGAACCATGACTAGCAAACGGCAATATCGGGCAACAAAGAAAAACAACAGTTTGATTATTTATAAATATTAAATGACTAATTACCATCCTAGGAATTCTAAAGCTCTATCAATTAAGAGAAATATTAATTATGGCATTTGCGGTTATACCTTGCTGTAAACGAGAAAAGACCTACACTTTCACTTTACTCCTAAAATAAATTTAAATTATTTGTTGACAAGAAATCTTAACTTACGGAATATTACATATTTTATTGTCATTAGTACACAGCCTCATAGTCAGGTACCTATGGAAGACCAAAACAAGCAATTGTTAAAATTGATACCTCTCTACTATTTCTAACTCGTTTTGATTTCCTACAGCACCATAATATGAGACAGTGAACTATGAGTAGCAAAAAGGTAATGCGGGGTTGGGTAGAAATGCAACAGTTTGATTATTTATAAATATTAAATGACTAATTACCATCCTAGGAATTCTAAAGCTCTATCAATTAAGAGAAATATTAATTTATTAGTAATTGGTTCCACGTGATTAAGCCAAACAAGACCTACTGAATAACTTTTATCAAAAATATACTTTAATTAAGTTTATCAGAAATCTAAACTCACAGAATATTATATATTTTATTGTCATAGGAACACAGCCTCATTCTCATATACCAATAGAAAACCAAGCCAAGCTATCCCTTACTTGCTCCCTTATCCGAAATGACCCTAAGATGTGTAGTGTGAATGGTCTGTTTAGTGAATTGTGTACTGTTCTATGTGTGTGTTCGTGCAGTGCACTGAACTCGGGAAACCGGAGGATCGTTAACCCCCACTAGCTGTGCACTTCAGCTAGTCCCTGCGGTGTTAATATTTATATTGCAGATATGAAATTTACAATATTTATCCCACAAATTACTAAAACTTAATTTCTAACCAATAAACAGAAATTGGCCATAAAGATAAAGAAAGAAATTTATGACATGAGGTATAACTCAAGCAAATTATAAAAATATAAAACTGCTAGTGATATATTCTTGTTCAAAATTTAACCTGGAAATAGACTCTAATATAAAATTCCCACAAAAAAAATAAAGAGCCAATAAATTGCTAATCCGGACCTCTCATTCATCGCATTAATGAATAAAAATAAGAATAGGATTGCTTTAATACTGTAAAGTTGTGAAATCAAAAGAATGCGTAAATAAATTTAATTTATTATGAACCAGCCCTTAAAGTTTAATAAAATCAGTAGTTCTACAAGACAGTGAGCGAGACAAGACCTACCATATCACGTTACATCTAAAATATATTAAAATTAACTGTTGTACAGAACTCTTAGATCAAGGATTATTAAACATTTTAGTAACATTGGTACACAGCCTCATTCTAAAGTGCCTATAAAAAAGCAAGCCATGACTAACAAAATGCAAATTAGAGAAAGGTAGAAAAGCTAGAAATTGGTTATTATTGAATATTAAATCCATCATGGCAACTCTACTAATTATCAATTTAGATAAATATTAATTTATTCATTAGCGGCTATACATGACAGTAATCTAAGATCACGGATTGTTAAGCATTTCAGTGTCATTGGTACATAGTCTCATCCTCAGGTACCGAAAGAAAACAAAACCAAGCTATCCCTAGAATTTAAACCTCTCTAACTAACATATTATAATTTCCTTTAACACCATAATATGATACCGTAAACCATGACTTATAAAACGGAAATGCAGAAAACAGTTTGATTATTATTGAATATTAGATGCTTAATTCTACTAATCGAACAATTAAGAGAAATATTAATTATGGCATTTGCATTTGTACTTGTCTGTAACCGAGAAAAGACCTACACTTTCACTTTACTCCTAAAATAAATTTAAATTATTTGTTGACAAGAAATCTTAACTCACGGAATATTACATATTTTATTGTCATTAGTACACAGCCTCATAGTCAGGTACCAATAGAAGACCAAAACAAGCAATTGTTAAAATTGATACCTCTCTACTATTTCTAACTAGTTTTGATTTCCTACAGCACCATAATATGAGACAGTGAACTATGAGTAGCAAAAAGGTAATGCCGGGTTGGGTAGAAATGCAACAGTTTGATTATTAATGAATATTAAATGACTAATTACCATCAGAGGAATTCTACTAATTTGTCAATTTAGATAAATATTAATTAATGCAATACTTTACTGTAAGCGAGATAAGACCTACCAAATCACTTCATACATAAATAAATGTAAATCAACATTTTACTAGAAATCTTGCCTCACGGAATATTACATATTTTATTGTCATTAGTACACAGCCTCATAGTCAGGTACCAATAGAAGATCAAAACAAGCAATTGTTAAAACTAATACCTCTCTACTATTGGTTTCCTACAGCACCATAATATGAGACAGTGAACCATGACTAGCAAAATGGTAATGCCCGGCAAGGTAGAAAAGCAATAGTTTGATTATTTATGAATATTAAATGACTAATTACCCTCAGAGGAATTCTACTAATTTGTAAATTCAGATAAATATTATTTATTGCATCAGCGGTTCTACTTTCCTGTAACTGAGAAAAAACCTACCCTGTCACTTTACTCCTAAAATAAATTAAAATAATTTGTTGACCAGAAATCTTAACTCACGGAATATTACATATTTTATTGTCATTAGTACACAGCCTCATAGTCAGGTACCAATAGAAGATCAAAACAAGTAATTGTTAAAATTAATACCTCTCTACTATTTCTAACTAGTTTTGATTTCCTACAGCACCAGAATATGAGACAGTGAACCATGACTAACAAACGGCAATATCGGGCAACATAGAAAAGCAACAGTTTGATTATTAATAAATATTAAATGACTAATTATTAGTACACAGCCTCATAGTCAGGTACCAATAGAAGACCAAAACAAGCAATGGTTAAAATTGATACCTCTCTACTATTTCTAACTTGTTTTGATTTCCCACAGCACCATAATATGAGACAGTGAACTATGAGTAGCAAAAAGGTAATGCCCGGCAAGGTAGAAATGCAACAGTTTCATTATTAATGAATATTAAATGACTAATTACCATCAGAGGAATTCTACTAATTTGTCAATTTAGATAAATATTAATTAATGCAATAGCGGTAATACTTTACTGTAAGCGAGATAAGACCTACCAAATCACTTCATACATAAATAAATTTAAATCAACATTTTACCAGAAATCTTGACTCACGGAATATTACATATTTTATTGTCATTAGTACACAGCCTCATAGTCAGGTACCAATAGAAGATCAAAACAAGTAATTGTTAAAATTAATACCTCTCTACTATTTCTAACTAGTTTTGATTTCCTACAGCACCAGAATATGAGACAGTGAACCATGACTAGCAAACGGCAATATCGGGCAACATAGAAAAGCAACAGTTTGATTATTAATAAATATTAAATGACTAATTACCCTCAGAGGAATTCTACTAATTTGTCAATTTAGATAAATATTAATTATTGCATCAGCGGTTCTACTTTCCTGTAACTGAGAAAAAACCTACCCTGTCAGTTTACTCCTAAAATAAATTTAAATTATTTGTTGACCAGAAATCTTAACTCACGGAATATTACATATTTTATAGTCATTAGTACACAGCCTCATAGTCAGGTACCAATAGAAGATCAAAATAAATAATTGTTAAAATTGATACCTCTCTACTATTTCTAACTTGTTTTGATTTCCTACAGCACCATAATATGAGACAGTGAACCATGACTAGCAAAATGGTAATGCGGGGTTGGGTAGAAATGCAACAGTTTGATTATTAATGAATATTAAATGCCCAATTACTATCACAGGAGCTCTACTAATTTAACAATTTAGATAAATATTAATTTATTAGTAATTGGTTCCACGTGATTAAGCCAAACAAGACCTACTGAATACCTTTTATCAAAAATATACTTTAATTAAGTTTACCAGAAATCTAGAATCACAGAATATTACATATTTTATTGTCATTAGTACACAGCCTCATAGTCAGGTACTAATAGAAGATCAAAACAAGCAATTGTTAAAATTGATACCTCTCTACTATTTCTAACTTGTTTTGATTTCCTACAGCACCATAATATGAGACAGTGAACTATGAGTAGCAAAAAGGTAATGTCCGGCAAGGTAGAAAAGCAATAGTTTGATTATTAATGAATATTAAATGACTAATTACCCTCAGAGGAATTCTACTAATTTTTCAATTTAGATAAATATTAATTATTGCATCAGCGGTTCTACTTTCCTGTAACTGAGAAAAAACCTACCCTGTCAGTTTCCTCCTAAAATAAATTTAAATTATTTGTTGATCAGAAATCTTAACTCACGGAATATTACATATTTTATTGTCATTAGTACACAGCCTCATAGTCAGGTACCAATAGAAGATCAAAACAAGTAATTGTTAAAATTAATACCTCTCTACTATTTCTAACTAGTTTTGATTTCCTACAGCACCATAATATGAGACAGTGAACCATGACTAGAGACGGCAATATAGGGCAACGTAGAAAAGCAACAGTTTGATTATTAATGAATATTAAATGATCAATTACCATCAGAGGAATTCTACTGGTCTAACAATTTAGATTCATATTAATTAATGCAATAGCGGTAATACTTTACTCTAAGCGAGATAAGACCTACCGAATCACTTCATACATAAATAAATTTAAATCAACATTTTACCAGAAATCTTGACTCTCAGAATATTACATATTTTATAGACATTAGTACACAGCCTCAAAGTCAGGTAACAATAGAAGATCAAAACAAGCAATTGTTAAAATTAATACCTCTCTACTATTTCTAACTAGTTTTGATTTCCTACAGTACCAGAATAAGAGAAAATGAGTGAACCATGATTAGCAAAAAGGTAATGCCGGCCAAGATAGAAAAGCAACATTCTGATTATTATTGAATATTAAATAACTAACTATCATCCCGGGAATTCTACAGCTCTATGAAATAAGAGAAATATTAATTATGGCATTTGCGTTTCTACTTGGCTGTAACCGAGAAAAGACCTACCCTGTCACTTTACTCCTAAAATAAATTAAAATAATTTGTTGATCAGAAATCTTAACTCATGGAATATTACATATTTTATTGTCATTAGTACACAGCCTCATAGTCAGGTACCAATAGAAGATCAAAATAAGCAATTGTTAAAATTGATACCTCTCTACTATTTCTAACTTGTTTTGATTTCCTACAGCACCATAATATGAGACAGTGAACTATGACTAGCAAAAAGGTAATGCGGGGTTGGGTAGAAATGCAACAGTTTGATTATTAATGAATATTAAATGCCCAATTACTATCACAGGAGCTCTACTAATCTAACAATTTAGATAAATATTAATTTATTTGTAATTGGTTCCACGTGATTAAGCCAAACAAGACCTACTGAATAACTTTTATCAAAAATATACTTTAATTAAGTTTATCAGAAATCTAAACTCACAGAATATTATATACTTTATTGTCATAGGAACACAGCCTCATTCTCATATACCAATAGAAAACCAAGCCAAGCTATCTCTTACTTGCTCCCTTATCCGAAATGACCCTAAGATGTGTAGTGTGAATGGTCTGTTTAGTGAATTGTGTACTGTTCTATGTGTGTGTTCGTGCAGTGCACTGAACTCGGGAAACCGGAGGATCGTTAACCCCCACTAGCTGTGCACTTCAGCTAGTCCCTGCGGTGTTAATATTTATATTGCAGATATGAAATTTACAATATTTATCCCACAAATTACTAAAACTTAATTTCTAACCAATAAACAGAAATTGGCCATAAAGATAAAGAAAGAAATTTATGACTTGAGGTCTAACTCAAGCAAATTATAAAAATATAAAACTGCTAGTGATATATTCTTGTTCAAGATTTAACCTGGAAATAGACTCTAATATAAAATTCCCACAAAAAAAATAAAGAGCCAATAAATTACCTAATCCGGACCTCTCATTCATCGCATTAATGAATAAAAATAAGAATAGGATTGCTTTAATACTGTAAAGTTGTGAAATCAAAAGAATGCATAAATAAATTTAATTTATTATGAACCAGCCCTTAAAGTTTTATAAAATCAGTAGTTCTACAAGACAGTGAGCGAGACAAGACCTACCATATCACGTTACATCTAAAATATATTAAAATTAACTGTTGTACAGAACTCTTAGATCAAGGATTATTAAACATTTTAGTAACATTGGTACACAGCCTCATTCTAAAGTGCCTATAAAAAAGCAAGCCATGACTAACAAAATGCAAATTAGAGAAAGGTAGAAAAGCTAGAAATTGGTTATTATTGAATATTAAATCCATCATGGCAACTCAACTAATTATCAATTTAGATAAATATTAATTTATTCATTAGCGGCTATACATGACAGTAATCTTAGATCACGGATTGTTAAGCATTTCAGTGTCATTGGTACATAGTCTCATCCTCAGGTACCAGAAAAAACAAAAACATTGTGGCATTTGCAGTTTTACTTTGCTGTAACTGAGAAAAAACCTACCCTGTCACTTTACTCCTAAAATAAATTTAAATTATTTGTTGATCAGAAATCTTAACTCACGGAATATTACATATTTTATTGTCATTAGTACACAGCCTCATAGTCAGGTACCAATAGAAGACCAAAACAAGCAATGGTTAAAATTGATACCTCTCTACTATTTCTAACTTGTTTTGATTTCCTACAGCACCATAATATGAGACAGTGAACCATGACTAGCAAAATGGTAATGCCCGGCAAGGTAGAAAAGCAATAGTTTGATTATTAATGAATATTAAATGACTAATTACCCTCAGAGGAATTCTACTAATTTTTCAATTTAGATAAATATTAATTATTGCATCAGCGGTTCTACTTTCCTGTAACTGAGAAAAAACCTACCCTGTCACTTTACTCCTAAAATAAATTTAAATTATTTGTTGATCAGAAATCTTAACTCACGGAATATTACATATTTTATTGTCATTAGTACACAGCCTCATAGTCAGGTACCAATAGAAGACCAAAACAAGCAATTGTTAAAATTGATACCTCTCTACTATTTCTAACTTGTTTTGATTTCCTACAGCACCATAATATGAGACAGTGAACCATGACTAGCAAAATGGTAATGACCGGCAAGGTAGAAAAGCAATAGTTTGATTATTAATGAATATTAAATGACTAATTACCCTCAGAGGAATTCTACTAATTTTTCAATTTAGATAAATATTAATTATTGCATCAGCGGTTCTACTTTCCTGTAACTGAGAAAAAACCTACCCTGTCAGTTTCCTCCTAAAATAAATTTAAATTATTTGTTGATCAGAAATCTTAACTCACGGAATATTACATATTTTATAGTCATCAGTACACAGCCTCATAGTCAGGTACCAATAGAAGATCAAAACAAGCAATTGTTAAAATTGATACCTCTCTACTATTTCTAACTTGTTTTGATTTCCTACAGCACCATAATATGAGACAGTGAACCATGACTAGCAAAATGGTAATGCCCGGCAAGGTTGAAAAGCAATAGTTTGATTATTAATGAATATTAAATGACTAATTACCCTCAGAGGAATTCTACTAATTTTTCAATTTAGATAAATATTAATTATTGCATCAGCGGTTCTACTTTCCTGTAACTGAGAAAAAACCTACCCTGTCAGTTTCCTCCTAAAATAAATTTAAATTATTTGTTGATCAGAAATCTTAACTCACGGAATATTACATATTTTATAGTCATTAGTACACAGCCTCATAGTCAGGTACCAATAGAAGATCAAAACAAATAATTGTTAAAATTGATACCTCTCTACTATTTCTAACTTGTTTTGATTTCCTACAGCACCATAATATGAGACAGTGAACCATGACTAGCAAAATGGTAATGCCCGGCAAGGTAGAAAAGCAATAGTTTGATTATTAATGAATATTAAATGACTAATTACCCTCAGAGGAATTCTACTAATTTTTCAATTTAGATAAATATTAATTATTGCATCAGCGGTTTTACTTTCCTGTAACTGAGAAAAAACCTACCCTGTCAGTTTCCTCCTAAAATAAATTTAAATTATTTGTTGATCAGAAATCTTAACTCACGGAATATTACATATTTTATTGTCATTAGTACACAGCCTCATAGTCAGGTACCAATAGAAGACCAAAACAAGCAATGGTTAAAATTGATACCTCTCTACTATTTCTAACTTGTTTTGATTTCCTACAGCACCATAATATGAGACAGTGAACCATGACTAGCAAAATGGTAATGCCCGGCAAGGTAGAAAAGCAATTGTTTGATTATTAATGAATATTAAATGACTAATTACCCTCAGAGGAATTCTACTAATTTTTCAATTTAGATAAATATTAATTATTGCATCAGCGGTTCTACTTTCCTGTAACTGAGAAAAAACCTACCCTGTCAGTTTCCTCCTAAAATAAATTTAAATTATTTGTTGATCAGAAATCTTAACTCACGGAATATTACATATTTTATTGTCATTAGTACACAGCCTCATAGTCAGGTACCAATAGAAGACCAAAACAAGCAATGGTTAAAATTGATACCTCTCTACTATTTCTAACTTGTTTTGATTTCCTACAGCACCATAATATGAGACAGTGAACCATGACTAGCTAAATGGTAATGCCCGGCAAGGTAGATAAGCAATTGTTTGATTATTAATGAATATTAAATGACTAATTACCCTCAGAGGAATTCTACTAATTTTTCAATTTAGATAAATATTAATTATTGCATCAGCGGTTCTACTTTCCTGTAACTGAGAAAAAACCTACCCTGTCAGTTTCCTCCTAAAATAAATTTAAATTATTTGTTGACCAGAAATCTTAACTCACGGAATATTACATATTTTATTGTCATTAGTACACAGCATCATAGTCAGGTACCAATAGAAGATCAAAACAAGCAATGGTTAAAATTGATACCTCTCTACTATTTCTAACTTGTTTTGATTTCCTACAGCACCATAATATGAGACAGTGAACCATGACTAGCAAAATGGTAATGCCCGGCAAGGTAGAAAAGCAATAGTTTGATGATTAATGAATATTAAATGACTAATTACCCTCAGAGGAATTCTACTAATTTGTAAATTCAGATAAATATTATTTATTGCATCAGCGGTTCTACTTTCCTGTAACTGAGAAAAAACCTACCCTGTCACTTTACTCCTAAAATAAATTTAAATTATTTGTTGATCAGAAATCTTAACTCACGGAATATTACATATTTTATTGTCATTAGTACACAGCCTCATAGTCAGGTACCAATAGAAGACCAAAACAAGCAATGGTTAAAATTGATACCTCTCTACTATTTCTAACTTGTTTTGATTTCCTACAGCACCATAATATGAGACAGTGAACCATGACTAGCAAAATGGTAATGCCCGGCAAGGTAGAAAAGCAATAGTTTGATTATTAATGAATATTAAATGACTAATTACCCTCAGAGGAATTCTACTAATTTTTCAATTTAGATAAATATTAATTATTGCATCAGCGGTTCTACTTTCCTGTAACTGAGAAAAAACCTACCCTGTCACTTTACTCCTAAAATAAATTTAAATTATTTGTTGATCAGAAATCTTAACTCACGGAATATTACATATTTTATTGTCATTAGTACACAGCCTCATAGTCAGGTACCAATAGAAGACCAAAACAAGCAATTGTTAAAATTGATACCTCTCTACTATTTCTAACTTGTTTTGATTTCCTACAGCACCATAATATGAGACAGTGAACCATGACTAGCAAAATGGTAATGACCGGCAAGGTAGAAAAGCAATAGTTTGATTATTAATGAATATTAAATGACTAATTACCCTCAGAGGAATTCTACTAATTTTTCAATTTAGATAAATATTAATTATTGCATCAGCGGTTCTACTTTCCTGTAACTGAGAAAAAACCTACCCTGTCAGTTTCCTCCTAAAATAAATTTAAATTATTTGTTGATCAGAAATCTTAACTCACGGAATATTACATATTTTATAGTCATCAGTACACAGCCTCATAGTCAGGTACCAATAGAAGATCAAAACAAGCAATTGTTAAAATTGATACCTCTCTACTATTTCTAACTTGTTTTGATTTCCTACAGCACCATAATATGAGACAGTGAACCATGACTAGCAAAATGGTAATGCCCGGCAAGGTTGAAAAGCAATAGTTTGATTATTAATGAATATTAAATGACTAATTACCCTCAGAGGAATTCTACTAATTTTTCAATTTAGATAAATATTAATTATTGCATCAGCGGTTCTACTTTCCTGTAACTGAGAAAAAACCTACCCTGTCAGTTTCCTCCTAAAATAAATTTAAATTATTTGTTGATCAGAAATCTTAACTCACGGAATATTACATATTTTATAGTCATTAGTACACAGCCTCATAGTCAGGTACCAATAGAAGATCAAAACAAATAATTGTTAAAATTGATACCTCTCTACTATTTCTAACTTGTTTTGATTTCCTACAGCACCATAATATGAGACAGTGAACTATGACTAGCAAAAAGGTAATGCGGGGTTGGGTAGAAATGCAACAGTTTGATTTTTAATGAATATTAAATGCCCAATTACTATCACAGGAGCTCTACTAATCTAACAATTTAGATAAATATTAATTTATTTGTCACAGCCTCATAGTCAGGTACCAATAGAAGACCAAAACAAGCAATTAATAATTTAATATGTATAATAATCCCCAACTGTATTTTGAATTGCTTAATTTTGAATTTTTGTATGTTTTTAGAGCTGAAGATGATTGTAGAGCATTCGAAACTAGTTTTCAATAAAAACAAATTTATAGAAGTGGCAAATAATTTATCAATCCTAATTAGATTGATCTTTTTATACTATGATGCTGATGTCAACTGATCAATAATCTAAATGAAGTATAAAAAAAATCGTAAAAAACAAATCGTTTGCCAAATGTTCGAGAAATTATGTGGATTGAAAATAAAAGTTATGCAGAAAAAAGTACAAATCAAAATAATAAATTCAATTAACAACCTAAAGTTATCATGCTGCGAATCATTAATTATTTAAATATCAACTTCAAAGTAACAACAATCACAAATACTCCAATACTGGCAAACGATTTGACACTGATGTGAAGCCGGAGTCAGGTACCAAACCAAGCTACCCCTAAAATTTATTAAGATCTTTCTACTATATCTAACTTGGTTTGATTTTCTTTAGCACAGTAATATGAGACATTCAACCTTGGCTAATAAAAAGTAATGTTGGACTAGGTAGGAAAGCAATAGTTTAATTAATTAGTGAATATTAAAATGAGAGGAGCTCTACAAATTTATCAATTCAGAAAAATGATTATTTAAATATCTGTGGATATAAATGACTATAAGCGAGTCAAGACTTACCTGAATCACTTCTACCCCAAATAAATTTAAATTAATTGTTCACCAGAAATCTTATATCACGGAACATTATACCAAAGACACTTATTTGGTACACTGCCTCATTCTCGGGTGTAAATAGAAAACCAAATCAAGCTATCCCTAAAACTAATTAATACCTCATTACTTTTTTTAACTTGATTTGATATTCTTTAGAGTCGTAATATGAGATAATGAACCATGAGTCAAAGGCAATAATGGGAAATGTAGAAAAAGAATAGTTCAATTAATTAGTGAATATTACACAGCATTACAATGTAAGGAACTCTATTAATTTATCAATAAGATAAATATTAATTTATGTATCAGTGGTTCTACATGATTAAAACTGAGACATGATCTAGCGAATATCTTTCTGCCTAAAATAAATTTAAATAGGCAGTTTAGAAATCTTAGATCATAGAAGTTTTTTTTTCAATTTTAGTGTATTTGGTACATAGTCTCATCCTGAGGTACTAGTAGAATATATATATTTCATTTACCTTGTCCGAGTTTGTATCTCAGAGGATCGCAGAATACATCCATCATTTTTTTCTTTGAATGCCCTGCTTGAAAATGACTGCAGAACAGGTGAAAGTGATGATAAGAGAGACTGTCTATAACAAGAAATGTAAATCTTTATGATAACAACTAATAATCAACCTTTTTTAGTTGTAAATATGACTTAATAGGGAACAAAACATAATTGTTGCAATAAACAAAAAACAATTTAAACCAATCAACTTATGTTAAATATCATCTATGTAATGGATTTAAAAATAAAATTTTATAAGGTACCATGAATAATAAACTGGATTATTTAAAGCATAAAACAGAAACTTCAATAATTCAGAAAATATTTCTTATTGTACGTCCAAATTTACATTTTAAGTCATTTACCTTCAATACAAATCCAGGTCTTCAGTCCAATATGTTCCTACAAGCCGAAAATCTGTAAATGGTTATTCTAAAACTAAAAAAGATAATTTAAATGGAATTATGTGGTATAGTACTTTGCATATTTATGAAATATCCCTTGCAAATATTCAAGATGATTCAGTTATAGGTAAAATTTCAGAATAGCGTTTTACCAAAATTCAATACTTTTATATCAATACATATTCATAATTTTTGTCAGAAATTAACATTTTTTTTTTAAAGTAAAACTATATTTTGTGAAATTTTATGATTTTCCAATAATAAACAGCATTTGCAAATAAAAGACAAAAATAGAATATAACAGAAGATGAATAAAATAACTAAAATATTTTCAAAAACATTGAGAATCAAGCCAAAGGCTCTAATTTTTTTTTTTTTTACAATTAATTTCTGTTGCGAGAAAGGGCCAGAATTGTAAATCCTGAACTTTTGGAACTAAGAATAAGAATTTAGTTTTTTTTTAATTTAAATCAATCCATATAAATAAGTAGGTATATAATATGTGCAAAATAATCATGTATATATAGAAATCACAATTCTGGACTTTCCTTGACCAATCCAAAAAAAAATTAGTGATTGCATCATCACAAAATCAAATAGTAATTTATCAAAAATTCCCATAAAAGTAACAATTTCTTACCACTAAGATTGTAACCTTAGTCATATATAGTAAAATTAAACAATTAACATTATTAACATTCAATCTAAAAGTGAAATTAAGAGCAGAGCAGTGGACTTGCAGAAGCTATAAAAAAAAATGGTGGCCTGTAACTGAAATTGGCTCCAAACTTAAAGAATACTGCTGTCACAATTTAATTATCTCTAATTTGATTGAATATCCTGCCTCAAGCGTTAAAACAGTATCAGTCTTAATATACAGACTTAATAATAAGTTACATTTTAGATTATTTTCACATTAAGAATGTACGCTATTTCTAATTATTTTAAGAGAAAAAAAAAATAAGTACCAACCTTCGAGTAACGAATTTTGAACATAGGATTCACTTTTCAATACGCTAATTAAATATATATATATATATATATATATATATATATATATATATATATATATATATATATATATATATATATATATATATATATATATAAAACACGCTAATTAAATATTTATATATATTTAATTAGCGTGTTGAAAAGTAAATTTATTAATAATTAATTTTCATATTTAATTACGATAGTTTAAAAATTATCCGGATTATAACCGATTCTATTACCTTTATTTTTATCCTATAAAAAAAAAAAATCTGTTGTAGACATGACTTTCTTGCAAGCCTATTAACCTATAAATTGATGGCTCAAAAAGTGATCCTGAATTTGGCTACTAGTTTCCGAAGATTGCAGTATCTCGGCGTTGCCACATCTATTGGCATCCATATATTGAAATACACGCACACCATTATAAAAATATTAAAAAGGGTTAGTACGGTTAGTTGAAACGTTCTTATTCATGAAAATCTCAATTTGTGATTTTCAGCACGATTTGTATTCTCCTCTCTTCTAAGAAGGCAGAAGGTAAAAAATAATAAAAATCGTTTCAGGTAAAGTACGACTTCCGGCAATACAATTTTAATCCAGATCCATCATATTATTTATATTGACACAAAAGTCTTAGACACTAAATTTTAGATGTTTTACATTATATTTTAATATAATGTTTGATGAAAGTTTATTATGACCTTCAAGTAAAGTACCACTTCCGGCTAGCTAATTTTAACCAAATTGTACCATGTTATTTATATTGATATAAAACATCTATATACCAAATTTGAGATGTTTTACATTATATTTTAATATGATTTTTGATGAAAGTTTATTATGGCCTTCAAGTAAAGTACCACTTCCGGTTTGTCAATTATAACCAAAATCTATACGTTATTTATATTAATACATAAATCTGATATATTAAATTTTAGATGCTTTGTATTATATTTTAAAATGATTTTTGATGAAAATCTATTATGATCTTCAAGTAAAGTACCACTTCCGGTTTGTCAATTATAACCAAAATCTATACGTTATTTATATTAATACATAAATCTGATATATTAAATTTTAGATGCTTTGTATTATATTTTAAAATGATTTTTGATGAAAATCTATTATGATCTTCAAGTAAAGTACCACTTCCGGTTTTCCAATTTCAACTAAAATGTAGTGTGTTATTTATATTAATATATAAGGCTTCTACACCAAATTTGAAAAGCTTTGCATTATATTTTAATATGATTTTTCATGAAAATTTATTATGACCTTCAAGTAAAGTACTGCTTCCGGTTTCCCAATTTAGACCAAAATCTAGCATGTTGTTTAAATCAATATATAAATTATAAATACTAAATTAGAGAAGTTTTACATTATATTTACTTCCTTGTACGAAGTAAAGGAAGTATTGTAATCGCGAATATTTTCGGTTTTCAGATATCAACAGAAATATCCATTTTGACCATCCCTGAATCCATTTTGACTAGTTTCGTCGTGGCGTCTGTTCGTACGTTCGTATTTTGTATAACTCAAAAACGGTTAGCCGTAGAAAGTTGAAATTTTGTATTAAGGATTGCTGTAAAATCTAGTTGTGAACCTCTCTTTTTGGTCACTGCTTGATCACCGGAAGTGGTACTTTACTTGAAAGTCATAATTGATTTCCATCAAAAATTATATGAAAATACTATGCAAAACTTCTCAAATTTAGTATTTATAATTTATATATTGGTTTAAATAACATACTAGATTTTGGTCTAAATTGGAAAACCGGAAGTGGTACTTTACTTGAAGGTCATATTAGACTTTCGTCAAAAAATATATTAAAATATAATGTAAAACATCTCAAATTTTGTTAATAGGACTTTTATATCGATATAAATGTATTTACTAGATTTTGGTTGAGATTCGTGAGCGGAAAAGGGTACTTTACTTGAAGGTCATAATAAGCTTACATCAAAAATTATATTTAAATTAAAAGAGAATCATATGTTTCGGTAATAAAGGTTATAAACCCAATTTGGTTCCCAAGCCAATTAGTGTTAAAATGTTAATGTTAAAATGTGCAAGTGTTAAAATTGAGTCTAAAATACTAGTTTTCCTCCCCATTTGTTAGATCAACAAGTTTTCATCATGAGAATAAGATATTAGTTAAGTGGGTTTTTCCGCTTAAAATGTCGAAACTGTCCATTTCTAATGCTTTATCCAGTAATATTGACAGTTTTATTGTTGTCACGGAACATGAAGAAATCTCTTGGAAACTAGTTACCTACTGAAGGAAAACGACATATAATAACGGAATGAGATCTCCAGTGACAAGAGTGTGTATTTGTGTGTCAATAGATGGATGACGGGACGCTGGGTGTCGTTGTTACTGCAATCTTCGGAAATAGTAACCAAATTCAGTATCACTTTTTGAGCCACGGATTTATAATTAAATAGGCGCACAAGGAAGTCAATGTTGCCCACATCAGATATTTTAATGTAATTTTTAATAGAAATCAATTACGACCTTCAGGTAAACGAAAACGACCAAAAAGAGAAGTGCACAACTAGATTTTACAACAATCCCAAATACAAAATTTTTACTTTCTACGGCTAACCGTTTTTGAGTTATGTGTGAAGGAACAGGACGTACTGAGGTCAGGACTAAACTAGTCAAATCTGAAAACCAGAAATTTTTGCGATTAAAATACTTTCTTGCACGCAGTAAATTAATTTTATGAAATTAAGTTTCTATAGTATTAAATATGTATATATACAATCAAAAATCTTGGAAACCAAAAGAATCTTTACATTTCTACTTTACCTCCCAACAATAATAAGTAAATAAAGTTAATACAGACATGTAATTGAAAAATTGCTTTGAAAAAAAACCAATTCAGACAATTTATATTAATAAATTACTGGTGTTTTGGCTTTATAATGGCCTGATTAGAAAAAAAAAATCAACATCTTTGTTTTCCGCTGATCAAATCGGTCAACTGCAGGTGTAAAAATATTTAAAAAAAATACTTAGAGATAAATTTGTCTCTAAGGAGGGAACCGAAAGTCGGTAGTACTATACTCGATAGTTCAAAACTATCGATAGTACCAGCGACTTTCGAGAGTTTCAGCCTTCGATGTCTTAACTCGATGTACACTGTTTGCAATAATCGATAACGTGTTTGTCTAGTCTGCGCCATGACGTTAACGATTTTGATGAAACTCCTAAAGTCTTTTCCTTAAAGCCCTTTAACTTTTCATGTATAGTACATCCATGAGAAAAACTAAACAATAAATAACGGAGAAAAGTTCTATATAATCTCTTAAAAGATAATTAAATTCTTTACTAAACAGAAAGAAAAAAAAATCTAAATCGGGCCAGTATTAGTAAAGATACGCAGGGCCGTCGGCAGCTGAACCAGGGCTCGTGGAAAAATAATACAGCGGACCTTTCACTTAATATTTCATAGGCTTTTGTCAATATATTAAAATAGCCATTAATATATTATGAACACTAACTTTACTACAACATTATAATTACAAGAATCTATTGTTTTACGTAAAATACACAGGCCCAACTACAAAACCCGAAAGTTCAACAATTTTCGGAGAAGGGGGCGCGGCATTTCTATGGGCGCCCCTCAACATATGTTATATATTGGGCGCAATACTGCGAAGTATTGCGATCCTGAAAATTTTCGAAAATACGAGTTTTCGACGAAAATACATGTTTTAATGTCCCCTGAGTCCAAATAACCAAATCATTCAAAATAGTATGAGTATCTATATTTATATCAAAAGCCTAGCTCAAAAATGAAAAGTTGTACAAAACTGAAATTAGGTAATGAAGATGATAAATATTTGCCTGAGGTGTTACAATATTTTCGATAAATCGACTAACTCAAAGTGCCATTTTACGTCTTTGATAAAAGAACTTTTTTTACAATTTTCTAGAAAACGATTTTGATTAAAATTGCCTAAAGTCTTCTCCTTAAAGCCCTTTTACTATCCATATAAGAAGTACATCACAGAGAAAATGCAGGGAAAAAAAGTTATGATGAAAAGAAAATTGTATTAGGCCATAACTCAAAAAGTACCATAAAATAGATTAACTCGAGGACAATGGTTATTTCAAATTTGACCTTTTTTTTTTTTAATTGTTACCGCCGTTAGATACAGACGAACCAAAAGCGCTAAGAATGAGTCTGCTTAAAAAGTTCAAATTTGAAATAAGGATTGTCTTAAATTTACCCTGTAAGTCTTACTTAAGTCACTACAGTTTACAGTATACGTTTTATAGTAAATTATTTATAACATTATATAGAAAGGTGATTAAATTCTTTTTAAAAAAATCTATATTGGACCAGTATTAGCAAAGATACAGGATATCATTAGCTACAACTCCTCAGTGCATTATTGAAGACGATAAGCCAAAGATAAAGTGAAGAAAACAATTCATGAATCTGTTTAATTTAACATTGAATTCAACGAAGACACCGGCTATAAACCACAAAACTGAGAACAAATAAGGAGCTATGAAGAGTAGCTCACTTGTTTTAGGATTGTGCATGGAGCAGGAAATCTTGAAAATGTACTCCTTCCAGATAAGAGAGTAGTCTAAAGTAATTAACAGTATAAAAAGAAATCATAAATTTGATTTTGATAACCCATAAGTCTTGGATAATGAAAAAAACACAAAAAATTGGAAGACTATGGAAGCTATTTACATCACAAAAAAATATAAATAATGCAGTGAATTTCAAGTCAAATGTAGTAAATTTAAAGAGTCACTGAGCTGATATAATCAATAAACTAAATATTAAATGACAATAATAATAATTTCATAATCAATAATAACCAGCAATACAATAGTTGTATTTCAAAGAAAATTAAATTACCTATAAAACAAAAGAAGTTCTGTCGAAATCAGACTAGTATTAGCAAAGGGCTATTTAAACTCCAGCAGCCCCCGTTGAGCCAAATGAGCTGAAATTCGGTACGTAGAGTTTTCTGTATCGAAAGTCAGGGGAGAGGCAGAACAATATAATAAAAGTATGGGTAATTTCGGTATGTTAGGGAACTCTCTTCTGTGGGTCTCAACTTTTTTCTCAATCCTCAGTTTTTATATTTTTATTTCAGTGAAAATATGACTTTAGTGACAGAGTTCTGCTGCTCACGGATTTTTTTTTCCACAAGTGGTGAGATAAAAAAATGCAATATAGTTGTACAACAAAGACTGAGAATGGGTCATAAGTGAAGTGACCAAATATTTTCTGCTGTAAAGCGGGACATCCTGTTTGTTAGGGGAGTGAAGGAGAAGAAACGCATTTAATCAGTGATCTTTTTGTATTAATTCTATCAAATTAAAAACTATATTTATACTTACATATAATATACATTTTTCTGTTTTGTATTTATCATTTGAAATAATTTATTTCCGCAATTAGCCACAGAGACAAATTGCCTAAAAGCGGGACGTGTGGTCACGTTAGTGATAAGTGTTCAATAAGACTACTGTCTGCTCAAGAGAAGATAAGTTATATAAGATAAATAAATATAAATAGCGACAAGCTAAAAACATCACTAGTGCTATTTAAGTTTCACATCCTGATTAAACGGTTTAGATTTCATATTCAACTTGCTTCATTGTGCTTGTAGTTTATACATTCGTGAGAAAATATTACCATCATTGATTTAGAGACTTTATATCTAACATATATGCAGCCAAGTAACGAATGTGAATGTAGCTAATAAAAAACAACATTTTACTTTTAACTTCCACATTGCGAATATTTTTTTATCTCTGGACTTGTTTACTTTTCATAGTCCTAGATTTGTAAGATTTTATTTTGAAATATGCTTCTAATAAATTTATACAATACAACTCAAGGAATTCGAAAAATTTGATTTTTCACATTTGTCACTTTAATATGCCAGAGACTTCATTAGCAAATCCTATTATCAGTTGACATCCGCATGATGGTATAGAAAGATCAATATAATTAGTGATTGATAAATTATTTGCCACTGCTATAAATTTGTTTTATTGAAAACTAGTTTCAAATGTCATATATTCATTCTCAGTTCTAATAAACACACAAAAAATTAAAAAATAAGCGATTCAAAATATAGTTTGGTATTATTATACATATTAAATTAGATGTAATATAAATCAGTATTATTTATATAAAAACATTTATGAATTATGAATTTAATTAAGACAAGAAATCAAATACATGTTGGTACTCACCAAGGTTTAAAGGATTATATCAAACAGAAAAGTTTGTACTGGTCTATTACCAGTACAAACTTTTCTGTTTGATATAATCCATTTAAACCTTGAACTGAGGATGAATGTATAACATTCGAAACGTTGTCAATAAAACAAATTTATAGAAGTGGCAAATAATTTATCAATCCCTAAATCCTATTATACTCTTTAAATAAATAATAAATTACAACAGGAACTTAAATATGAAAAGGAATAATACCAGAGGATAATTCCAAAGGAAATTCCTAAAGCTACATAGCTCAGTTGACGAACAATAATAAAGCAGTCTTATGAGAGGGAATGTATAAGTCTGTGGAAAAGAAATTGCGTATTGGTGAAGTTGAAAGATGTGTGAAGGAAGATGATACAAATTGTTCTATAAAGAAATGATGCACTGGGGTGTTTGCTAAAGTGATTTCCCAAGATCACTTCAGCTTAAGTGTAACAGCGGAAGATGTGAAAGTGCCAAAGATGAAATGAAGGGAACAATTCATGAAACCCAGCCAAGTTTTATTGCTATGTATTTACATTTAACTGTAAAAAAAAATGAAGGAACAGGTTTCAAACAAATTAACTTTAACTGTTTCAAAAAATTAAACATATAAGTCAGCAACCACAATTTTCTTTAATGAAACCAAGAAATCTAAAATACAAGAGGATATTTTTTATAAATTATTTTACTTTACAATCATTAGAAATAAATTACACAATGTAATACTTTTTATAAAAAATAAATAAAATATAATAGATATAAGTAAACTTAACTCACATAAACAACAGAAAGAAGAAATAAAATAAATATTAAATAAGTTAAAAAATCAGAATTTATTAGTTAATAAAAAAATCATATAGTTGCTACAATACAGATTTAAAATATTGAAATAAAAACAATAAAAATTGAGATGAAAGATATCCTTTAAAATATCAATGAATTTATAAATAAATAATTAATAATGAACAGAGATATGTAACACCAAGCATAAATAAATATATATAATCTGTAGTATGAGTGCATGTAATCCTTAAAAATTAACAGAATGCAAATTCAAAATTTTCTCAGTAGGAACTCTTGATAGAAGAATCCTCATTTGAGTGATATACACAAATAAAATTTAAAACAACAATAAATGAATTTTTTTTTTTTTCTAAATTGAATAATGCTGCTAATCTGAATTTGATAAAGAATGGAAAATTGATTTAAAACAAGATAAAAAAATTACTCAGCATTTGTTTTTTGTTTAGTGAATATTAAAATATTTTTGGAAGCCAAGGCTGTTTTCCAAAACTTAATAAAAATCCTTTATTTTTCTTTTTTTTTTTTTTATAAAATTAATAAGATAAATAAATATGCTATTTCTGTTGCAATGCCTTCATTCTCTGTGAAAAGCTGTCTATATTCTCTTGAAGAGTTTTCATATTTGTTGCAAAGTTTTCCTCAAGACGTTTGATCAATTCCTTGCTTGCTTCGCAACTATTTGCTAATATTTTCTGCATTGATTCCAATTCACTCAATGATTTTGAGAAATCATTACCTAAAGCAGTAAATAATAAAAATTAAAAATCTGTTGAACAGCTTATACAAATTTATTAAGTAATACAATTAAACATTAGTAAGAATTATTGTTAAGTACCTTGTTTGTGAAGTTCCTCTAAAGCAATCATACGATCAAGGACACTTGGGATGATTAGAGACATTTCTTCAGTAGTTTTCACTAATTCATAAAGCTCTGAAATCTATAAATTTATTCTAATTATTATTATGAACAAAAAACAATTTAAAAAATGGTGGAATTTTATTGCAAAACTAGTTTAGGTATCACATAGTCAAAGTGTGTACAATCTTTAACTTTATTTTAACCAGATCCTTCATGAAGAAATTGGTCAAGTTGAAGGAAATAATTAAAGTTATCCTCATTTCTATTGTTGTTTCCTTTTAATATTATTTGCTTTCTATTCATTAGGCATATGCTATGGCTAAATTGTTTTAATGCATTTGGCTTCAAATTTGTTTCCTTTGTTTAAATTTTCAGAATGAAATGTGACAAATGTAAGGTTAATAATAATAATAATGAATACCCAAGAGAGTCGTAATTAAGGGCAGTCAAATATCTATTAGACACAACTGTGTTTATTTCATAATTAAAACGGAATTTCAAAATTATATTCTGAATAATAATAAAAACCCAAAAGGGCCCATAATAGTGGTGGTTGGTCAGATAATAGTTGTTTCTATTTCATCGTTAAAACAGAAAAATAATTATCTCATTTTTGAAAACATAGCAATACAAAGAAGTTAAGTCACTGCAAGGGGGGACTACAGTTCACGTCCTTAACCGACCCATAACCAAAACATGTAAATGTATCAATAGCAGGTTGGTAACCACTTCATTTACGACAGGCTGCTTCAGGCATGATCATGCACAAGAGCCAAGCTACAATAGTTTTACTTATCGAAAATATATTTACAATAGATGTTAGAATATTTTAAGATGTAATATAAAAGAGTAAAAACTCGACAAGAGACATAAATTAATTGATAGTTAGGATATGATATCAACGGTAGAAAAGCTAATGGGTGTAACCCTCAAAATAATCTAAAATGATTTTTTTTTTTTTTTTTTTTTATAAAAAACGGTTCATCTCGAATTCCTCCATTCAATGGCAAATAAGCCTACATTTTTTATGGTAGCCCACTGTTTTTTATCACTTAAAACATTAAAATTTATTCATAAAACCCCAGAAAAATAAATTATAATTTTGTTCGAGTCTTTCTCTATGATAGTATGATAGTTTATATTATTATAAATATGATAAATAGAAATAACGGCAATGTAAAGAAAAGAGAGGGATGAAGATGGGATTTGCGATTCTGAAACGTCATAGGATAGCAAAGAATAAATAAATGATTTAACTGTGGACTGCTTTAATACCGATAAAAATTATTGGAAAGCTGAAGAAAAATATATATGTAGGTAACATTCATGTTTATATTGTTATTTTACAAACGTAAGATTTATTAGGAAACATAATTTGCTGAAGCAGTGGAATTATTTTTAATAAAGATGATCAATAACAAAATCATAAAAGTATAATACATATTGCATATTTCTAGCAGAAAACATTGGTCTTTTGGAAAAATTTAATGAATAACTATTAGAGAGAACAATTAGTTGAGGAATCACAGAGACAGAACAAGAAAACTTTTATATTTTATATTCTAAACCATTCTGATTCTATTTTCAAACAACTAATAAATTTTAGTTTGTTAATCATTTCATTATTTTCTTTAATCATTGTAAAAATGGCTTAATATCTCTGATCTGAAAGAGAAATGAACTGTCACCGAGATAGTCTGCAATAATCGGACAAACTTAATTGCTCGTTCTATAGTTTTGATTTTCTACACCAAGACACTACTTTTAAATACAACAGGCTACTCAGTTATCCATATAAGGCTGACAACAGGACAACCCATTTAGAAATAATTCTGAGGTCCTCTACAATAACAGAACTATTACCCACTGCACAGACGGTCATTGGCATTTCATGGTGAACAATATGAAGTAAATAAAAACAAACCTCGTGTTGCAATGTTATGATATTATTGGAATAAAAAAAATAAAGTAAAAAGAAACGAATCAGATGAATAAACAATGAGGGGCGACATATAATTATAGGCTGCCTACCTTATTGTCTTGGTCAATGGAGCCGGTGACAGATGAAGATCTCTCAGCAAGCTGGTCTAGTTTCCCAAGCAACGCAGTTATCTTGGTTTCGGCGACTTCCACCTGCCCGGGTTCCAGCATGGCTACTTTCCCTGCGATCCAATGAGCTGTTTCAGCCAAACTTTTATCTCCACTACCACCAAGCCTTTTCTGTTTAAGATAAAAAAACAAAATCAAAAAAGCAGTTGATATTATTAATAGACATCAAACACAAGTTTTTTTTTTTTGTAATGATTATTTTTTGTTGGGGAAAAGTCGTGGCTGGTCAACATATTCTGAGACGACATTTTGGTACAACCTGTATGTATTACTCTAGCAGTGAAAATAGCCCACATGGAAAAGTCAGATGTCGGAGTAAATAAAATGTAAAGATATTTTGTTTTTATGTTGACCATTGATTTATCACAAAAAAAAATAATCATTATGCCAGGCGTGTAAATATGAAACCGGAAATGGTCCATGACTGGTTTGCCACAAAAGAGCAACTGTTTTTCTGGCAGGGCATTCATAAATTACCAGGGAGATGGAGAAAATTTATAGCTAGCAATGGACAATATTTCGAATAAAATATTTTTGAACATTTTAATGCAATAAATGTGTATTTTCTATATGAAAATTCCGGTTTCGTAATTACACACCTGGCACATTATAACAGAGCCCATCAATTCTAATTTATCAAATTTTTTTTTTTTTAATTTTGAAGTGTTCAAGGCACAACAATTGACATTAACTAAATCTGATAAACTAAGTAAGATTACACGTGATGAACACTATAGTCTCATCAGCACTCTCATGTATTGTCATTAAGAATTTTAAATGTTTTTCTGGAATATATATCGTCAAAATTCAGTCAAAGTGAATTTAAAAAAATAAAAAACATTGAAATTAATTTACTTTTTATTTTTACAAGCTAAGATTTAGGCTTAAACTGGGTTTAAATAGATCACAGAGATCTACTTCAATCATTCTGTATGGAACTCTCAGATTTATTCTGCGGCTCCGCCATGTAATATATTTCAACTCAAACAGAGCGGATATTTGCACTGTCGCCGCTTTTGACTCGAGAATGCTAAGGTGATGCCTTAACAACCTCGGCCGCCACGATCTGTCAAAACAATGCTGTCAGTCGAACTGGTTTTCATTTATTTTGATTTAATAAGATATTTGTTAACCTATACTATCTGTAATTTTGTACATCAGAGGTAAACTGTCATAGCATTTTCAAAGTTTTATATGAGAGCAAAAAGAAGTTTGAGATCGCACTGTATTGCATGTCGTTGATCTTTATATTTGAAATGCTGCATATGTTATTAGCTTATACTCGGAAAATATGGCTGGAATAATGCAAATAAGATAATAAAATAGTTTAACTCCGACATCCAAAATTATCTATTATAAAATTACTCATGGCCGCATAGAATATACACCTAAAAATCAGTCAATGATAATAAAAAAAAAATATCTCAGGCAATTACAAATAGAATTCCATTCATGCATCAGGATATCTAGCAAAGTAGTTTGGAGAAATTCCCTGATTTTTTGATGTTTTTAACAAGTTTTCTCTGGCCAGAACGTTTATTATTATTTATTATGAAAATGTTAGTTACCTCATTAAGCATGCATTAAATACTAATGATTATAAATTATTCACTACCACTATCATTTAACTTATTAAAAGCATTTATAAAAGATTGATAAAGATAAACTTTATATTGGGAATAGAAATTTTACAAAATTATTAATAATTTTTTTTTTTAATTTATTGTGGATTATTTAACTATGGATATTTTTTTTTTTTTAAGATTTTAGTAAAAAGATTCCATAACATTTTAAGACATGGACGTATGAAGCGTTTAATTGGTTGCCATTTTGAAACAAAATAGTGATTGGTAGGGCCGAGCTGCAAGGATCATTCTGAGGTAACCTGTGATTTGGATGCCAATCTTTAAAAAAAATCTGTTAAGTAGTCTCGAAAAAAAGCTATGGTCAGCAGATATAATTCTGTCGATTTTGCGATTCTACGCATTTGAAACTTAGAACCTCAAATTTAATGGGGAAGATTAAGATTCTCTTGGTCAGTTACAAAGGTTCATCATTGAAAATAATAAACCAAAAAGACACTCTGCTTAAAAAGTTATATTAATTTTACAGATATCCATAGAAGGGCCATATGTTACAGGGGCTGTTTTATTTTCCCTATTTTCTTTACTAGCACTTCTGCTTCTTCGAAGGCATCTTTCAACAACTTAGCCTTTTTCTCTTACAAGGGTTTTATTTGTAAGTGATGTTTTCTTCTTTCTCTTGCTCTCATTAGACTAATATATTCATCTCAACTTCTTTCCCACTTCAGGTACTGAAGTAGCAACATCACTAACACGTCACCATCACCATTGGTTATCTGTTTGCACTGGCTACATTTTGTAACTTTCAAGTTTGATCTCTTATACGATCTGTATGCCAAGAAACTGTTTGAAAATTGATTATGCCCAGTTTTGGATATTAACCATAAATTTTCTTGCTGTAGCTGTTTTGCCATTTTTTTCTCAGATTCTGACTCCTCCAGAATTAAAAAATTCCCTGACATTTTTCCAGTCGCTAGACATCCTGTACATGAAATGTAAAATTTGAGAGATAAACGATTTGCTTAAAAATTATAAGGTTTGAATTTCATAAGGATAAAAAAAAAATGAAATATTCACAATGGCCGATGGAGAAGCAGAGACAAGTGACTGTAACTTGGAAACCCTGGCTTCGAGGTCAGCGACCCTAGCTGCATGGTTAAGGGCAGCCAACGATGGGTTAGACTTCAGTTCATAACGTATTTCTGTCGGCGCAGCAGGAGTAGTGGTGGAAGTAGTAGATTCTGGGCTGCTCATTCCTAATCCACTCAGCCTTTCAAGTTGTAAAATCAGCTTTCTGGAAACAAAGACAACACACACATAGACACATATTAGATTATAATAAACAATTAAATCATTTATAGCAGCAGAATATAATAATGCAACAGATTCTTCCTAAGATTTTGAAATCGCTTAATATGATGTACAGGTTATAAGGGTAATAATGCCTGGCCCCTAGGCTCTGCAGTACAGGTGTAATGCAGTTTACAATTACGACCGGTCACCTAAGACAACCTCATTCTAGTCACCACAAAAAGAAAAAATTGGGTTTAACGATGGATCATTCTAGAATTCACTAGAAAAAAGTAAGATCCCAATGTTTTCAACTCAGAAATGTTCAAAGAATCTCTCTCCGACCCACTCTCCCACCCCTATTATTTTGTTTTGTATACAAGTGTTTAAAGTTGCTACAAATCTGAACTTTAAATCGTGTGTTTATCAAAAAAATATCACATAACATGAAAAAAAAAGAATAACTCCACATTTGCGGTAGTTTATAGAAAATGGTGAAACTAATAAATGGATAGCAGAACAACTCGGAGTACCCTAGTTGGTCCAAAAGAAAGGAAATCAAGGCCTTGATAAAAAAAGGATACTCTTTATCTACTACGAAATAAGTTTAAAGATCGACTCACAAGGAAACAAAGGGACTGCTTTTTTTCAGTTTCAAAGGAGCATCCCCCTTTCTGGGCTGACAAGGAAAAGCTAATGCCTTGTTGATCTTTTGAAAACAAAAGGGTTTTTATTATTTTTTCCAAGATTATATATTATATTATAAGAAATCTTACTTTAGCTTATTTGCTTTCGGGGAATGCTCCATTCAAATAGAGTTGGCAAAAATAAACAATATTATATAGCCATCGAATCAAGGTGAACAATGAGTAGCCAACAGAAACAATATTATATAGCCAATCTGTCAACTGCAAAACTCCTTACTTCCATTTTTTATACTGTGATGTAAGTAGTTTTGCTGTCCACTAATTGCTGGATGAAGAAAGTTTTGAAACAACTATTGATTTTTATACTTAAATTAAAAATAAAGAAAGGGATCATTTTAGACATATTTACTCTTCATCCTGACAGTGAACATATGTGATTAATAACAGCCATTGCTATCTCGATTTTAATAAATACTTCCTTCACTGTGAACGAGGAAGTAAAAATGAAAGAAAGTAGTATTCCAGTTGACACCCACAAATATTCAAAATAAAAAAGTTTACAACATAAATTAGAAAAGAACTATCAATCAAAGAGGTCCATACCAGAAGGGCGAATCCGCAATGTCACAAAAATATTTTTCTTAATTTGTTATTTATATATTTTATTATATATAATATAATACAGTTATTTATATAACATATTAGTACGTAAAACTGTGTGATATGTATGTGTGTGTGTATATTATATATATATATATATATATATATATATATATATATATATATATATATATATATATACCAAGAATAAATACCATATATAATATTATACCAGCCTTTAAATTAAAAAATAAATTATTGTGGCATGATAGATTCGCTCTTCTTTGCTTAATTTTTAGCTGTATGTGCCCATCGCTAGTCCAGCAAAAGTTCTTCATGCTGTACTTCGGGAAGACACAATGCTCTTTTATGGCAGGTTTGATAACATGAATCATAAAACTTAATAATTCAAATAAACATCTTCTGCCAATAATTTAAAATATAATAAAGTTACTTTTGACATTAAAAGCACCCAAATCATAATGGTTAATAAAAAAAATCTCACATTTTGAACCATCAGGCGCAGTTCATTCATTAAACCCGTCTTAAACAGTCAATATTATTTAACATGGTTGTATATATCGCACGTGTCAATATTATTGTTACAATATACAACTCAGACAGTTAATATATTGACTGTTTAAGGCGAGCTTCAGGTAATTTAGAGTTCACAATCAATGCTTACCTCTAGTTATTTAATCTATGTCATGAATCTCACAGACACAAAGTCAGCAAAGACATAAGCTTTTTTTAGGACAGTAATCAAGCTTTAAAGATAAATGTTGTTTACTTCAACTATAGACACACTTTCTTTGAATTATTTCCAACATGCAAAATACAATTAAAAATCATTACAACATTAACCTAGACTATTTCAAAAACAATGAAAAATTTAATTTAAATGTAAATTAAATTTAAAAATGTAATTTGCAAATACACACAATGTTTTCATATTAGGAGTAACATTTGATTTATAACTGATCATTAATAACTACATCTGATACTACTTTATTATAATAATTGAAAAAGTAAATTAGATGTGTCATTAGATTCAGTAAATAAATAAATAGAATGCTTTATCAATAACAAATTATAAGTAAGAAAGCTTGAAGCGACAGATTACTTTATCTGAGCTCCTTGGGGGTCAGCCAACTGATTGACGACTGAAGGCCCAAGGTATTTCTCCAGTTTCAGGGACTCTAATTCTCTCAGCATCGAGTCAACGTGTGACACCATGTTAGCTTTGTTCACATCTTTTGATTCTTCTTCCTAAAATTTCAAAATTGAATATTAACAGCTGATGATGGGTTGATGCAAAAATAATGGAGGTCTTTTTATATTTATTGAAAATATGCCATCCCTTAGCCATGTATCTACAACAATACATATTCATCTATACACTTTTGCCAACGTACGACAAGCTTATTTATATTAGCAGAAAAGAAACTTGGGTCCCTACAAAAAAGTTTTTTCTTGTAATAAGTTGTCCAGGGGCTTGAAAAAGTGGAAATCAGGTGAATAGGGTGAGTGTTAAAGGATTTTGCAGTCGTCGCAGCATTGGTTGTTCAATGTGTGGCCGGGCATTATCGTGGAGAAGGATCGAACTTCCGATTCATCAATGCTGAGCAGAGACGTTGCATGGCATCAATTTCTTGACAGCACTTATCAGCAGTGATATTCCCGCCACAACGGAGAAAGCTGTATTGGATAATACCAACAGTAGATCACCATACTATGACCATAACTTTTTCTGAGAGCAACTCAGGAAACCAACGCTGCACTGTGCACTCATTAATGCCTCCCTGACCCCACAGTGATACTATGAGGAATTTGTGCAGCAATGCCTCCTAGTTTATTTTTACGAATTTAAACTCACTTTTTGACATTTTCTTTTCGAAGAGTTTAAATAGATTGAACAATAAAATGAATTTATTGTTTATTTCATTCCTCTGGGTAAAAGAGAGGATATAGAATAAGGTTTGTTATAATATATATGGAATTAAAATTAAGGATTTCTTTTGTGTACACAATTGGTTTTAAAATGTAGCAAGGGCGAAAACCTGCATTATTTCTTTTGCTAACCAAATAATAAAAAAAAATATTGGTTTAAGTGCTTGCTTAAATATAAAATTAGTACAATCGCATAAGATTCTCAAAGGGTAACAATCTGATAGTGTTCATACAAATGTAGTCTTGATAATAAAACCAAACAAATAAGGAATATATATATATATATATATATATATATATATATATATATATATATATATATATATATATATATATGTAATAAAAACTGCTTGGATGTTCATAAGAGCTAAATAAAATTTTATTTCTAATTAAAAAAATTTAATGTAAAAAAGTTAGAGGTATAATTTTCTTTGATTCTTAAAAACAATACCATTAAACTACATACAAACATGAAAGAATATTATCTATATTTGATTTTAATTTACATAAGTTAAGATTTGATCCGACCAACTTCTTCTTAAAATAATACTACATTTAAGTTGCCCAACATTACGGATAGGCTCAAGTAATCAGGCCTGACTATATATTGAATGCCGAAAGTAGTCGAGTATATCTGAAAGTAAGGTGAGTCATCGATATCAAAATCCATGTTCCTCTAATAATATTATGGCCTCAGGGTAAAATGTAAACTAAATGCTGTTCAAATAATTGATAGTAAAAGTACTATCTCAAAAGATCAAGTTATATGTAATTTAGAAGAATCTTTATAATCCTCGTCCAATATGTAAATGTAAACAGATAAAAAATAATGGAGCTCCGTTTGCATGAGTACATCGTAATAATCATCCATCATTTTTTACGTCCCAACAGATATGAACTACTCTTCTAAATGCTAATTCAATATTTGCTGTATAATGGATAGCTAAAAGAGTACTCTAATAATTTGGATTATGAAACATATTCCTTAAAGTGATCCAAAATTTCATCATAATGAAACAGATTCAAGGTAAGGTGAAGATAAATCAATTAAAGATCTATTAATAATCTTAAATGTGTGTTGTTTTTTTTTATTGTTCTTTCCATATTTAGTATATAATTTAATTTTTTATTCGTAAAGGGTTTTTAATTACTTTTGAAATATTGTTAAATTAACTATTGTTAATAATTATAATTAAAGTTAATAGTGCTGAGATTATATTGAAAATTTTAATTATTGTGATTGATTCATTTATATATAAATTACTATTAAAGTAGTTGTCATGACAGTAATTTATAATGACGAAAGTTATTATTATAAAAGTTACTGAGATAAAAAATATTTTCATCGGTGAATTAAATTTTTCATTTTTTAACTCCAGCTATATATATATATTTTATATATCTACTCCAGCTATATATATATTTTATATATCTACTCCAGTTATATATATATATATATATATATATATATATATATATATATATATATATATATATATATATATATATATATATATATATATATATATATATACTCACACACACATATATTTTAGTTAATAACCTCATAAATTACAAAATAACCTTTATAATAATAACCTATAAAACGTTCAATCTCATTTCTTACACACATTTTCAAGGAGCAAGTTCCGAACCATACTAAATTTGTTTAAACAGTCTAAATATTGTATAATAATGTCTAAATACTGTTTCACTCAACTAAATTTCACGTTTTCACACTATTTCTTTTTTTTTTTAGCCTTTGATTATATTTTCAACATTACGTTTTCACCCGATACCGTCATATTTATTAAAAAGTTTTTGTAGTCAACTTGCTTCCACAGGTAAGCAAGTTGGATACTTTTTCTTTTAGCAATTTACAGATAAATTATTTAATAACATCTTAATGAAAAATCGGTATATTTTATTATTGCTAAACCTTCCGGGAACCATGAAGATGATGTAGTTAAAATTTGATAAAGATGGGTTCATCAGTTTTCGAGGTTAGCGATTACAAACGAAAAACGCGCTTTCCTTTTATATTATAATATGAGAATATAATAATAATATGAGAAAAGAAATCCAATTAGTACTAATTAATGTTTGGACAATTAAAATTAATCTTATGCTTAGGTTTATTGTTAATAAGATTAGTTATAATGTAATTATCATGGATAATAACAAATTCAATTCAGTAAATAGAAACAAGTGATTGTTTCTATAATATTATTAAGAATATTAAAACTAGTTTTATTAGAATATATTCATGATCCCTCCACTCCATTGTTCCCAGTTTTTATTGGCAGATAGTAATTCACGCTCATGTATAACAAGGAATTTATAATATTTACAGTCTGCAAATATTTCAATGTATAGTTTGGCTGTATTTCAATATATCTCTTGAGAATTGATGGGCTATAAATAAAGCCTCTATAATAGCCAGAACTTTAAATAATTAAATCTTGGAAATTTTAAGCATATTAGAAATTAGAAATCCACTAAAAATGTTTATTTTCATTTAGTTAATATGTTCAGAGTGGAAGGGCCGCAGGTTTATTTTTCTCCAGAGACGGGTGGTCCTCAAGTTTGCTTGGTTTCCTATTCAGTTTTATCCCACCATCCCCAGTGGGGATTGTTTTTCAGGTTCATGTAATGGCAGATAACTTCCACCTTTCAAGCAGTGTACTTCGTTATTAAATCGATCAACATGTTCTTTACTATTTTTTTTTTTTTATTCAATCTTCATTTTTTGAAAAATAAGAGCCTGTCCGTGAGTTATTCCAACAGAATCGTGTCATACTGAAAGTATTAACATTTATATTACATACTTTCCGATCCCACATGCTGGAGAAGCTAAAATGAAGTAGTAACGATACTTATTTTCATGGAAACACTCTATAATCACTAAACGGTCTTATAAAAAAGATTCATTTGACATTAGTTTCTTCCTTCTTCTTTCTCTAATAAACCAAAGTTTATTAATCACACCCTTCAAAGTAATAGCAAGGCATTGACTCAACTGATAATTATAAGTAATGAGAAAACCGAGCCACGTTAATTCTCATATAATCTGGCTCTCCCTACTTCTAACGTTGCCTAACGTAAACATTCATCTTCTTCACTCCAATTCCTCATTCAATACAAAACATAAAACTGAAAATGCTGTGTTCAAAAATTTAATTAAATATATTGTCAGTTCGGAGGGAAAAGTGATCAACTGCAGTGAAAATTGAAGTTTGTTTCTATCCAGCTGTACCTAAACTAAATTTACGCTTCAGTATCGACAAAATTCTGAAATAATTATGATAATAATGAAGCATAAATCTGTTTCAGGCAAAAGTAAATAACGACATACTTTCATTTACACAAAAATGCAGACCACTTTTATCTGCAAACCAATGATTTTCTCAGTAACAAAGAAATTGAAACTGGATTGGAGTTTGGTTAAGTTAAAATTTGTGGTAGAGAATAACAGTAGCTCCTGATTTCTATAATAACTAATCACTAATACATTAATAATAATTTGAATAATTAATATACGTTAAAAATTAATATATTTTACTTGTTAATTGTTTAAGCTAAATATGCATAAAAGATATTAACAGTTCAAAATCCAGAACCTACATAAAATTTTAAAAACAAATAGATAAGTTACCTTAATCACAGAAATTTCTTCGACCAATTCTTTCAGTTCACATTTCAATCTTTGGTATCGTTGGATTGGAGTTTCTTTTTCACCGCTCGCGACCAATTCCCACTCTCCAGATCTGTCACATAGTAAATCCATTTAGTAATTTTGCAAAAAAACAAAAAACAATTGTCAATTAAAATAGAATTAAAGGTTTTATACCTGGCATTATAACCTTTAGGTGGCTTTCTGGTAAGTTTATCTGAGAAATCAACATTTTCTGAGCTCAAAAATTTGCCTTTAAATCTAGAGAAGGCATCATTTGCAGAAATGTGGCATTGTTCAATAGCATCACAATCCTTTGAAAGCAGATAATAATTATGAATACATTAGAATTATATTTTTCTTTACTTTTAAACTAAACAATAATTAATTAAATATAACTTTACTTCTTCCTGAAAATGACCAGATCCGAAATCACTGTGAAACTGATCAGCTTCTGGTAAGTCACTAGTTTCATAAACATCAGGTTGATCATAGGCCTAGAAAGTAATCATTACTCGATGTTATTATGTAACAATAATAAAGTTACATCAGAAAGTCCTAACAGAAAACGGGAAATGTATAGAGGTAAAATTTGAATGATATAAACACAGGATACATACTATTCCCGAAAGATTTGCATATTTTGGATCGGCTGCCATCCTACATGAAAACTATACAATCTAAAGTTCGTCGGGAGGTTACAAACTATAAGTCAAGCGATGTATCGATAACGACCCTTGACGATATTGATAAATCGATTATAAATACTCCTATTCTTTACGTCAATATACATTTTTAAAGTTTTACAGGTCGTATTATTCTGCTTGTTGTGGATAGCGATCAATTTTATATTTGAAGTGTTGTACACTGTATTACCCTTTTACCTTATTTACGATAGTTACTTACTTAATATGGCCAACTCATATAATTATATAAGCAACGTATGATAACTACAAATACGATAGTTCCGAACCAACCCCATTACATTTATTCCCTGATTGTCAATCCCACATCCCACGGGGTTTGAAATAAAAAAAATACGATAGTAATATCAAAATACGCATGATTGGACTAACGAAAGTTTACCTACGACGTACAGTGTTTATTCTAAAAAAATATTTTTTTAAATACAAGCACCTTTAAATCAAATCCTTAAAGAAGTCTCTTGGAAATAGGATTACTCCTTTTTCATCGAAATTATTAAAAACCTTACAAAATGGTATCGAATCTACCACTTTTCTCAAACTTATCTACTTGTCGAGAAAAACTGTACAATCGTGCTTTTAAATTTGGGAAATGGGAGCGAAATGAATTCAGTTAGGTTCCACCGCGAATTATCCTTAAAATATGGAATATAATGCGATTTCCAAAACTTTCATAATCATATTCTATGTATTATGAAACGGATAGAAAACGCATTCCCACCCCTCTCCGCTGACCTTCGATACAGGGCAATAGTCAATTTTATTCGGGAAAAATACGACTAAAAAGCTATAGCGGACGTCTAAACTACTATGGAAACCATCTCTTCAGTGGTTTAAACGCCCAGTATCAGAAAGCGTACGGGTATAACCATGCAGACGCCCGTCATTTAAAAGAAAACTATTTTTTGTTTAATAGCATCATTATTTTCTTGTATTGTATATTTTGTCAGTATGTATTGTATATGTATACATATTTTATATTTTCTTAATTGATCCATGTTTGACATAACGATATCAACAACTCATAGTTGTACCATCTCAATTAAATTTCTCTCAGTCTCTCTCTAGATGTCCATATTTTTAGAACAGTACACCTGTCTACTAGTCTTGTTATACCCATGGTATTTCATTCATTACCTATATCTCCACAGCCTCTTGCTTATCCTGAAGATAACTACAGAATCGGCTGTATTTCTTTCTTCCACAAAATAAGGTGGCTAATACCCTCCTATTGTTGTTACCTTCCTTCGATGTTCTAAGACTAATAACCTTCGCTCGCTGAACGAACGCTTATTGTTGGTTGGCATTCCGAAACGCCGATCATTCTGTTTCAACTTTTCTCAACATGTCCAGCTACTCTTATGCTATTTCGGATATAAATTTTTTGAGGCCTTCGGATACCGCTAACACCCAAAACACGACAATGTGTGACTACGTTTACTTTCATTTAACTATGAATTTTGTTAGGTTGGATATGACATCCTTCATTATGGCTATGCTGAATAGATTTCTTTGCACGTACGCTTCGCGAACGCTTTGGAATGCACAGGATTGCGCATGGGAAAGCCTGAACACACTCATATTTTCTGCTCATATTGCGAGTTTTTCGAACACTTGTTCTTTCGTGGAGGATTAGTCCTTTCATTTTTGTTGGAAAGGAAAGTACGTCCGTGTAAAGGAGATTCCCACTCGAAACTGGCATGTGTGAAAAAATACAGTTTTAATGGAGCGTTCAGATGTTTCAACTGTGTTTTCTGTTGTTATCGGAGTTTTTTAGTGATATAGAAATGAAAATTATAAGAAGAAAAATTGTATTCACCGGTTTTAGTGTTATGAGAAAACAAAAGAAACGGCTTTCTTCTGGCAGTTTCAATCTATATCTAATCACCCTCTCTGTTTTTTCCTTTGCAATTCCGCGTGTTTCCCTTTTCTCCCCGACAACTTCACATACACACTCACAAACACACGCACACACTCAAGCATTGTGATTTCAGGGGGAACAGAGCGTGCATTCAAAGATTGGTCCCGAAAAGCGGTACACAAGAGGTCTGTTTTTTTAATGGCTTTTATTTTTCCAAAAGAACTGAACTGAATTTCAAATTTTTGAAGCCAAGCAAAATATAAGGACTTATTCAATTTTGGTATAATGCTTTTTAATGGAATATCTTCTGAAACATTTTAATCTATTTCTGTTTTTGATTATTTAAATTAAGAGGTAGACATCTGGCAACAATGGAGGCCTAAGGGATTTGGCTCTAAAATCTCTCCTACTAAAGCCAAAAACTTTCTTTGGAGTTGTAAAATTATGGTTCAGGGATATTCTGCCTCAGCTTTGTTTCCAAGAATTGTTTTAGAACCCATTTCTTAAGAGGTGCCTACTATTCTTTTTAAAGTAGAATTTAAAAAAAAAAAAGAATTTTTTTGTACATTCATTTTATTCCATTTTGTTTTTATATGATTTTTTTCTCTCTATTCTTCTGTAGGTATATCATTTTATCATAACTAGATTGCTCTCACAGTACCCTAATAAACCTGCAGCTTCTTGTATTTTGTGTTTTTAAAAATTCTCATTCGATCTGAGTTAGAAAAGGTAAATGTGGAATTATCTTCTATTATATATCCGATATAGTTCAGCATCTAATAATTTATTTTTACTTCTAATGATAGTTTCATATGATAAGTAGATAATTTCATTTATGTTTTAACATATTCTCCCCTCTCATAACATTGGAATAGCAATGTATTTTATTACCTGAGAATTATTTTTAATATTTAAACAAATGGTAGTTTATCATCCATATATTTTTAAAATCCTTTTTCTATAAATGGAAATACATCATTTAGATTATTATACTTTTTGTGGGGTGTATGAATTATAGTTTTGATCAAAGCATTTTTTGAGAAAATTCAAAAGGTAACATTTTGAAAATTTTTAAGTAGGCATTTCATTTTTTCATGGTTTATAATGTTATGTCTGGTTGTATCTTGATAATTAGAATAGAATCTTAATTTTAAGTTTAAGTATAGTCAGATTTTCTCACACAATTAATGAGAAATATGATGAAAAATGCATTTCAAGAATTTTCTGTCATAATCCATTTCAAGTAAAGAGGAAATTAACAAACTTGTTCTTGGAAGCATTTTATGGAATGAGGGAAGATTTTTTTTTTGTTTTTACATCTTCCTAGGCTTACAGCTCTTTACCCTCTGGAGTTATAAAATTACAACTTAAATTCAAGCCATTATCTATGGGTATAAGTTCACCAGCCCTACACTCTGGTGAGCTGCATCCGGTAGACTGGTGGATTTCGCCTACCCAAAACAAGGTGTTTGGTCAGTGGTTGTTACTCACTTGTTAAACCATCATCATTTAAATGTAATTAATCCCAACTGGATTATGTATAACTTCATTATTCATAGCATATATTGATTAACTAAATTAGATTATATCCATTAACTTTATAAAATAAAAAATTAAAATTCCTTGTATTAAAAGTAGAAGTACTGTTAATTACTTTAACTTTATGATATTATTTCATATTTCTCACTCATCAACTTTTTACATGTTGATATACACATGAATGGGGTAGCGCAAGTAGGCACTGAACTTCTCATTCTCAGGCCCGAGTTCAAATCTGGCTGTGGTAGATAATTTATTTATTCTGTAATATCAGCCATAGTTCAACTGGCACACCCAGCCTCTATAATGTCGGTTCCAGGCCCTTCATTTAAATGAAATGGCATTGATGTTAACCACATGAATTCTTTGTATAACCATTGGCCAAGAAGCGGTATTTAATGGTGAATCCAAGACCCTTCATTGGCTAATTTTTCTTTTTTAAGGTTGAGCTGTGTGTTATTGTTAATATAATTAATTGATATTAAACATTGATTATATATACGTTTCTTTCTGAGTATATTGATTATTTTTATAATATTTTGACTTTGTCTGTTGTGTTTAAAGGTATAAATTCTGCTCATCACACCTCTTCTTCTTTTAGTGGCACAGCAAATGCCTAGTGCGATGTTTGGCCTGCTCAATCTCCAAGTTCCATCTGTTACATTCCTATGTATGTGCTACAATTATTCTGTTTCTTAAGATCTTCGGGGACATTGTCTCTCCATCTGCCCTTTTGCTTTCCTCTAGCATAACTTTGTGAGGATGTTTTTCGTACTCTTCTTGCCATCCTTCCATAATCCACTCTAAGCTACTTCAAACTCTCTATTCTAGTAATACATAAGAGACGCTTATAACTCCAAATTTTTTTTTCTCCTTTGCCGTACACCGTTCCCCTCTGATGTGCCTGAGGATGAGTCTTTCAAACCTGTCTACCGATTTTGAATCATTCTTGTTTAGGGTCCAAGACCCCATGACATAGGTCAGTATAGGCCGAATCAGCATAAAAAGTCTAGTACAATTTTTGTTTTACGGTTTACAATTTTACTTTTAAGTTACTTGGCAATGAAAAATAAGCAAGGTTACCAGCCAAAATTCTTTTTTTGATCTGCTTTTGTTCTGACTATCATTGATAAATGAGCCGAGGTATTTGAAGCTATGAATCACCTCAAAAGTATGTGTCCCTATCACGTAGTGCTGCTGCTGGTGTAATCGCTTCTATCTTAATATCAATAGTTTTGTCTATTTTCATTTATTTTTAATCCTATGTTGCCTGCTTCCATCTCAAGCCTTTACAGACTGTCTGTAATACTAGTTAGTGACTTGCCGATTATAACGGCATCATCCGCATAAGCAAGAACTTGGATCATCTGATTAAAAATATTCCCGTCTCCAACTAATTCCACTCTTTCGATGGCTACCTGAGGCGTAATATTGAAAAGAAGAAGTGCAAGAGGATCTCCTTGTCTGAGCCCATTTGGTTTATTGAATTGTTCAGACAAGCCCCTTTGATAAATTACCAACAATATGTATCTTTCATTGTGCAGTGTACAAAGCGTATTAGTTTTAGGGGAATCTCTTTCTCCTAGATGATACTGAAGAGATCTTGTGTCTGGCATAGGCTAATCTCTTTCTCCTGGATGATACTGAAGAGATCTTGTGTCTGGCATAGGCTGATTACAAATCGATGAACAGCATCCACACTGTCTACCATATTGCTTCATTTTTTTGCAGATATTTTTCAGTGTCTATATCTGCTTATCAACACTTACTGTCTATATCTGCTTATCAACACTTACTGTCTATATCTGCTTATCAACACTTACTGTCTATATCTGCTTATCAACACTTACTGTCTATATCTGCTTATCAACACTTACTGTCTATATCTGCTTATCAACACTTACTGCTAGTAAATAAAAAATGAGAGTAAATATAGTTGGCTTGTAATGAGAACCCAAGATGAAAGGATATTAGGTCGCACACTAGGACACTGTCCGGAGTCCATGTATTACAGGTACCCTTGCCCTATCGCTCAATCATTGTGGTCCCACTGTTTTTTTAAATTTTATGTCTAACTGTATAAATTAATTTTACTACTATTAAATTAAAAAAAACTTAAAATCTGGATAGAATCTAAAATTTATCAGTTAACTGATTTCCTTTTAGAGTGTTTGTAACAGTTTCTGTAGTTATATAAAACTATGCCAATTTTCTTTTCTTTTTTCTCACATTTAAAATTTTTTTTTTCTTATATTTTAAAATATATTATATTTTTTATATTATTGATTTAAAATTTTCCATATGTTTCAATAATAATTGGAATAGTGCATTAATAATGCTTTAGAAATTGTTTAGTGCTGTATTTCTCTTGTTATTAACCATGGTACTAATGCTTACCTCTGACATTGTGTCAATGGTTCTAATACATTACAGAAGATCCAATCACTGTTGTCTATTATTTGATCACCTTTCATATTAATTCTTATCAGATTTCTTCATCTTTCATAAGAGCTACTAAAAACCTAGATCAATTGATTGGTATCATAGGGATATCGAGAAACAGAAAATATTAAATTAATTTTCATAATTTGCTTATAATTTTTTCAGAATGCATCAAAAGTACAAATCTGATCCATATGATCTAAAATTATTTTGAATTATAGAAAATAAAAATATTTTATTTATAAAAAAAAAAAAGAAATGAATCAGAGAAATTGGTTTCAATTAATAAAATATAATTTCCATTGTATCCCATATGATGTTAATATGAATGGGAGCAAGAATGGGAAGGTCTAGATTCATTCTGTGAGAGAAATGTTTGATATTTAGTGAATTGCAATTTTTTTTTTTTCAATGTTGATAATACTTTTGATACTGAATGATTTTAGTAATTTAACTTCATTCCATTTTGATGTTTTATTGTTTGTTTTTTATTACTATTTGGTGATATTTCATAGATTCTATTGCTCACTGTTGGGTATTTAATAGTAAAACTTTATGCTCAAAATTAACGGACATTATGGTCAATGTATCAGGTCATCGTATAAGTAATGTTGGTTTTAAAAATCTACAGCAATGTTTATGTTGATATTACTAATCACTCCTTAACAATTGAATTGTGTTTACATATATTGTTTATTAAAGCATTACGTATTCTTCTATTTGCCATGGTTTTGTTGGAGAAAGGTAGTTGATAAATAAAATTGATATTTTCTTCTTAATCACAGGTAGATTTTGAACAATATATAGATCACACTTATCCTTATAGCATAAGAAAAAGCAATCTAGCAATAAAGTTTGAGACAAGTTGTTAAACAGAGAATAATTATATGAAATTAATTATATCAAATTATATGCGTAGCCTTCCATTCAACTTTGCTCGTGCCTTTTACTACCACTGGTGGGCAACACTCAACAGCAATAAATTTTTTTATATCATCGGTACAATGTTATTCCTTAAGAAGCAAATTAGCCTACTTTTACAGTAATTTATTCAACGATATGCTTATATTTGTAATTTACTGCTATTTTAGAGAATCAGGGCTTTATTTTGGAATTTTCCAATAATAACATAATGTTTTTTTATTTCCCTGTTTTCTCTTATTTTCCTTCATCTTTTCTTTTGATTCTTAAAATTTGCAATTTAGTCATAATTTAGTTTAGCCTTGTATGAATTGATTTGTATATTATTGTGATATATAAATATTTATTTAAACACAATAGTAATTTAATTAATAGCAAGGTTAAGATTGACAACATTTTCCAAAAGATCCATTTGTGTTAAAAAAAAAATAATTAAGAGAGCTGCATTAATGGGGATTTTTTTTTAAATTGAGAAGCGTATTATAACTTTTATTGCATTATTACATAAAATGTTTAACATGTATTGTGTTATTATATCAAGTTTTTTTAAAAATAGAAATGACAGCAGTAACACATTAATTTGTTTGTATCGACACTGATTTAAACAGAGTAATGAAAAGATTCATAAACTAATAATAATAACAAAACATTTCTTTATATACTACTACTAGGATTAATAATGGCTAGTTAATTAACTGACAAACTAGAATCATTAACAATCAAAAACCGAACATCCATAATGCAATATAGTGTAAATACGGGATTATTTAATTGTTCCCAAGGAATACATACACATATTTATATACATAAAAACACTTTATAATACAATATGCCATTTTATTTAACAAGTGCGTAGATAGCCTTACTTGCAACAAACAACAAGCTGTAATTCTTTTTAGTTACAACATTCCATCCATCTGGACATTAACATTATTAGGCCTATAAGGATACTGGACATTTCATAGTGTCGCGTAATGAATAATCACCAATAAAAACATAATAACACGATATAGACATAAGGAAACACACCTAGCGCTACTTGAGTTCTAACAACCTCCTCCTCGACTACTAACACTATCTAATACTTTATACAACAACAAATAACTTATACTAATACTATGACCTTTATTAGCCTATAGTTTACTTTCTAACAATTCACAAGAACTAAGGAGGCTCATGTTAATAAGAAGAAAGTTTTCATTGCTAAAATTTTTAACTTGAATTTAATTTGTCGATGATTGTTGCAAATAATGACATACATGTTCGAGATGCCAATAATGAAGTTTATTTTGGCTTTAATTACTGTCAAGTATAATGTTATAACTTTCAAAACATCTTGAACTGACTCTAAATTATCAATAATGTTTATATGTTTATGTACATTATTTATGATGCTCTAAAAACAATTGAAGAGCTAAGAGAAAGAACTTTTATGTGAAATTTTAGGAAAAATAGAGATTTTTGCCTGAAAGAATATTTTAAATATTCCTTTCTATATAGCATTTTGTTTAATTTTTCTAAATCTTAAATTGTGTTAGTTTTCTGAAGTTCCTGACGATACAGTCTAAAATAGGAATAAAAAGTTCAATTTTTCTCTTATTCTATTATTTTGTAACATAACATGTTCTTTCACTTAGCTCTTCAATTTACATTTCAAGTAAAATAAACTAAATAATGAATAATCAAAAATTTGTATCACCCCTTCGAACAGGATTACTGTATTAATACAGTTTATCTTATTATTTTTTCTCTTAAATAGGAATTTTACTATTGAACTAATAGAACACCTGACCCACTGGGTGTACCAAATATCATCTTATTTTAACCCTATTAGTGCCAACGACGATACATTGTTGTTCATGACATTTGGGCCAACGGCAAATGATATATATTATTTATGAATAGCTTCATGTTAAAAGGAGCTTTGTCTAACTATTGACATATAGACAAACCCCCTTTTAGCATGAAGTAATTCATACATTATTTAATATGTTATATTATTATATTATTATTATGTTATAGATGATATATGTATAATATACGTGAAGGCTTAATATTCGCATTCTGAGGGAACTTTATCTCAAAATAAATTAATATAAATAAATACAAAATAAAACGATACTTTTTGTTGACACTAAAAGGGTTAAGAAAGGGCCTCAAAAATATTTTAAAATAAATGGAGATTATTAAAAAAAAAAAAAGTTTTCAGTTGACATTTTAATTAAAAACATTTCAGAGAAGTGATGATTGGATTGAAGTATAATTTTATTTTTTTCTGATAATTTATTTCAGGGCCCTTTCTTTTTGAAGTATTTCATAGTATGAAAAAAAAATTAATCTTATACCAGTATGAATATATATATATAAATGTATGTAGTTAGAAAAAGTAAAGTTCATAAACTAAAAATAAAATAGATGATAAAATAAAATAGTTGATAAACTAAAAATAAAGTAGATAATAAAATAAAATAGTTGATAAACTAAAAATAAAGAAGATAATAAAATAAAATAGTTGATAAACTAAAAATAAAGTAGATAATAAAATAAAATAGTTGATAAACTAAAAATAAAGTAGATAATAAAATAAAATAGTTGATAAACTAAAAATAAAATCGATATGTAAACTTTATTTTAAAGCCTTTTAGTATTCAACGTGTTTTTATGCTGTTTTGTCGATCAGTATCATAGAAATTTTACTTAGAAAGATAAAAATAAATTTTATATATTTTTTTAACTTAGTCTATCTTTGTGCTTTCAGTTCGATTTCAAAATCTCAATGCTTTAATTGAGTGCAAATGAAGCCTTGGAGCTAAACATTTGACTTCTCACTTTCCCCTGACATCCTTTTCATTTTTATTAAGGTATGTATTAATATTATGGTTAATTTAAATTTATAATATAATAAAGATATTTCATGAATATTCTGATTATGAGTATGTAAAGCTTTTATTTAAGACATTTAATTTAAATATTTCAATGAACGAAATCCAATCCTTTACTCCAGCACCATAGATTGCAATAAATTTATAACAATGGAAAATTTATATTTTTAAAAAAATAATTAGATAAATACATAGTATATTCATATATTTAGAAATGCATCAGTTTAAATTATAAACATCAGGAAGTGCTTATACTGACATGTATCTAAATGAATATGTACTTTTATTTATAAAAAATATGTCATAGATATGTGCTTAAAAATAATATTTTATTTTAAAATGATATGTCAATATAATTGATTATTGGAAAAAGAATAAACATGAATACTTTAAATTAGATAAAATTAATTGGTTGGATTTGACTTTTTTCACTATTACTTTTTTCGGTGAAATAAAATTTGCTGTGACTTACTGTATGGAAAAGTTAAGGTTTAAGTACTCAAACTAATCAATTGACGCTATCTAGCAGTTAGTTTCAGAAATTAGTTCCCAACTTTCCCATACAGTAAGTGAAAGCAAACATTATTTCACTAAAATAAGTAATTCTAAAAAAAGTCACATCAAATGTTGCTCAAGCCAACTATTCAAATATTCTGTTGAGGTGAATATGAGATAGAATTTCTCATTGCTTAGAATTTTGAATAATCTCGATCATCTGTGGAAAAACCTTCATAATTATTTTCTATAATGCTACTATGATTAGAATCATTATTAAACCTTCATCATTATTTTCTATAATACTACTATGATTAGAATCATTTATGGTGGCCATAAATAATTGCAATACATTTTAATGCAGATTTAAATATGTTCTGAATACAAAATATGCATCGGAATGGACGAAAACAATCTGTCATTTTTTAAACTATGATTAACCGAAAATGGCCCATGGGCTCAACCAGGTATTTGAATATAATGCGTTTTTCTGCCACTACTCAGCAGTTATTTTTCTCCCTCTGATCAGTACTTTTTCTTTTCTCCCACTCCTAGAAAATACATGCAAATCTCTTATTTACCAGCTATTTTTAATCTAGTAACCATTTGAAAACAAAATTGGAGAATCGGAAATTTTGAAATAACTGCCCATCCATAAAATGCAGTCACTTAATCTTTTTGATATGGAATATTCTTTGCTTTACACTCAGTTGAATGAATATTTACTCATTATAATTAAAATTTATTTTCATTTGAGAAACTAAATATTATTTTAATTTTAATTTAGACCTCTCGTAAATATTTCTATAGTAAATTATAGTATTTAATGTGAGAAATTTAATTAAAGCACTTCAAAAGCATTCTGACTGGAATAGAAAACGTCTAATAGGCAAGGAAGTATCACACCAGTAGTGACCCGGGAATTCATCCGAATCCAACTTTTATTTTCCTTTGTCCCTTTTCAATTTTTTTTATTCCATCAATTGTGTACAATACCATGGTACTATGGATCTATCATTAGCTCTAGTAATAGTTTAATGATGTAATACCGATTGGATGTCATATCAGAAATAACTTTAATTAGGATTCCAAGCAGGGAAAGGCAATCTCATATTTTCAACTTCCTATAAAATTTGGCCAACTCGATGGTAGGATTGGTTCATAGAGAATTACTTAGTTTTCATGAATCCTAGGAAGTAGAACTATGATTTTTAAGTAGTAAAAAGATCTGTAATTTTTAAGAAGCATTTACATATAAAATAGATATAGCCAATGCACGAATAAGCTCAAGAATTACATTCAAATGTGTTAAATAATCCTCGTTATTTAACAAGCCAGTTTTAAAATGTTAAAATGGTCAATTTTAAAAAAATTAACTCGCCTTTAAAATTGATAATATTAAAAAAATATAAATGTTATACTTAGCTTTCCGCTAATTCCTGAATAAATCGTGGACTTTACTGTTACAGCAGCAAACACACGATATCAAACAGCATTATATTTACTTTTTAAAAGAGCTAAGCTAGATAGCAAAGTAAAAATGTTTGATTAAGTTTATTTACAAAGAAACAATTATACAGGAAACACTAACAATCTCTAAAAACAAAAATTAGCCTGCAACTACTTATAGCTGTCAATGGTAAGATAGACTATCTAGGAAGCACATTAGTCAAAAATAATCTTCGGCTAAGAAGAAGTACTTTGTACAGACTGATGTTATAAAGATCATTACTGTATTAAGAACAACTGTATCCATTATATAAATATATTTATATTTTTTCCAGTGACTAATTTATGCATGCGCCATTAAAGTCAAATAAATCATTCATTGTGCGAAGAACACTCCACATGAAACTTAATTAAAACAACAAATAAAAAAGACTAAGTAAAAAAAACTCAACGAGTATTAATTTTTTTGTTAACAAATTTTGTATTATTGGAAATGATCAGTGTTAGCCGTAGCCTCCTTGAGAAAAGCTTAAAAATAGTATTTGACATGCACTTATCAAAATATAATTAAAAATAATTTGGACATTTTATAAAATATTTGGACAATGGCAGTGCTCATGTAATATTATTAATTACATATACAACAGTTTCAAACATTTTATAAATTTTTCATAATGCGCTATGTATTAATTCATTTAGTTCTTAGCATATAACAAATTAAAATTATTTAAAATTACTTTTCGATTTCTCTTAGATCTAATTACATTCAAAATTTTAGATTTAGAACTATTAAGGAGCTTTTGTGCCAAACATTTTGGATTAAATACATCATTTATTAAATATATTAGCTGCACATTTTACAAATATTACTCTTGTATAAATTTGTACAAATATATTTGTATGCATATTTTAGAGAAAAACTTACACCTAGCGACTATAGTATATTAACATTAGAATAACGCAGTAGGGAACTAATTTCATCTGAAGCTAGTTTACCAGTCTTATTAAGTAAAAGAAAACATAAATAATTCATGTAATGTGACAGGAATGCTTTACAAAATTTCACAAAGTATTTTTCCCTAGAGGAAATAACAGAAAAGTAAATATTATCAGAAATAGTGTTTTAAAACAATATATTTATATTCTGCCACAAGTGGGTTATATATAGAGATAATGTAAAATTTATCTCAACTATATACCACTGGCATTTTTTAATGAGAGAGTAATAGTTTTAATAAAGCTTTTTCAAATAAATTTATTAGTCTCTCTTTTATCCATCTCTCCTGTTAATCTGTCAGTTATGAAAAACAAATCAGGAAACAGTCTTGAAAAAATTTAATTACATTCTTTGAATGTTTTTTGTTCTGTTGTATGTTCGTCATTTTCCGATACCTTGTAGCACTGTTGAGAATGCTTATATTACATTTTTATGATTTCAAGTGTTCAACATTTTTTTTGAAAAATCACACAACAGAAAAAATACTTTACTCTTTGAAGCAAAACTATAATACAGAAAATATGTAATATTTTAAAAATTCTGAATAATTAAAAACGAAAATTTGAGAATAGGTTGTGATGAGATTTCTCAACAATTTTAAAACTTTTACCAAAAAAAGGTATTCCTGAATAAGAATTAAAGAAGTAGTCATTAGTTATAAAACATATTTTTCTTAAATTTCACAAAATTTTAATCAACCAATTTTTTCTGTTAATCTCCTTATTCCTGCTGTCAACTAAGAAACATAGAAATCTAATGTAATATTTTCTTTTTCCCTCTCAATTTTTTAAAAATAATATTAGTTTAATTTCAAAACATAATAGACTTATTAAATTCCATTTAACTAATAGTTTAAATAAGGAATGGTAAATAGTTTATTGTGAAGTCAAAATTAGAAGGTGATTTCAATATGTAAACATAACTTAGTTGTGGTCCATAGAAAAAAATAGTCGTGGCTCCTTTATTGGATGGAAAAATTGGAGAAAAAATTGTTTTAATTTTTTTTTCATTGTTTATTCATATCACAATTTAAAAAAAAATCTTTTGAAATTTTTGTATGCATTAAATTTGATCAATTTAAAATTTTTTTATGGGTGTATGTTTAGTTAAGGATGAGTTGAAATGATGCTAGAGATAGTTTTTTTTTTTATTATGAACTATAATTATTATTATAAAATGTATAGTCAGAATGTTTCTGAAAAATTAGTTGTAAGAACATTTATACATATCATATGTATCTATTGTTAATTCAGAAATTATTGTAACAGATATTGGCCAATTATAGCAGAGTTGAAAATCATTTGCATTCCTGTCGACAATAGAAATCGAAGCATTACAAATAAAAAAGTTAGACACATAAATTTTTTTTTTGTTTTTTATATATGTTTTAACAATTATAAAAGTTGGTTTCAACAAGCACTGCTTAATGCTGTGACCAATGTTGTGATACCTCTACATCATTATCACATTGTTCTGACCGACTTTTGTCAACAATAAATGACAATTTTATATTTTACAAAGGAAAAAGTATTTACAAACAATCGAAAGGAGTTATTAGGCTGTATATAATAACTGTACATTAAGGGATTTTTATTTTGTATATCTACATGAACAAGAGTGACAATTTACATATCACATTTACAGATGATGACAATATTAATGAAATGAAACAAAGAGGTCCAAACAAAGAGGTCCAAACACAAATTTTGATGCTTTGATAAACATGTTAATGCTGTTCATGATCAAATGGCGAATAGAATAATTAAGTGCCATCAAATGTGATATATTTTACTCTGTAAATAGCCTAATGACGGATATAAAGAAAATATTATAAAATGATCGATTATCAACAATTAATATCTAATTTAATTTTGCTAACATCAAAGCTAATGCCATAATTTCAACCAGATTATATTCTATTCATAATAAACATGAATGCCAAACGTGTAAATTTTTAGTTAATAAATATGTATACACTGATTATTTAAAATTATTTTTCAATAGTTAGTTGAAATTAACCAAACCAAACCAAGAAATTAGTTTTCTTTTTTTCCACTCGAGTTCATTACTTTTTTTTTGTAATCATCTTTTATATTTTTAAAATTATAATGAATCAATTACAAAACGAAACTACTTTTTCTAAATTATTTTAATGCTTTGCAAATTAACCACAATATTTTAGAGCTAAATATGCGCTGAACAGTATTGAAAACTTTCACATAAAATATAGCTGGCTGGTGATTTATTTAAAAATTAAAGACCTTTCCTATTGAAATACGGCAATTTATTCAATATCCTTGATTTGCTTTAAAATATTTTCTAGAAACTTTTCACTGATGCCACTCAGAAAAAGTCCCAAAAATTGCGGGAATCATTTTTATCGACACCATAAGTTAAAAATCCTAACTCCTTTAAAAAAAAAATACTTGTAAAAAATGAAAAATAAGTGAATCTGAGAAATAATCAATGACTTTTTGCCAAAAATATTGCCTTTGGGCACATCATTCAATACATTAAAATAATATGATTTTATAGTGCTTTTTCGAGCATTTAATTTGCTGTAATTTGCTTATAATAATATTTTTCTTTACTCAAAAAATAAATTTTTGCAAATATGTCTAAACGATATTAATTTAAACATTTCTGCAATTTAAATTTGTAAAAATATTTTGTATTTTTTTTTTTTAATAATGATGGATTTGGCACAAAACAAGTGACCATAGTAATTTTCAATTATTTTGAAAATAAAAATAATTGAAAAATTGGAATTTACATTTTCATCCTTTTGTAATAATTCATTGACATCCTTCATTTTAGAATAAATTAATCGTTTGGCATGATGTATATGGAATTCTTTTATTGGAACCATTTTTTCAAATGAATAATGAACTTTTATCAATTTTTCTAGGCAATAATTAGTTAGAGAATAACACTACACATTAACACATTAGGAATACTAGAAAACTATATATGTATATTGGCTTGATTTATTTTTAAAACATACAGGTTCCATTACGTTTTACAGACATACAAGCACACAGAAGATTAGACAACAATACACATTTATAATATATATTCGAATTAATAATTATTAATATTTTTATGATACTTCCATTTTAAAGAAATTTACAATAGTAGGTAACGCTGTGTGGTTCCTAAACAGGGTCAACCTCGTGGCATACTTCCATATAGTCCGGGTTATGCATAATATCCTTAATCAAATCCTTGAGGATTGTGTAGCGAGGGAATATGGGATAAACTTTGGAGTTGTTGTATTCGGTCTGTAACAAAAAAATATATTTATTTATGTGACTAATACATTAAAGACAATTAAAACTAACTAAAGTAGTAATAAAAGTTTTTATTTAAATGCCAACGATATGTTGCTATAATTCTGAGATTATTTTTTTGCATGTGTTATTTGGAATTAAATCAAGGAGATAATGTACAGAAAGAGAGAGAGTCAGTTATTGATAACGTGGCAATGTATTTTTTGCTCTAAAGTGGGATACCTTGTTTGTTTATTGGGAGGTGAGAGAGAAGAAAAACGCATTTGGTCAGATTTTTTTTGTATAAATTTTGTAAAATTAAAAACTCTATTGCTATTTACTACTTGTATTTATCATTTGAGCTGACCTGTCTCAGCAATTTTGGTGAGGATTGTTTATTAAAAGTGCTGGCAACTTAAATCAAAAATAACTTTCTTCGTCCAAAAGACTCACTTATTGAGTTGAATATAAGGTTACTGTAAATAATAAATATTACTATAAATGTTGCCTGGCTCAATGCTTATAACAATAGTCCACTTGTTGAATTATCTAGCTGTTATTATTATTATAGAAGTACATACAGTTTACATCCATAATGAGACCATTCATTATGGAGTAGATAAGGAATAAGTTGTTTAAAGGAAAATGTGGAGAAGGATTGATGAATAGAGAAGGGTAAAGAATTACAGAATGATCGAATGATGGAGGATTTGCTAAAGGAAGCAATTCTACAGGAGGGATTATATAAATCATTTGTTGAAATTTTGTATTTAGAGAGTATATAGAGGAACATAGGGTGAGGTGATAAAGGATATAGGGAGGTTTTTTTGTTTTAAGGAGTTGGAAAAAAAGACACCAAGGAGATATTGCCGTCGGAAAGTAGGATAAAGCCACTTCAACTCAGTATATCAACAAGAGACATGAAAGTGTCTGGGAAACCCGAAAATAAATATTACGAAACAATTCAGCAGATAGCCCTCCATTTACCAAGGAACCATTGTCAAAGTGGGGAAAAACAAGAGAGGATACTAGGAAATGCCAGGTGTTACTGGTACTGGTAAAGTTGGGAGACCAAATCCGGCAAGTGGGCCTAGTGGTCTTTTTTGCCTACCCCGAGGGTAGTCACCAAAAGAGAAAGCCTATTTACCCTCCATGTCGAACCTTCTGGCTTTGTTCTTTGTTTTTGACTTATTCTCGGATTCTGTCAGATCCAAGCAGTCTGTATCTTAATGATGCATATCTATTGCACTCAGCTATATAGTGGAGAGCATTATCTGGTGCCTGCCACAGGAGTGGCAGGTCTCATCCCCTACTACTCCACAGATCTTTAAGTAATTGTCTTTAAGCCTTCAGTGACCTGTAAGTACACCAATAAGCAGTCAGAGTTCCTTTCTGTTGAGGTCCAGCAGCCACTTGGTTCTAGAAGCAGAGGGTTTTTAATCAGTGACTTAGCCTGCCTGAGGCCTACACACTCCCTCCACTCCTTACCTGCTATTTTCTATGTCCAATTCTTCCGCTGATGCCTTTTATAGATGCCTACCGATGGTACTCAGCACCATTCCTTGCAAGCTGGTCAGCCATCTCGTTGCCTTTGATTCCTTTATGTCCAGGAACCCATACTAATTCCAATCTCTTCGAGCAGGCGAGTAGATCCAATGCCTGCTTGCACTCTTTTCCCAGTGCGGAAGTTACTCCAGAAGATTCTAGGGCTTGGAAAGCTGACTGGCTGTCAGGTGTTTTGTAGGTTTGCTATAGTGTGTTGTTTTTCAATTCTGGACAACTTATTTCAGCAATAGTCTATTCTTCTAAGACTTGGTATTATGACACTGTTCAAAGAGTTTTAACTTAATTAAAACCTTAAGTGCAAAACATTTTCTTTTCTGGCTACCAGACTGGAAAATACCTAGGAAATCAGGTATCTGGAGAGTAGGAGGCATCTAGTCCAAAGAAAAATGTCTATGAAAAAACAATTAATTTGATCTTAGAAATTTTCATACCATTGAATCTGATCAGCCTCAATTTTTCAAATATTAGCTTTGATTGATCACCATAATAATATATCCTAAGAAATCCTAAGATGGAAAGTTAACAGAATCCAGCCTTGGAATTTTTGAGCAACCTAATGATATTGTATCTATCAGGACCAAGTAACAGTAATAAAAAGTTTTGCAAGCTGTCTGTCAAACGTCGACTTCAGAACTTATAATAGGAACAAGTAGAAGAAGATTATAAGTTAGATTGAACCCTTTAAAGAATAAAAAAAAATATTTTTATGGAATGAATTTAGTCATCATGTAAAAACTGTTATATTACCGCAAGATATCTTATGATATTTCGTAATCCTGAATACTTCTTCAACAAACGATACAGGTCATTAGTCATTTGAGTGTTCTCAGCTTCGATCTGGGATGTGACCATATCTGCAACAACATTGAACATTAAAAATATGATTTATATTTCTTATTTAATGATATCTGAATTATTAATATGTACTATTAAATAAATAAAATAAATCTGTATCAACAATTCGAAAAGAGATAACATGCTTAGCTATCTGAAGAAACCTAAGACTGATCACAGTATACTTCAACACACAACTACCATTATTATCAACATTGTTGAGGCATGGCTTTTTTACTGCATTTATTTTTTCTTAAATAATTCACTTCACTTAATTATTGTATTTTATAAAAAATAAGAAAGAGATTTAAATTATTCTCCTCTATTTTTTGGGCTTATTTAAAATAAATTCCAATTATTATAAATAAGTAAAAATCTAATCAATTTAATTGTTATTTGTTTATTTATTATGTTAAATTCCCGTATTTACTCCAACAAAACATGAAACGTAAAGAGAAGGGCATTTTTTTTTCTCTCTCAACTTTGTCTTTCCGTGTTATTGACTTTCAGCAATAGGGCGATAAGCACTGGAATATATTTATATATTCCTGGAATATATTTATATATTCCTGGAATAAAAAAATGAATAAAAAAGGAATAAAAAAAGGAATAAAAAAACTGTGAAAAAAAAAATTGGATTTACCTATTCAGGAGATAATCATGGCATAGACAGACAGGCTAATGGCTGAAAATGTATTTTTTGGACTCAGGAGATTCTGAAATGCAGAGATCCATTGAAAACTGCTCATAAAAAATTTGACCCGATTAAAATACTTTCCTTAAGTAAAAAAAGGGGATCAACTGTGAAGTAGACCGGTGCACGGGGCTGTGCAAATGGCCTATACATTCTGGTCTCCTGTCCTTATTCAGCTTCTACTTCTTGGCCCTTCTCTGGAGTCCTTCCAGATACTTTGGACAGGACCTTGAGCCAGATTGAAATGCTGTACTCCCCCGGCTTTGTACATGGAGGCCTTAAAGCAGAGGGCCTTTCTCCTTCTCCATCAGTTGAAATCTTCCTATTCTGTGTTCCAGAACCAGTAAGTCAGGTTTTCCAATAATTCACCAACCCATTGTAGCCAGCTTGTGATGTTTGATATTATTCCATTTGATATTATTCCATTTGATATTATTCCATTTGATATTATTCCATTTGATATTATTCCGTTTGATATTATTCCACGGGCCCAGCATGAAATAAAAGTTATTCCCCCTGGCCGGATTAAAACTGGTGTAAATAGGTTCTGCCTCTTCTAACTGCCAAACCATTTTTGCCACAATATAATATAGCCTAGACACTGGGAGAGGTATTCTTCTTCTTTTTTCTTTGTGACAGAACATTGAGATTGTAAAAATAAAATATAAATATAGTATATACAAATATTCTGTAATTTTTAAAAAACTGTCCCATAATAAAGTGAATGGACAATCATTTGTCTTTTAGACGAAAAAAAATCTTAAATAAGTTTATGTTGAGGTTGATAGAATATGGGGCTATTTATAATATACCTATTTCAGATAGCTGGGCCCCCTCGGGGTCCTCTGCTATCTGGGGTCCAACATGGCTGCTTAGTCCACTTACCGCTTAATCCACCCCTGCTCCTGTTATTACAGGTAGCTATGTGAAAGAAACGAACCTCTTCATGCATCGAACAACAACAAAAAGAGATAACTTTTTTTAAAATATAGCAAAATTGAAAAAAATCTTTTTTGTGAGATTTTATGGTTGGCTCCAAAGGTGGAAGTGGTTTCATGAGTTCCATTTTTATTTATGATGTACGCATAATTGATAATAATTTTTTTATGCCTGTTCCACATTCCATAACATCTGGTAAAAAAAAATTCTTGAGGGCAGCTTTTATTTACTCAGTTTTTATCATTATTTATGACAGATTCTATTTTGCATGTCTATATCTTTGGCCTGAATGTTTTCTCCCCTAAAACCTTCTCATTACTTATGACACTGAACAAACTGCTATTTTTTGTTAAAGTTTCATAATTTCATTTTTGTAGTTTAGCAGAACAAGAGAGGTCGTAAGAAATAAGAAGAAAGTTTTTAAAATCACTATTTATGACTGAGGTGGCTTTGAAATATGTAAATTAAATGAATATAAAAGAAAATATATTATTGTATACTATACTTTTACCTCAAGTAGTTAAAATGAAAAAATATTTAATAGTTGAAGTTTTTCGATGATAATAAGCTCACTCACCACTTAGTCTCTCAAGTCGTTCTTTACGCTTTTCTTCTTCTTCAGCTATTTTCGCTGCTGTTTTTACACCTTCTCCTGATTTTTGGGTCTTTTCCATAATTGCACAAGCTCGAAGAACAAAAGCAGGTACAGTTTCTTGTTTTTCTTGTTTTGGTATATCTACTAGGGTCCAGTATTGTGTTTCCAAGCGAATCACATCCTAAAATTTAAATGGAACAAAAATATTAATGAAAATTTGTAATTATTATTATCATGTTCTTTAAACTATATGGTACCATTTTTGTTCTACTGTATACCTCAGTATACTAAATTTTGTACTATATTTTGTACAGTATTCTATATTTTGTACAAAATATACCAATCTTAAAGAAAACTAAAAAGTAATCTTTGAATAGAGTATTCTCCCATCTTAATGAACCGCAATAATTCCTTAGCTATATTAACCAAATAAATTTTCTCTTTGTCAACTTAAATTATTTATGCTTTATTACATTTAAACAAATTTCGTAATGTATATTCATGCATAGTTCTGTATATTTCATATTTTCTGGTTAGATATATTCCATGACAATTATTTTATACATATATTTTCTATTTTATTGTTATTCCTTGTGTTGTATCATCATTGTGTCTTATGGTCTATGAATATATTTTTTATTTTTATTTCATGATTTTGTATCTTAATCTATTGTGGATTTATTATACAGTATTATTTTTCTACTCATTAATTATACATTATTTTTTAGATTTTCATACAATTAATTATAACTTTTATTTTTCTATCTCATTTGTATTATTTAAAGTAAATTAATTATACATCATTATTGTTCTTTACCACCTAACATTTCTTATTTCTTTCGTCTAATTAATCAAGTATATTTCTATAATAGTTAGATAACATTAAAAGCAATTTATATTAGATAATATTAAAAGCAATTTATATTTAATCTTCCTTCATATGTTTAACCTTTCGGTTGTAATTATACACCTTATTAACCATTGCAGCCTCCACAATGCCTGATTATTATTACTATATTTTATTTTATTATATTTTGTACATCAAGAAGGTTTCTTATACAGTCAAACCTCTTTATATCGAACTTTTATATATCGAAAAACCTCAATGTATTGAACTTTTTTTAGGAATCTTGAATTTTTATCAGAAAAAAATATAGAAAAGTATATCAAATAAAATTTTTTATATATCAAACAAAAAATTTCCATTTAAAAAAGTTTAAAATGTGATTGCCATAAAAAGAACACTTAGTTTATGTACATAAGAATGGGTAATAATTAAATAAGAAAAAAAAATGTTCCACTGGTTTGTAATGCAATGGAAATTCAGGGAAGATCTTGTTTCAGAAGAAGTACAGGAGCACCTAAATTCTCTGAATCTCTTTTATCTCTCCTAACCTATTCCTTCACCTATTTTATTTACTATGCAAGAGGACTGCTTATAAAATATCTTACATAAAATAAAGGTATGATTTTTGTTTTATGTTTATAATGTAGCTCCATTTTGTTTAAATACTCACTTTTATCATGGCTTTGAGAAGATTGTACCTTTGGAAGACGTTCCTAACTGTTTTACTATCGGTGTACTTGGCCATGAGGCCGACAAGTGCTTTTTTAGCCGTGTCATAGTAATCGTCCAGCCGTATCCTCACTGCACGCAGCCTTTCATTTGTATCGATCACTTCCTCCTTTGAAAGACCACCTATGAAGAATAGTTCCTATTTAAAATACGAGTTAAACAGAAAATAAAAAGATTTGTGAATATAATAATTCATTAATTTAATATTTACTGTCTGAAAAACTCAGTATTTTGCTGGAGGGTAACTTTTTTTTTTTTAATACTAGTCTAGCACTACTCTCCGTTAAAATAACTATTTGAACTTAAATTTAAGAGGCCAAAAATAGTTTTAAAAAATAAAAATATTTTAGCTAGTGGTATATTATACTCTTCAAATATGCAAATGTATATCCATTTAAGATTTCTGGTTTTATTATTTATCATAAATTTGATACATTTGTTATGTTTTGAAGTCTCTGAAGCATTTTTCTCTATCAGTTGGTTTATAAGTGAAGAGATAGCTGTGACCTTTACTTTACTTTACTTTACTTTACCTTTACTTTACTTTACCTTTACTTTACTTTACTTTACCTTTACTTTACTTTACCTTTACTTTACTTTACTTTACCTTTACTTTACTTTACCTTTACTTTACTTTACCTTTACTTTACTTGTGCTTTGTAAGAAATTGCATCATAGAGTTTGGTTTTGTAAAGATAATTGCCATGTTTGAACAGGTCAAGCATGAATTGATAGTGGGTGACTATCCCAATACGGGAATCTCTAGATTGTATTTCCTGATTGTCTAGTCTGATGGGTAATTAAGTTGATCTTCCTGGATTATTGGATCTCTGTATTCCTCAGAGGGTAGGAGGGAAGGACTTTCAAGTGGTAAAGATGTCGTTCTAATATACCTCTGTATGGACTTCTGGGGTCTGCCGAGTATTTAATTTCAAATTGCATAGCATTTGAGGTTCTGAGAGTCAAATTGAAAACTGAAATCCATCCATACATGAAAGCATTTTATACCCTATGTTGCAGAAAGAAAGGGTAGAGAAGAAAAACAAATATTAAGATTAATTACAATTTCAATTTATTCTATGAAAAAAAAAATTGGTTTTAATTATAATTATTTTTTTAATTTGATGCAGATTGCTACCATTTTAAAATAGTTTTATATTGGGAAATTATAAATATAGAATATATAGATGTTGGGGATCAATTTCTTCATCTGTTTCTTAAATCATTGTATAGATTTGTTTGATATGAGCATGTATGCATGTATTTGTACACTTATATTTTGGTTATTAAGTCTCATACTACGAAAAAAAGTAAACAATCTGAACAGTATTAGTTGAAGCTTCTTTGTTATTTATATATGGTTGCTCGATTATATACTTACTCGCAGTTCCTTCATCTTTAACGTCCTGGACTATCCGCCGGACGCTTTGTGTAAACTTTCCTACAAGATTCGTGCTTGTAACTGGAAAAGAAAGCTTGTGTCAATTTGATGAATTTATAAACATTCTGATTATTACAATATTATTTTTCAAATATTTTAATCCTATTTGATTAAATTTTTACCCAATCCATTTTAAAATTTTGGTTGATTTATAAATTGTTTAATTTTTCATATGCCTTACAGAAAACCAAATAAGAAACAAAATATAATATAAAAAATCTCCCAATTTTATTTCCTTTTCAAATTGTTCCTTATTCTGTTTCTTTATTCGGTACTTTAAAATATTTTCATCAATATTTATGAATGAAATGCTGATCTGTATTATTGGTAGTCAATCATTTAAATCATAATAGAATTACGTTAAATTCTATTTTCATCTTTAATTTTTAAAATATAAAATGAACCAGTTTTGTGTTGATTAAAAGTTTTCTCATTCCTTCAAATCTTTTTCGATTCATGAAGTTACACTTTAATAAGTTACATGAGGTGTGGAGATGCTACAGGAGTAAACCCGAATTTGAAATTTTGCAGGAAACTCAAATATATGCATAATTCAGGGACTTATCACTTTCTGAAATTTAGCTCAAACTTTTAAAGTAACCATACGTTTTGACAGTTTAAGCATGAACAACTTTAAAGAAGATGCTAAAAGAAGAAGCGTGGAAAACATTAAATATATAAAAATGACAAAAAATGGATTTATCTCCTTTTGCATCTCCAGACCTCACATCTGTTGGTTTTAAGTCAAGATATACTTCATTAAAATTGATTATTCATTTTATAATACTCATAAGTAAATTGATTAACAGACATTCTTATAAATATAAGGACTAGTTTTAACTATTTATTAATTATTAATCAAATGTGAGCTGAGTCGCCTGAGCTGCTGAATCATTTAAAAACAAACTTTGAAAGCTCAACAAAGTTTGAAACTTATAAAGTATGCACTAGAGCAGGGATTTAATTTTGGGTGGGATGATATTCCTAGAGCGAAGTCGATGTTTGAGAGTAATAGGTCAAGACCTAAAAAATCTTTCAGGAAATATATGTGGTACAAAAATTATATTGGCTTCTAAAATTAAATTTTCAATTGGAATAACTCCCAAGCACATCAGATGTTTATAAATAAACTTGGGTAGTAAAATGTGTCTTCTAGATTTTGATGAGACTTTTTTTATGTGAATCTGGGCCTTAAAATATTAGACTCTGTTGTGGCGCTCCAGAGACCCTGTGAAAAAATCGGGAAGTTAGCAAAACACAAATGATTTTATATATCTGGTTCTGATGAAGATAGAACTACGAGTTTATCACTAAATGTTCCTATTGCCAAGCGGAAACATAAAAAACGCCTTCAAATAATGATTTTGGGGGGGGGGGAGGCGAGGAGAGGGGAAGAGGAAACGTTAGTTTTCTCAGCGACTGATAATTAGGTTTGGATTCCCCACCCAAAAAACAGTTTATTCCTAATTTTTGTGAAAATCTAGAAACTAAAAGTTTTCCGCTAAAAATCGCCCGACCAATACTATTATCTCACAATAAAGATTCTTCTGAAATAGTTTTTCACCAAATCTTCAACAGTTGAAGCCCAAAATCTGTAGCCTTAAAACGACACAACTTGAAAAGCTCCAAATCCACACTCCCTACAAACAATGAAAAAATCAAATTTATAGGAAGTGAGGAAGATTCTAGCTGTATGGATTGTTGTGTTTCTGAAAGCCTCCTATGATCAAGGACGTACGCAGGCGGGGTGGGTAGAGGAGGCCTTGCAAGAATCAAAACTCGAACTTAATTTTTAAAATTGATCAATATAATGGTTTTAACTTGATCGACGAAGGATCTCGCGATGCCTTTTGAAAGCCTCAACTAACTTCAAGTTATAACAGTAGCCTCAGGTTCAACTAAAACAGGATAACTACATCAACAATTTTAACAAACAGGAATACTGTGCTCAGGCCCGACGCAAATGGGGACAGCCGGGGACACTGGCTTACTAGGTTTTATTTTTTACCTTGTTTGCATATATCGTATAATAATTATGTAATATGTTTACATAATCTTTTTTCTGCATTCATTATAAAGGACGAGATTGGGTCTCAGTGGTGAATTTAATATTTGGCGGGGGCCCGGAAAATACGACGTGGGGCTCTTGGTTTCTCTCCACGGCCCTGATTATGCGTTAAATGAAATTTTCAAACAAACCAAACAGCTGCCACAGCAACATCATTGACGAATACGAACTGAGATCACGATAAATAAAAACGTATCATGACATTCTAAAATTAAAACGCGCTGAATTCTTCTCTAGATAGCACTAAAACATCCGTATTCGCGTCAAATTTTCAAAAATTTTCATGGGCTAAATATTGATTAGAGCTAAATATTCTGCACTAGAAATCTTCATAACACGTCAAATTTATGTCTGTTTTTCGTCAATTTACTTGTAAAGACCGAAATTATACCCTACAATTTCATATCACTGACTACAAATGAAAATTTTTACAAGATTTTAAAAAATCGACATTGCCCCAAAAAACTACTAAAGTGTGTGCATGCTTTAAGGACTTGCTGATAACCCATATAGTGACTCTACATGAAAAAAAAACAGACGAAATTCGGGAAAAAATCCGAGCTCATAATAACCCATAATTTCGAAATGACCCATATATCATATGGTCAGTATAAGTGTAACATGGAAATTCGAGAAGTTAGAATCATACCCCGTGCGACACGAGCTGAGTGTGATAATTGACGTCATAAACAATTTTCAAATTATAAACCTGATCAACTTTTTATCCTCAAATTAGTGGGTGGGTCTATATAAAGACCATGTAGTTTTATTCCCCCAAAATATTTGAACTTCCTATGACAAATACTCTAGGCAAAATAGATGTGTAACAGAAAATAATCCTTTATTTTTTTTTCTCTCCCTCAGAGATTTTTATAGTTTATTTCACATTACAATATATACAACAATGATACCTTCATATTGACGTCGTTTGTTGCAAAAGGTGTAAGCGCCATCTAGCAAACTTTAAAAGAAACACATGAAACGATTTTTCCCCAAATAACAATTTTTTATTTTATTTTATTCTTTATTGTATTGAGTAGGAGTTTAAATAGTGGTCTAAATCTTTATAATTACAATATATTTGAAAGGCTTCTAGCGCTTGTTAAGGCCGGAGTGACGACTGAGAGTCGTTAGTATTTGGTGCATACGTCATCAATAATCGATTTTTAGACCATTTCCAATTTTTTTTCTCGGTATATCGTGAGCGGAAATCGATAGAGGTGGTATTTATGTCCCGAAATCAATTGAAACCCAAATTTCGAATTTTTGGCGCTTAAGGCTTTGATGTCGATATATATACAGGTACATACAAATTCCTTTTACTACCCGAAGGTATTTTAAGGTTACAATTTTTATTTCAAAGTCCGCTGTGTGCGGGGGTTTCTAGTTGTCTTTGGCCTTTCTTTATTTATATACAAAGGATGTGGAGGGACCATACTGCAGGTTGAGAAGTGATAAGTTAAAAATGGGTTCAGACTGTAGAATAGTAACTGTAGTAGTAGAAAATAACCCATATTTTTGAGATGTAGTATATAGTGTATGTGATGGCATCTTATATTCGCAATGTACGAGAACTCTATCAAAATAAATTAACATAAATAGATACAAAATAAAACGACACTTTCGGTTGGTACTAAACAGGTTAAAGGTGCCTTTACACATTTTCCAAGCCTAGGCCAATCAAATGTGTAAAGGAAGTAGTTTGGCTCGGCTTCTCTGTATTTGAGTCCGATACGGTTCTTGCGGGAAGCGCCACATCAGCGCTAGTGTCGCATCCACATATTTGTGTATTTATATAAATTATATATTTATATGTTTTTATTTTATATTTTTAATTATTTATTAAAAAAATAAAACTTTTAATTATTTATTTAAAAAATAAAACTTTTAATTATTTATTTAAAAAATAAAACTTTTAATTATTTATTTAAAAAATAAAACTATCTAAACCGAAATTAACAGCCGACAAAAGTTGGAGTAGCCAGATTAGTAGCGTGTATATAGGTTAGTTTGCTAAGTTTCTGTAAACGTCCTTTACATGTTTGCCGTTTGACTTGCCTAGGTTTGGCAAATGTGTAAAGGCACCTTAATAGAAGCTTTTGTAAGCGAAACCTTTTATATGTTTTCAAGTTTAACAGCCTTCTTTCTTTAATTAAATTATTTATTTACTTTTTTCGAATCTAAAAGATCGGGCTTTTGGGAAATGTGTGGTATCAGCAATGCCATCGATAGTCTAATTAATATTTATAGGTTCTTCGATAGTGACGATTATCGATACTATGGATATTAATAGGTTTCGAACTTTGTGTGAACCTGGATCTTACAATCAGAGGTTTGGATAGGTGAGAAGTTTCGATTTGGAAAATTGTTCCAATATTGGTTGTAAGATATTGAAGGGGTGAGGGCATTAGAAATTCTAATGAAACCATTTATATTCGGTGGGAAAAGAAGGATGGTACGGTGTGGGGAGGGGGAGGGGAGGGGACTGATAAGAATCAATCAAGTCAGTATTTGTATGGGCCTCGGAGCTTCCTGTAGTCTTTTGAGGAGGAGTTTACTCCTGCATAACTTGGGGGTCTATCGTTGCCTCAATCTCAGCTCTAGCCTATATCAATGTCTTTATCTCAATAATTTATATCAAGTTTTATTTATTTACTTTTTACAATTTTTCAAGATGTTTCGAATTTCATAATATAAAGCGGCCAAGCCACTGGAGTGCTCGGAGCCTCATATTTCGGTGATAATTTTTTAAAACGATGATTGGAGGTGGGGTCAGAACTAACTACTGAGTAATGAAATATCTACATTTGTCTACAAAATATATATTCCTACATTAAGTTTTTCAGTTCAAAAATATGTTTAATAATTTATTGAACATAAATTAACTGATGGATGCGAAGGGAATTATAAATCCGTACAATCTAATCAACAACAAAAAATGAAAGAAATCAACTTTTCAGTTAAAACTTAATCATTTCAATTTACGACACGTTCTGGGAGGAATGGGTTGTTAACAACAAAAATTGATAATTTATCATGCACAAAAAGTATTCTTGCAGTAACAGTTTTCGTGAAAATAACATGCTTGTTTGTTCTCAGCTCATAGTTTTCACTTAATACATAATCTCTTATTCAAATACAAATACAAAATTTGCCAAATAATTTAAATTGAAGGATAAATTTCCCAAAATGGGCCTTGAATCGAAATGATTCGGTTCTACTTGAAAAGATGAATTTTTAAATTTTTGTTGTTAATTCGGTTGTATGTGTTTCTAATTTCCTTCAACTGTAAAAACTAATGCGGATTTTTGTTTTTTATCACATCCATCAGTTGATTTATGATCAATAAATTATTGAATATATTTTTATTAGAAAAACCAGGTATACGAATACTTATTTTAACCACTGTATAATGTTTACTATATGCTGTCGTTTCGGCCTAAGTTGTAGAATTTCATCGGGGCTAAGAAAAAGAAGATACTAGAACAATAAAAAAAGAAGAAAAAATATATTAGAATACATGAATAAAATAGTAGACTTAGAAATGTAAACATTAAAAACTATTTATGTACAAGGCAAGATGGGACAGAAGTAACTGACACATGTCGAAGGACTTTAAAAAACAAACCAATATTTCTAGAAAAAAAAACTGGGCTTATTTTCAAAAAGTGTATTGAAAATAGTTATTCCACCAAAAATGACTCGAAGGTTGATAGAAAATTTCAGAGGACGTCTTCGATAATGCGCAGTCGATGTCGGCCATCATTTGGAAGATGTAATTTTCAAAGCCCAATGAAATAATTTTCATTCTGATTTTTGAAAATATCAGATTTTATTATGTAATATCTTCCATGAACGCTATGCACAGCTTTGACAACACGCAAACATATGGCACGTTCATACTAAAAGGGCGAATTCGCCATGTCACAAAATTTTATTTTTCTTTCTTTGAAGTCTGATATAATATTAAATATATAACAATATATATTACATATATGAATCAGTGTATGTATATTATATATGTATACCAAGAATACCGTGAATATACCATATATAATATTATACCAGCCTATAAAAAATACTTTACGGTGAAATGCCTGATTCGTTATTTTTTTATGGAGTGCCTCATAGCGGATTGACGGTTTATGGAGTACCTCATAGCGGATTGACGGTTTATGGAGTACCTCATAGCGGATTGACGGTTTATGGAGTACCTCATAGCGGATTGACGGTTTATGGAGTGCCTCATAGCGGATTGACGGTTTATGGAGTGCCTCATAGCGGATTGACGGTTTATGGAGTGCCTCATAGCGGATTGAAGATTTCAAAGCAAAACTATATGGACATCGTAGGGATAGGAAAAACGTAACCGGGTTATGTTGGAATAGCAATTTTGAAAAAGAAGTGAATATTTTTGAAAACATTAGGTTTCAATAAAATGCCAGTGAAAATATACCGGAAATGGAGTCATTGTCGTATATCAAGGAGATCCACAAAATTAAAATTATTATGATTAATCCGTTAAATTAATTAATTTGATGGAAATTTTTTAGCTACATTGTGCTTTATCATTTTTTGATGTGCCTCTGGAAATAATCTCTCGAATTAATATTATAATTATGTTGTGGCGTTATCGAAATAGTTATCAAACTGCTTTTGAGACATGCTGTTATTGTTCAACTTTTCTAGTACCATTGAGCCGAGTACAGATTGGATCAGATCGACCGCAGCGACCTCTCGATTAAGGGCAGCTCATCACCTCCACTTAATGGGCTCCCAACCACAATTATCAACTGATGCACTTAGCTCAGTGATTACTTACATACGCCATCGAGCAACATGGGCCTCTATATATATATATATAGACCAACTATCAGAGGGGCAGACTTAAGGGGAGCGAAGGTGCGATCATCCCTCTCCCTCCCCGCCAATAAGAATAAAAAAGAAGGAGCTAGAGTATCATTTCGCCCCTTCCCCCCAAAAAAAATTATGTACAAATATTTAAAAAAGTAAAATAAAAATCTATAACAAATAATCTATATGAACCAATAAAATATGTAAACTACAACCAATTAAGAAAATAGGAAAAGTCGAATGGCTGACTAAATTCTAGAAGTAAGATTAAATTTGAAGTAGAATAGAATTCTGTAAGTCCTGGATCAGCCCGTCATTCGTTACTTCGTTTGTACAGTAAATAATTCCAAGAAGAAAAACTCTGCAAATTATTGCACAATGGTTTATTATTTCCAAAAACAAAAATATCTGGTGTGCCCGTTCACACGAGCATTTAGAGTGTTTTGGAAGATGTAAAATTTTCGAGTTATCAAATAACTAAACAAAGATCAACGGTTTCCACATGAACATGTGCAGAATAGAGACGGACGGACGAATGTTTTATAATTCGATATTATTAGGATTCTACGTATCTTGAAACGAGAGGGGTTTATTTTTTTTTTTTTTGGTCAATTACAAAGGTTCATTATTGAAAATTATAAAAAAAACAAAAACATTAATACAGAATTTTTTTATTGATTCTTGTTATGCTGATTCCAAAAAACTTTCATTTTTCCTCCAAATGAGGAAATAAGGGGCGTATAAAATCTCTAATCGGTTGTCATTTTTAAATGAAATGACGAATGGTAATGTCTAGTTCCGAGGATCAATCTGTGGTGACAAGTGAGTTTGATGCCAAACCTCAAGAAAATCAGTCCAGTAGTCTCGGAGAAAAGTCGCGGACGGCGTACGGCGGATAGCCGACTGACAGATTTTCTTAATTTAATATTTGTATTATACGTATCTTGAAACGTAAAACCTCAAATTTCGTGGGGAATTAACATTTTTTTTTGTCTTGGTCGATTACAAAGGTTCATTATTGAAATTAATAAACCAATAGGGCCTGGATGGGCTAGCAGAGTGGGGAGTAAGCTCAACTCAACGGCTCCAGTTCACTACTGATGCTTACTGAGACTTAGGCGGAGCCATCGTCCCCCTCCCCAATCAAAATGGAAAGTCTGCGCTAATGCTAACTATATATTTAGTTGGGGAAGTTTAGGCTGATTAACATCTACCAGCAGCTAGCGCTCGTTATTAACATCTACCAGCAGCTAGCGCTCGTTATTAACATCTCCCAGCAGCTAGCGCTCGTTATTAACATCTACCAGCTGCTAGCGCTCGTTATTAACATCTACCAGCAGCTAGCGCTCGTTATTAACATCTACCAGCAGCTAGCGCTCGTTATTAACATCTACCAGCAGCTAGCGCTCGTTATTAACATCTACCAGCAGGTAGCGCTCGTTATTAACATCTACCAGCAGGTAGCGTTCGTTTTTAACATCTACCAGCAGGTAGCGCTCGTTATTAACATCTACCAGCAGCTAGCGCTCGTTATTAACATCTACCAGCAGGTAGCGCTCGTTATTAACATCTACCAGCAGCTAGCGCTCGTTATTAACATCTACCAGCAGGTAGCGCTCGTTATTAACATCTACCAGCAGCTAGCGCTCGTTATTAACATCTACCAGCAGGTAGCGCTCGTTATTAATATCTACCAGCAGGTAGCGCTCGTTATTTACCTATTAATCGTGGTAGATCTCATGCATTTATTATGATGAGGGTTTACTCCGACCGATATGGAAATGAAACGTTTGATATATCTTTTGTGAAATTCAGGGCCGCCCCTAGCTTTTGACGGGTCTGGAGAAAATCTAAATCTGCGGGGCTCTATCTAAAAATAAATTAAGTATTTATTAGTACTAAAAAACTACTAAAAAGTAAAATAATTTACGTCTACTTTTCAAAAAGTTATGTAAAAAAAATTGCAGATATTATAAAACAAAAAGTGCAAGAATTTTTTTTTAAGATTGTATGTTTGTTTTTATTTATTTTTATCTTAATTTTTTTAATGAATCTTTCGTACTATTTTATGAAATATTAATTTTGCTGGTTTTATTTTAGCAAAATCTTTTATTAAATCATCACAATTTATAGTATAAAAGTATGAGATTTGTAAATCGTTGCTGTGACATTGTTGCACGTAAATAATTTTTAATTACCTAGTTTTAATTTAGATAACCTTCGTTCTGCTGATACTGTTGTTCTGCTCATCGGAATGTTTAATAATATTCTTGAACTAATGGCCAGATTTGGAACAGAGTTCTGCGTATTTCTTGGCACATTCAATCACTGTACTTTCGTGATAAGCTTAAAAGCCTCAACTCCAAATATTTTTTTAAATGCATCTTTGTATTGTACCCAAATTGCTCTAAAAACACTAGCTTTTTATGACGTTAGGAAGCTCCAATCATTGGTTTTTATTGTCTTAAAAAGGTACAGTTTTTAAAACAATTCGGGTAAAATCCAAAAATATATTTTTTAAAATGATTTGGAGTTAGGGCCTTTGAGCTTATGAAGGCAGTGTGAAATTTTGTTTTATTATGAACCGGCTCTATTTATATCACGATTATCTTCTTGCCTTAATTTTAAATCGAAATCTAGACAAAACTTTTTAAGTCGTTCATCTTAAAATTAATTAGAAGCAAACTTTTTTCAAGAAATCAAGATTCATCAAATGTTTGCAGCGTACCTTACAATTATACTTTAAAATTAAGCTATACATTGAAATATAAGTTGTTGTATTTTAAAAACCTTATTATGCTGCATGCTCCTTGCTGCTCCAGCGCGGAGCTCGAGGGATCGCCCCAGTTGCCCGGCCCGAGGGGCGGCGGCTCTGTCTCTAGTCGTCTGGATATTTCATATCTCTGGAGTTTGCTTTCAAGGTTGTTTATTGTCAGATTTAACACTCTCAGTAGGGGCATGATTTTGTGAAAATACGACTGGGCGCATAAATATTCTAAAATTAAAGATAAAGTAAAAAAAAAAGAAAAGAGCGCGTTGGTGGATTTAAGGACGAAGTGTACAGCTTGAAAGATTGAAGTCTACGGAAGTTAACCATCGCTACCCCTAGTAGAGAAAGACCACCCGTCCCTAGGAAAAGAAAGACTAGCCTCACCTGAGGACCACCCGTCCCTAGGAAAAGACAGATTAGCCTAATAATCTTTTAATGTGAAAATTTTATGGTTGTATCTGAGGAGCAACGGATTAGTTTATTTTGTTGTATACAGTGTTTTTTTTTCCTTTTTATATTAGGCAACCAACACCGGGCCAACAGTCAATAGACCAAGCCCAGATAATGTTTTCATAGCATGCTCGTGTTATTTATATATTATAAATAAAACATTATTCTATTCTATAGAAGGTGAGGGCTTCACATTCACAAAACATATGTTCGGCCTTCTCTTTGTTGGATATTTTAACGAGCAGTGGCCATCTGGAAAAATTCGATGTACCTAACTCAGTCGTTGTCAGGTTCAGATAAAATTTTGCCTTTTCCTTTGCCAAATTATTAAAAAATATAATGTAAAACCTCTCAAATTTGGTAAATAGGTCTTTTATGTCGATATGAATGTATTTACTATATTTTGGTTATAATTGGTGATCCGAAAAGGGTGCTTTACTTGAAGGTCATAATAAGCTTACATCAAAAATTATATTTAAATTAATTACGTAAATCATATTTTTCGGTAATAAAGGTTACAAACGCAATTTGGTTTCCAATCCAAAGAAACACTTTTATTACTTGTTTTAAGTGTTAAAATTGAGTGTAAAATACTGGTTTTCATCCCCATTTGTTTGTGTGTCAATAGATGGATGTTGCGACGCCGAGTGTCATTTCTGAGATACTGCAATCTTCGGAAACTAGTAACCAAATTCAGGATCACTTTTTGAGACACCGATTTATAGTTTAATAGGTGTACAAGGAAGTCCGGTGTTGTCCACATCAGATATTTTTTATTTGCCTGTTAGCTGCCAGACTATTGAAAATTCGTGGGCTGCAATGACCACTGGGGTTCTATGAATCTCTTGTAATCACCTGTCATCTGCATAAAATTATAATTAAGTTTTAAAAAAAATATTATAATGCCAAATAAAGTCGATTGTTTAACTTAATATACATCGAGAAAAAAATTATTCTCCCATCCACATATTATTTGAATAAAAATACTTGAAATATTATATTATAACAAACTAATTAATTTTGTTTGTGTTGGCCATTTTATTAAAAAAATGCTTTAGGTTTTTAAGGGATTGTCTTAATACGGTAAATATTTCTACTTAACACAAATGCTATTATCGCCGGGGTACTAGGTCGAAATCGATTACAAGTCTTTAATTGGATATTCCTGAAAAAAAGTTAACTTAATTTTGGTCTAATCTAAATTAAATAGGTTTTGCAAGAGCTTGCCACAAAGAGCCGATTAGCCCCTCGGCACTCACAGGCCGAATCTTTAAAGGGCATTCGGTGAAAATGAAACTTGTAATCTCTTCCCATCAAGTTTTTTTTTCTCAACATTCGATCTTAAATGAATATTCAAGCTTAGTGTCCATCTAACATAGAAAATCCTAAATATTATTAATTAATCATTTAATTAATGTTGCATAGTTTACTTAGAGAAAGATTAAACAGTTTACGTAAAGAAAGAGTAATAATTAAGTGTTGGTGTACAAAGACTACAAACGATTTTTTAGTTTCAGGATTACACTAGTTTCAGTATTGTATTTTACTAATTTCATTAGATTACTTGGTAAATCCAGTTTATGGATTATAATATGAGTTAATTCCTCTTAATTGTGTCACATGCTGATTTAAAATCAATAAATAGTGTCCACACAGTCTGCAAAAATAAACAAAATTATACAAGTTATTCGTTTCGATACCTTTTTACCAAATTTTATAGAATCAATATCGTAAATGTTAACTATACTGTATTTACTGACCAACAATTTTTATTATTATTATAGCAAAGCTTAAAAACTGTGCGATCCATCGTTCACTCCATCAGTTTCCATACCGTCATTAGATTTAGGCGTGGCCTGACAGAGTTTCGAACCGACGGAATTCAAGCCGCCCAGCATCACTCCAAAAAATCAAACAGAATTTCACGCTCCATTTGAAGTTAAGTTAAAGAGGAATTGGGGTGCTTATTTATTGAAAGCTCATTAAATTCCTCCTGTATTGAATTTTTCTCTGAGTATTTTAATTGCTTACTAAAATTGCCTGATGGCCAAATTTTAGGAAGAACTGTAATAGAAATAAATTTCAGGACAGGGATAGGAAGTTTGTATCATGGCACTGTTATGTTATAAAGCAATGTGCAATGCATGGCACTGTTAGGTTATACAACAATGTGCAATGCAAGGCACTGTTAGGTTATGCAACAATGTGCAATGCATGGCACTGTTAGGTAATACAACAATGAGCAATGTATGGCACTGTAAGGTTATACAACAATGTGCAATGCATGGCACTGTTAGCTTTTACAACAATGTGCAATGCATGGCACTGTTAGGTTATACAACAATGTGCAATGCATGGCACTGTTAGGTTATACAACAATGTGCAATGCATGGCACTGTTAGGTTATACAACAATATACAATGCATGGCACTGTTAGGTTATACAACAATGAGTAATGCATGGCACTGTTAGGATATACAACAATGTGCAATGGGTTTTGATTTAGTTATTGGTAAGCCTCGTTTAAGTGATTACAGTCTGTCGTGATCGTATAGTCCTGCTCGAACAACAGTTAAAAACAAATTGAACACAAATAGCACACTCATCAAAGCAGGGCGATAAGAAGTGAGAACTATTACCGACAAGTGAGAACTATTACCGACAAGTGAGAACTATTACCGACAAGTGAGAACTATTACCGACAAGTGAGAACTATTACCGACAAGTGAGAACTATTACCGACAAGTGAGAACTATTACTGACAAGTGAGAACTATTACCGACAAGTGAGAACTATTACCGACAAGTGAGAACTATTATCGACAAGTGAGAACTATTACCGACAAGTGAGAACTATTACCGACAAGTGAGAACTATTACCGACAAGTGAGAACTATTACCGACAAGTGAGAACTATTACCGACAAGTGAGAACTATTACCGACAAGTGAGAACTATTACCGACAAGTGAGAACTATTACCGACAAGTGAGAACTATTACCGACAAGTGAGAACTATTACCGACAAGTGAGAACTATTACCGACAAGTGAGAACTATTACCGACAAGTGAGAACTATTACCGACAAGTGAGAACTATTACCGACAAGTGAGAACTATTACCGACAAGTGAGAACTATTACCGACAAGTGAGAACTATTACCGACAAGTGAGAACTATTACCGACAAGTGAGAACTATTACCGACAAGTGAGAACTATTACCGACAAGTGAGAACTATTACCGACAAGTGAGAACTATTACCGACAAGTGAGAACTATTACCGACAAGTGAGAACTATTACCGACAAGTGAGAACTATTACCGACAAGTGAGAACTATTACCGACAAGTGAGAACTATTACCGACAAGTGAGAACTATTACCGACAAGTGAGAACTATTACCGACAAGTGAGAACTATTACCGACAAGTGAGAACTATTACCGACAAGTGAGAACTATTACCGACAAGTGAGAACTATTACCGACAAGTGAGAACTATTACCGACAAGTGAGAACTATTACCGACAAGTGAGAACTATTACGGACAAATTCTTCTTCTTATGTAAATGCGGAGTAATGGGACAATAGTGTTACATATTTGACAGTATTGATGTAAAAGTGGAAGATAAAGATGACTTGAAAATTGACAAAGATAAGGCCGAAACTTTGTTATAAATGGTTGAATAAAATTGATAAAGTATATAAGGGATAATAATTTCCTGAAATATAAAAATTTTAAATTCTTATATACCCTTATGATAAACCTGAAAGTGAGATTTTGAACTCATTTAGAAGAATTAAATATAACTGTATCAATTAAATAATTAAGTTTAGTTTTTAATAAAGATAATGCATAATAAAAAGAATGATAGAGAAGTTTATGAAGAGGTACAGATAGATATACGGCATTTTTAATACTTTTACAATCGAAGGCAATTCGGTTCGCATCAATTATTTCACAATACAATTGTATAATTGTAACGACTGGAATCAATAACACTGCACCTGCCCAATTGGATTTGAAATTAAATTGCGAATCCGGATTGAAAATAAGAACATGCTTGGCAATATTGTAGAGCGGACTTCATTTGGAGCGGACGCCAGGCTCGTCCTATAACTCACTTAGCAAGAGTTCAATTCAGTTATCACTAAATTCCGACCCTAAATTGCGAAATTTACTTGGGCTGCGGTGAGAGGGGGTCCGGAGAGGGGGGAGGTGGGAGGTGGGAGGTGGTTTAGGGCTTTTCATGGCTCTCCCTCGTGGATGCTAGCGCAACCATTGTTCCTTTGTCTTGCGGAATTCCAGCTGACGAATTCAACAACCTGATGCAAAACTAAAATGCCGCCAATTTTAGTTTTTTATTTATTAATTCTTTCAATTGCTCAATAAATGGTTGTTTCTCGCATGTTCTTCATAGTATTTTTTTAAATTATATTTTCTCTTTCTATTTACAGTTTCTTCATATATCATCTTGGGCATTACTGATCTTTGTAATTGATTTCAGCATTTCGTCGTCATGAAAATATATCCTATGTTCTACTACCTTTCTTTTCAGCAGACTCAACAAGGTTTAACCTATTGATAATTTTCAAGTTTTACATTAATTATATCAATTTTTTAATATACTGAGCAATAAATATGTTTTACTTCATTCCCAATGAGTCTTATTTTCAATTAATTTAGTCACTAAAAAATTGAACAGCATTAAATGAAGAAAAATGTATTCTAATTTTGTTCACTTGGGTATTTTGAATACATACTTGAATATTTTCTTTATTTTATTTCGAAAGCTAAGACCCTTTTTTTCTACTTACAAGGGGAGGCATCACCGATTTTAATGAAACTTTTTTTGGTGAAACTGGGTCGAAAAATATTACACATGTGTGCAATCATGTAATTTCAACTTTCAACTATTTATTATTGCATTCACTGTGAGAGGCCTCTGGTTTGGGTCTCGCGGCACAATACCGAATAGAACGGGGTGCTTTTTGGAAGACCTAGGTGCTAATGCTGGGGATATTGCGGTGTTGGCCGAAAACATTATTCTGGACTCCCTGGGGATTATCCACCATCACCTTCATGGCAATTAGATGGTTCTATTTATCATTTGGGATTTTTTATTTATTTTGTTTGTATATGTATATATATATATTTTATTTTTTATTTTTTCCTTTACTGTTGATCTATATATGTGTGGGTTAAAATTTTGATGTTTGATTAGTTTCATAAATTTTCCAATTATCTAGAGTTTGTATACTGGATTAAGAAAGGGTTGATTTTTAACTGGAAGAGAGAATTATGGAGAGGTGAGAAAGTAGTTGGATGGATAAAAATAAATAAAAGATAGAAAAAAAAAAGAAGAAAATGTTGTGTAATCGAATAAAGACGAAAATGCTATGAATTATGTGTATGAATGAAAAAAAGAAAGAAATGTAAAAATTATATATATATATATATATATATATATATATATATATATACATATTATCCACTATAGATTGATCAGTACACTATTTATTGTAGCGACCCAATGTATTTGGGCAGCACTGATTTTCAATAAATCATTTCTCTCTGTTATCTTAATTTGCTCTGTATGGATTTAATAGTTCTCATACACCAACCGCTTGGTTTTTTTTTGTCAAAAATAAAAAAACATATTGCCGATTCTATTAAATGAGTGGTAAATGCACAAAAAATTACAAAAATCAAAACTCTTTTAGTGGAGTAGGCCAAAAAAATATTTATTTTCAGTTTTTCGAATAACGCGAAAACTAAATCAGTCTGAACGTTCCTGATACTCATTTGAAATGTAACTGAATGGTCTACAAAGCTATATTCGTAATTATTTGTATACAATTTTGGTACATTTCGACAGACAGGCTTGCGTCCATTGTCTATTTACGTAATGTTATTTTTCTGTTTGATTCTGTATTCTATATTATTTTTTCTAAATACACATAATTTCTATCTATCCAATTACCTATCTGTAGAACTTTTAAAATTAGTAATTCAATTATCATAAAAAAAATATCTCTAATAAATTTATTGAAGTCAGCTTGTGATCAATTCTGCACCTGGCATTCTGCAATTAGTCTTGGTGGAAACATAGGAGGTCATTGGTCCAAATACTATCCCCCGCCTTCCCGGTCCTGAGTAACATAAATCAGGCCATCGGAAGACAAACTGGTGGGGGGGAGGGGGAAGGATTTGGCTTAGAGGCGAGTATAGCAGAGAGTAGAGAAGCTGAGTCAACAGTCGAGATTGCCGACTATCGACAAGTGTCCATCTTCATTGTCACTTGCTCTACTAATAGTCGTCTCTTCCTCCTCTTCGATCCCTCCTTCCTATCCTTTCTCTCTCTCTCTCTCTCTCTCTCTCTATCTATCTATCTCTCTCTCTATCTTATATCTCTTATAAATTGTATCTTCTTTGTTATATTTCATGCCCTATTGCAACTTCGTTTAAACTTTTCTTATATATTTTTATTGAGATTTACAACTGTAACAAAGATACAACTGACTACTTGCAATCTAATTTGGGATGCTAAATTATGGCGAGCCACGTACTATCATATTGTACTAACGTTAATAGAAACGAAATCCGAAATGTTTAAATAAACTTATACGAGGGCTAGCGGTACTAATATCGAAAAAACTTTACAAGAAGGGCGCGTTATCACTGGTACTCCCGTCTTACCCGAAAGTCGCCGGACTAGGGCCATTTGTGCTAACTGTTTTGCATTCAATCGTAACATTCGTATTCATTGCAATTATTAAAATTATTACTGCTTTAATTACATATTATTTAAAATTGTTAGTGTTGTCGCCTTCCGATAATCTGGGGAAGTTGTTGTAATAATTTAAAGGAGTGATGATTTAAATTACGTTAAGGACCCGACCTCAACTGAAAAGGAACTTTTGAGGTTTTTTTATCTCTTGAGCGAGCATAGCGAGCGGAAGTCGTCAGCTGTGATCTATTTAAAGCAGTAATAATTAAAATTACGGTAAGACCCCGACCTCAACTGAAAAGGATCCGTTGCTGTTTTATTTATTTCTTCGGCGAACGTAATGAGCGGAAGTCGAAAGCATTCATAATTTTAAATAATATATAATTAAAGCAGTAATAATTTTTACAATTCCAACACGAATGTTAAAATTGAATGCAAAGCAGTTATTTAGCACAAAGGCGCTAGAGTGTGCTAGTCCGGCGACCTTTGGGTAAGATCGGGAAGAACAAGTGATAACGCGCCCTCTTGTAAAGTTGTACCCTAAAATCTATGATTTTTTTCAAAAATTACGACACCGATAATATAATATCTCAGTTTCGAAGAAATCTGAAGAGTTTAAAAATAATCGATATACGATCTTAATATCGATAGTACTTTCAAAAATACGCACCCGATAACATACTAATGGCCCTCAATATGAATGAAATCTGAATTATCCAATATAGGTAATGAATCATACTTTTGTACTCTTGTAGAATAAGGTGAATTATCAACTGAAGTACTGACCAAAGTAGGTACTCGGTACTTGAGTATTTTAGTGAAGTACTGGGTACTCGTTACTTCTTGCTCATTACTTTTTGCCGATCTATAGATTGAGGATGATTCACAGCTTATTTTTTTGGAGTTATTTGATAATGTGGGATGTCTTAAGATAGTTAAGATTATTTCAGTTCCTTAAAACCACTACTGAAATACAATTTGATTTTTTAGATTAAAAATTTTTCACAATCAGTTTGAAAATAACAGTTATGATAAAGTAAGTGAATCCTTTACTTTTTGTTGATTCTTCACATATTTATTTGACTCGACATAACTAAAATTACTGATAAGTCAAAATGAATAAAAAATCAAGTTGGAAAAGTTTGTTGTTCTTTTAGAACTTCTAGATTGTGAAATTGTAGAAGTATAGGATGAGCATATATAGGTGACTGTTTTCAAAATATTTTTACTATTATGTCTTGTAAGTATTCTGTTATTTTAGCAATTAGGTTCGGTCATAAAATCTACAGATTGATATAATTCGGTTTTAGCAAACTTAAACGAAAACCTATTTAAAAGAATTTTAAGACGAACTGGTGTTCAACGGAAATCATGGCAGCAAACAAATGCCAGTTGAGTTGCAGCTTGCAGTTGTTTTGCACAGGATATGGGATGCGGGTGAATGGATGACATTATGTATAATTGAAAATTTGTTTGGTTGTGGTGATGGTGATGGTGATTGTGGTAACATTAAGATAATAACTAGAACTTTGTTTAAGTTTGTTTTTCAATAACAAACTTTGTTTTGTTTATTGTTCAATAACAAAGATAAATATATTTTTTTGTACACTGAAACTGAACGATAACTGATTATTACTGATAGATACTTTTCACAAACTTTCGCACTGTTTTGGATAAGATGATAGAACTAAATTCCGCCGGCAGAAAAGCCAAGTTGCGATCCGAATTGATATTATTACAGCAAAAAAAAATTTCTCTGAAAGCATGTTCAGAGTCGAGGGTGTGTGCCACGTGTTCAGAGTCGAGGGTAAGTGTGCCACGGATCGGCGACAAAAATTAAAGCCAATGCAATATTATATTTTAATAATTCAAATTACAAGCCGCTCAAAGAGCCGAAGGTTATCGACCATAAGTGGAAGGGACCTTTATAGCTTTATAGCTTCCCCTATATTATTAGTCTTAAACCTTTTTATTGGGATCATTGAAGTTTTTTTAATTGTGTCTTTTTTGGAAAATCGTAAATCTGCGAAGCCTAATTTCCACATGGAGTTAAACCTTTGAGGCTCAGCCCGAGTGGTGATATCAGTAATCCTGACTTATTTTCATGAGGTAAAATTTTTTCCTTTCTTATATTTCATCCTCACGTTGCTGAGATTTCGTTTAAAAAAGTTCTTTTTAACTTGGAGATGAAATATTAGAAAGAAAGAACTGACACTTCTGGAGAAAAATACAGGATTACTGATGTGACAACCCAGGGAAAAGGATTAATAAATACATAGCCATTAGATTTTCATAAAAAAAGGATTAAAATGAATTACTGCTGGATTTATTTCTTTTAATTTAAGATTTTTTCCCATAATCCCTTCTTTTTGAAGTTTAGTCTTGAACTATACAATTCCCACTCGCTGACTTCAGGCTGCTGAAAGATGGGTTCGCTGGCTCCTGCAAAGAACTGAAAAATGATTCTTGCTGATGCCTAAGAAATTCTTTGTAGCTTTAAAGTTTCTTGTAATTCTGATGTTTTCATTCTTTGTCTTGACCTTCCTCTTAGAATTTAGCTATTAGAGCTCCATTTTGCATAGACTACAGTTGGTTACTTTTAGTTATACTAATAAGTTGAAACAGCGATTACCGAATCATAGCTATTACTATGACTACAAAGTCCAATACACTGTGTCTTGGCTAATACTGGACCAATCATAGCTATTACTATGACTACAAAGTCCAATACACTGTGTCTTGGCTAATACTGGACCAATCATAGCTATTACTATGACTACAAAGTCCAATACACTGTGTCTTGGCTAATACTGGACCAATCATAGCTATTACTATGACTACAAAGTCCAATACACTGTGTCTTGGCTAATACTGGACCAATCATAGCTATTACTATGACTACAAAGTCCAATACACTGTGTCTTGGCTAATACTGGACCAATCATAGCTATTACTATGACTACAAAGTCCAATACACTGTGTCTTGGCTAATACTGGACCAATCATAGCTATTACTATGACTACAAAGTCCAATACACTGTGTCTTGGCTAATACTGGACCAATCATAGCTATTACTATGACTACAAAGTCCAATACACTGTGTCTTGGCTAATACTGGACCAATCATAGCTATTACTATGACTACAAAGTCCAATACACTGTGTCTTGGCTAATACTGGACCAATCATAGCTATTACTATGACTACAAAGTCCAATACACTGTGTCTTGGCTAATACTGGACCAATTAAAAGGATTTATATTTTTTGTTGAAATTTTAATTACCTTTCAAATCATTATTTCGTCATAAAAATCCTGCTTTTTCTCTGTGATGTACTACATATATGGATAGTCTTGAACGATTGATACACAGACATTGAAGGTCAAACCCTTAAAAAAAAATATAAAAAAGCTTCAAAATCGGTCTACCCGTTTAAGAGATAATCGTAGCAGAGATAGACAGACAGACCAATGGCCGAAAATGCGATTTTTGCTCTCGGAGACTCTACGCATCGATTCGTTGAAAAATGTACATTGAAATTTCGATCCGATTACAACATCTTCCTAACCTGATTGGTAAGAATAAATACTTGGGAATCGAATCCCTGCCTTTTTGGTTCTCTTCAGATAGTTTAGCCACCACGCCTCAAAGGTAACCTTCACCAAATCAACAAACTGCCTTACCTCAGTTTAAAATTTAATAATAAATAGCCGGTGCGGATATTAAGGTCGGGGTTATTGTACAATTCATCACGGGAGCATATTGCGGGGTCTGGTAATGGCAATAGCCTTGCTAAGGTCCACTACTTTATAACCAGGGCTCACTAAATCCTTTAGTTCGCACCTATTTCAGGCTTATGTCTCTTTTATGTCTTATAAAGCCGTAACACAGTGCTCTTTCCGCTCTAATCAGTCAATATATATATACATACACCTATGACGCCATGACCTTCTATATCAGAGTGTAAAACTTGTTTGAAATAGTAATTTAATGTCAGTTGACATCCGCATGATGGTATAGAAGGATCAATCTAATTAGGAATTGATAAATTTCTTGCAATTTTGTTTTTATTGAAAACTTGTTTCGAACGTTATACATTATTCATCTTCAGTTCTAAAATCACACAAAAATTAAAAAATAAGCAATTCAAAATATAGTTTGGTATTATTATACATATTAAATTAGATGTAATATAAATCAGTATTATTAAACATTTGTGAATTATGAATTTAATTAAGGCAAGAAATCAAATACATGTTGGTACTCACCAAGGTTTAAATGGATTATATCAAATAGAAAAGTTTGTACTGGTTTCTTCTCGCATTGAACTAACAATGAACGAAAGGTAGGTAGGATGTTTATAGGTAAACGGTTTAAGGGTCTGGATTTTTCCAGTAATGCCGGTGAGTAATTGGTTTTTCTGTTATTTATAGGAAAAAATTTAATATTGGACTATTGGAGATATTTATTTGGTCATTTAAGCAAAAATCTGGATTAGATTTGAAGGATTTTAGTATTTCAAGGTCTTCATATATATATATATATATATATATATATATATATATATATATATATATATATATATATATATATTTAATTTGAGACTGTTTTCAACGTGATGCATGAATTTAACTCCGGAGTCTGATGAATTTATGTTTTTACTTCCTTGTACAAAGTAAAGGAAGTATTGCAATCGGAAATTTCAACGGAAATATCCATTTTGACCATCCCTGAATCCATTTTGACTAGTTTCGTCGTGGCGTCTGTACGTTCGTTCGTATTTCGCATAACTCAAAAACGGTTAGCCGTAGAAAGTTGAAATTTTGTATTAAGGATTGTTGTAAAATCTAGTTGTGAACCTCCCTTTTTGGTCACTGCTTAATCACCGGAAGTGGTAATTTACTTAATGGTCATAATTGATTTCCATAAAAAATTATATTAAAATACTTTGCAAAACTTCTCAAATTTGGTATTTATAACTTATATATTGATTTAAATAACATACTAAATTTTAGTCTTTTTTGGAAATTGGAAAACCGGAAGCTTGAAGGTCATATTAGACTTCCATCAAAAATTATATTACAATAAATACATAAATCATATATTTCGGTAATAAAGGTTACAAACGCAATTTGGTTTCCAATCCAATTAAACATTTTTATTACTTTTTATTAGTTTTAAGTGTTAAACTTTAATGTAAAATACTGGTTTTCCTCCCTATTTGTGTATGGTGTGTCAATAGATGGATGTCGCGACGCCGAGTGTTGTTTCTGAGATACTGCGATCTTCGGAAACTAGTAACCAAATTCAGGATCACTTTTTTAGCCACCGATTTATATTTTAATAGGCGTACAAGGAAGTCATGTGTTGTCCACATCAGATATTTTTTTTGTGTGTTTTTAGAACTGAGGATGAATGTATAACATTCGAAATTAGTTTTCAATAAAACAAATTTATAGAAGTGGCAAATAATTCATCAATACGTAATTTAATTTTTTTCTCCTACATTATTAATTCCATTGTATTGATCTGACAATGTTGCAATGAACCCTCGTTAAAACGTGAGTCAGGAGAAAAAAAACCATTGACATTATTAGGCTACCATAATAAGGCGTAAAGTGGAGTAACGTGGGGCAATTGTGCACTAAATTTTACAAAGTTCGGCTTTATAGGACTGTAACATGTTTATTTTTTAAGCTAAATTTTTCCTCTTTTTTTTTTTTTTAAACCTTCCTTAGACGATTATGTTTAAATATTACATTCAAGCCTACGTTTAAACCGTGCCGATTTTGATGAAATTGTTAATTTAATCGAACAGTACTTGATAGGCACTTGCCTCAGTCTTAAGGGGCAATTGCGTACAAGGTATATGGAAGAATCATTCAAATAAGAGCGGTTTTTGGAAAAGTGCAAAATAGTTCTGTTTCCGAGGGATTACTATTCTGTTGTATAAAAAAAGTTAAAGCTCCCTCAGATTCACATTTTACAATCTTCATTGAGTTGTGAAAGTGGGATGTGGAATATAATTGAATGAATGAATAGAAAAAAATAATTTTTGTTTTAATTCACTAGTCCGTAGTTGCTTCGACAAAACAATGATAGTAAGGCTAACTACACCAGACATATTTGTCACACAACAGAAGTCTGCACTTGCCCCTACTAACATGATTTGCTGTGTGACTGCGGACAAGCTCTTAAATATTAGATAAATGTCAAGGAGAAATGTAAACCACAAGTATTAAGGATTGATAAATTATTTGCCACTTCTATAAATTTGTTTTATTGAATACTACTTTCGAATGTTATACATTCATCCTCAGTTCTAAAAACACACAAAAAATTAAAAAAAAAGCAATTCAAAATATAGTTGGTATTATTATACATAATAAATTATATAAATCAGCATATATATAATCAATAATTAAACCGCCTATTATATAATCCATATATACATACACACACACACACATATATATATATATATATATATATATATATATATATATATATATATATATAAATATATATATATATATATATATATATATAAATATATATACAAATTTATCAAATTTTATTGTTCATTTTCTGCAAATGAGAGCAATGAAATGTTCTTCAACTAACACAAATGTAAATCAAAACTGCCAGATTAATATCTTAATCAATATAATTGAGGTTAAACGCAATCTTAATTAGCATACTAAATTCAAGATTATGAGCGGCACAGTTCTAGCTAAATAGATACAGGTGGCGCTGTCTGTGGTAATATTTTACAAATTTATCTTATTTTGCTAACCTTTTTTTATGAATCCTTTACTTTTGTTGTAAGTTGATGGATATTTTATTTATTGGAGTGAATCTTACTTTTTTATTTATTTTTCACATATTTATTTAACTCATGAGACCTCCTGCAGATACTTCTGAGTTTACAAAACAATATGGCGACCATTAAGCAGAGCAACACTGCATCTTGTACATATTTGTTAAACTGAGCCTGTTATTTGATTTGTTTTCTATTGTGATGTTTAGCATGATATTATTGAAATTCGACGAATAAGAACGATTTGACATGATAAATGAGTTGTTGTGTGTATACTTTATATTAGATGATCTTTAAATAATTTTTTTATCTGTAAGTGGTATTTACAATTGAAGAAAAAAACTTCACGGTTACTGAATTAGGCATTCGATTACGAACGCTCAAACTCCGTAAGTGTGATATATATATATATATATATATATATATATATATATATATATATATATATATATATATATATATATCCTTCACTATTTCTATTTGTCATATAAGGAAAACATTTTATATTTAAATTGTTTATTTCGACATGTTTCGGATAATTACAATATATATAATACACTTGAGATATATGTATATATATATATATATATATATATATATCAAGTGAATTATATATATTGTATTTACCCGAAACATGTCGAAATAAACAATTTAAACATAAAATGAATAGAAATAGTGAGGAAGCTATTGTATTTTTTTTTTGGAATTCATAAAAGCAACATTAATATTATAAGGTTGTCGGTATTAATATTATATTAATATAATATTATATTGTAAGTCTGTCTGGAAAGACAACCTAATAATATGGAAGGTCAAATATTGAATTAATACAATAAAAATATAAAATTAAAATAATATAAATGATAAAATAAAATTAGAAATTTTAAAATTAAAGATAAAATTAAAATAATATAAATGATTAATAAAAAATATATTATATTACATTAATTAATTAATTAATTATAAATAATTATTAAAAATAAAATAATGAAAATGAAATAAATATTATTGCTCGATGTTTTTCTATTTTCAATTTGTTAATTCTATTTATTTATTTTAAAAATGTTTTTCTTTCTTTGCCTGAAGGTTCTAAAGCCCATGTTTAGTAGCTTGCAATATTATTCTCAATGGAAGTGTCCCGGAACAAATGAAGAATGTGATTATCATTATTAATAGTATGATTTTATTATAATACATATGAATACAACGGAAAATATTTATTTTTCATTGTGCAAGGCCTTGAAGTGCTAAATAAAAATAGTTTGTCAATGATTGGCAGTTTTTTAATATTGAAAAAGGGTGGGGGAAATAAAATGCCGGTTTCCGCTTTGGTCCAATACAATACGATATCCGAAATGAAAGTCAACAGATTTGCAGAATTCAATTTCGTCGTAGCATATGGACTGCTCAAACGACAAGAAGCCGTAAATCAATCAAACGAAATCACAGCTACGCTGAAGTTCTCGGGACCGGCAGTTTTTCTATCAACTTCACTGGAGCTGACGAGGACCGGAAGCAGAAACTGGAACAATAGAGTTGGCAATAAAGGAACAACGATCCATCAAATGAACCGGCAGAAATCAATTTCCTCAAAGGCGTCATCGAATAACTTATGGCGGCGGGTTGGAAATTCGAGGAGGTGGTGCCGCCATAGGAGGTCCTGGAGAAGTATCTGCGAGGAATTTCGTGAGGGGGTTTAATAGCGTCGAGAAGGAGGAAGGAGGGGGCCAAGTAAAACTTTCGCTGGGTCCTGAATGAAAATAAGGCAGCCTTTACCTTTAGCTTTAAGTTAGGAGTTAGCTCTTCAAGTCCTCCTTATGTGGCATTCTTTAGTCGATTTGTAATTCCGATAGTTACCTTCAGATGAGCCAGAATCGATAGTTTAGATTTCAACTTTCGATAATATAGGTTTCAATATTTCAATGAGAGAAGTGGCATAAATTCTGAGGTAGATTTTGTATTGGTAACTCAAACTTCCATTAAATAATTACGAAACATATCTAACGTTAATTCAAGATAAAAAAAAATTATTAATAATGAAGTGCCACAAAAGAACATTATTGTTGGGATTGTATTGTAACATTTCAAAAACAAAATCTTAAGCCTCTCAAATACCAATTTGAAATACGTCTACAAGTAAGCTACCTGTCAACGTTTCGCCAATCCTGGCATCATCAGGACAGAAAAAGAGTCCTGTACTAAACAGAATCCTGTACTAGATACGATCGTTGGGCCATACGAAGATAATAGGACTGCCTGAAGCAGCACGGCGGAACTGAGTTGAGTATAACGAAGGCGGCGAGCAGCTCGGTGTTGCACGGATTGTTTGGACGGCGAACCGCGTAATCGTGTGCGGCTTCGAACGATCCACACCATGTCGGTACATCAAAGGAAAATGTTTGTTTGTGTGCGCTGTATTTCTTCGGGATTTTGAATTAAACAAGCATTTTTAAACGTTTCCTTTTATTTTAATATATTGTTTGTTTAATTGATTAGCTTCAAATTAATATTAGCGACTAAAGAAGTTACTTTTTGGCAAGCCTCGAGGCAGCAAGTTAATAGAAACGATATATCGATATTTTACAACTTTATTCTTTTAGTAGCTCTCCCGTGCGAAAATTTCGCCCAAACTATACGTTTCGGTGGCGGACCCCTGTTGTGAGGGGCGAATGGGGCGACTGCCCAGCGCCTCGTGCCATAGAAAAATTAAGTATCTGACTTATAAATTACAGACAAAATTACAGACAAGTTTTAGAGGACCCAAGGACTCTTCCTTTTGGAGTGTATTCCATAACTCCCGAATCCCCCTCCTGCTCTCCACACTAACCAAGGAGAACCCGCAATATCGTATCGCCTCAACAATGTCCAGATCCGCCACTTATAGGTTTGCATAAAAAATTAAATATTTTAGGAGCTCAGCACAACTTTAATTATTTTAATTTCGATATTATTTTTTATGGAAAAATTATATTACTTTTATTTTAGACAATGTGATTCTTCCAGTATCTTTATAATTTTATTAGAATTTTCTTTACATCATTATTGCCAACGTTTCGGGTGCTTCCCCATCTTCAGGACAAATCTCTTATAATCCTAGTCTTCTAAAACTATTGAAAATTTCATTACACACTCTTTTTGTCATAATCCAATTTTAGTAGAACACAAGTAACATCATGGGCATTAGGCATTTCGTATTAATTTTAAATGTCACTTTTTTTTTTTTATTATAAGAAGAGTGTAACATTCCTATTTTATGTTTATTGTTACAATGCGGATTACTTCACAGCAATAATCTAAAATTAAAGTTTAATTATTTACATAAATAGTAAAATTTGTACACACCGAGATTTAATACACCTTAGTAATACATTTAGTAACCAATCAGTTGATAAATAAAATCTATTCTCTAGCCTGGATCAAACCTTGGCTCCATTCCTTCCTTTTGCTAATTTGCTGAGTATTCGCCAGAAAAAGGGATCTCTCCAGCAGAAATAATATATTATAATGTAATATATTATAATATAATATATTATATATTATAACCAGCAGAATGTGTATGTATTTAATTACTTATTTTCTTTATTCTTTTCAGATTTTTAATTTTTATCGGTGAGTGTCCACTTTAGATTGTGGTTTAATTTTTTAATCAATCTTTGTCCTGTTGTCTGAACTTTATTGCTGGTTATATCTCATAAACTTTATTTTATTTTTTCAATGTTATTACTTGTTTGCTTGGTGTTCAACTAAAATCAAACGCGAAAACGTAAACTAAAATGTCGCCACTAAAAAGTTTATTGTGGAAACACTTTAGGTCCAGGGACAATAAAATTGCTACGTGTAAATATTGTCATAAAATCTTTAGGACTTGGGGAAACACGACAAACCTATGTCGCATCTTAATGCTCTCCTTACCCCCGTTTTTTCGTCTCCATCAGGATCAGGTATTTCTGTATGACCATCTATTTCTAAATCAGACGCAAAGCGAACATTTCCTTCGTTAAAAGCTTTTTAGATAAGAAGCAGCTTTCAGAATATCGCTTCATTCGAAGAGGAAGGCGAAGGAAGAAGAAAAGTAAATGATACGATTTTATATTTCATCTGCAAGGATACTCAGCCATTCTACACGGTTGGAAAGGAGGGTTTCCTCTATCTGAATTATATTTTGGCTCCTATTCATAAGGTAACCTCTAGAAAAAAAATTCGAAGAATGGAAAAAATTAAGTAGTGTCACGTCTCGTCGACAGTTGAGCCAGTATCACATCGAACCCAGTCACTCTACATGGAATGCTGAAACTGAGCCGAAAATAATACTTTTGCACTCTATCGAAAGCCATTGGAGGGGCCTAGATGTGCATCATAAATCCGTTTCATATCCCCTCGAACAGAGTTTAGGTGTTTCGGGAATTTTTGACACAAATGTTTATATATATATATATATATATATATATATATATATATATATATATATATATATATATTTATCGCTACATTTGAGCACTTCCAGCGGGCAATTTTGGATCATATGAGCTGAAAAACGGTAAGTATAATGGTCCTCTAGGCAGATGGTAAATTCCGTTCAATTCCGGTCAACATTTCGAGATGTTTAAGTATTCAAGATAAAAATGTGTTATAACAATCAAAAGATTTTTTTTTTGCCAAAGTATAACTCCTTTCATTTATTTTTTTTTATAATGATTTATGGTTACTAAAAATATTGATTTATGAATAATAATTATATTATTTCATAACTTTCTTCACAGTATGACATTATACTCATTAAATGGACTGTTCATTTTCTTTTTCATCTCTTTATTTAGCACCGATATATCGATTATCAATAGTTTGTTAGCGGTTATCGGTATGAGGTTTGGCGATATCGAATATCGATATTTTACTTTCGATGTCCCAACCTTAGTCTCAAGTGGCTCAAAAAATTCCAAACCTGCGCCGCATTCGGTCCTGGGATACCAAACCTGCATTGCACTTCGTCGTTGATGGCTTTGAACTGAAAATTCTTGGTATAAGTGAATAGGCGCAGAATTTGTGTCTTTTTAAATAAGGAAATATTCGTAGTAAAAAAATACATGTAATAATAATTCACTTTTACACCAAACAATTAAAAATCTTACAAAAAAAAAATGAAAAATATTATTTATAAAGAAGAACAGAACTCGAAATTTTCAAATAAAAACAAGAAAATCACACGAAATAAGGTAACAATAAGCTAGGTACGTTTATTGAACTTAAAACATTGAATAATCTTATTTTTCCACTAGCTAAAATGTGTATAAATCGTTCACAATGAACAAAAAGGCTCGAATCTTTAAAATTCCTTCGACTTTTCCCAGGGTGACTTCGGCTATAATTTCCTGACTACTTTGGAACGCGCAGACAGTCAGGTTGTCCAGTTCTACTAAATGTTCGAAATTTAATTCTGAAAATTGGATCACCCGGTAGGTTCCGCTGTTGTCAACTTCTTTTAATTTATTTCTTTTAGCGAATATTTCTTTCTTTTTGTATTAATTTTAAAATACAACAAATCTTTGATGAAGCGTAGAACGTGCACAATAAAACGACTTTCGGTACTGACAAAATAAAGGCGATGGGAGAATTTCGTGAACTGAAGGGAATGAAATCGCTGACACATTGGAACAGAACGGAAATCCTGAAACGATTCACGGGAAACACGTGGCAGCGAACTCCTCCTTCCGGTATCTACAAGCAAGAAAAATATCGTTGAAAAGTCTTGGTTTCTTCGTATAACTGAATAATATTTATACCTCGAAATCGAATTTCACTTCGTATGATTGATTATAGTATAAGTGAATAATTAATTATTTAGGACTAAATGGAGTTTCGTCGGGGAATGAGAATTTCTTCGTATAACTGAATATTTCGTATAAGTGAGATTCCACTGTGTGAGTTGTCTGGAAGCATCAAGTGATCCTACCTCAATTTAAAGAATTATTTTTTGCTCACTATCATTTCAGAACATAAGTTAATCTTGCTTTGAAATATTTATCATAAATGATACACACACACATAAATAAGTAGTACTTATGTCAAGTTAATCCCATTGGAATACTTATCTAGTGATTAATGCCAGATGGCTATGGGAAGGGGAGGTTATGGCAAATTACACTTTTACAATTTACACATCTATTGCTAAGAAGTAATACTTTTTAACAACCAAAAAAGCAGATTTCGTGTTATGTCGTCATTACTATCATGAAACTACTCGGCATCAACTCATGTTATGTCGTCATTACTATCATGAAACTACTCGCCATCAACTCATGAGATCTCGTATTTAGGGCAAGACCGATAGTTTTGATAAATAGAATGTCGTGACATTTAGGTTGATGTCTTCTCTAGACATGTCTCTTTTTATCACTTACAGAGAACAGTCGAGAAACTGAAAAACGCTGTATGTTTATATGACTCCTTAGAGTCATGAAAAATACACAAAAACTGAACGATTTTTAGATTTTTAATTTCGTTTTAAAACAGTTTCTTGCCCCTAATTGTTTTGCAGATATGAGGTATCAGTTATTAGTCATCCATTGCTCAGTTCATCACTTTTTTATTTTTATTTTTACTTGGTAAATTATGAAAAGGTAATTGAACAAAGTAAAAAACAAAACATTTGCTTATAATAAATTTTGATAAAAATGGTATTGGTCCTCCAATATAATTTGCTACCACTGCAAGAAGATTGAAGATAGTAACGTTAAAAAAAAAAAAAGTTATTTCACCGTGGATATCTTCATTTTTGATTCAGAGACAATTAAATAAAATCTTGTTCTCAGCATCTTGAGATCTATTCTATTAAAATAAGAAGGAAAAAAGCTTAAGTACTTGAAAGATTTGGGCGAATTGTGAGGTAAGGGCTCTCAACAACCGATGTCCTTTTGAAAGAAAAGAAGATAAAGAAAAAATGAATTAATAAAAAAATAATAAATGCAAAGCGAGTTGGGGAAATGCATTTCCAACAACTATAATTGGAATCTGTAATGGACTGTGTTAGGCATTTCCACATCAAATAAAATGTTTGCCAAAGAATCATTAATATAAAAACAGAGAAACAAAAAAAAACGGATATTATCTAGTTATTATATATTCCTTATTGTATTGACAATAATTAAATTCATTAATTATTGTTTTTTAATTTTTTTTCTTTTACAATTTGAAATATAGATAGCATTTCTAAATGGATGGTACAAATCAAATTGCATGACAATTGACCAATCGTGGTTGTTCTAGCTTTAACATATTTGTTCTACGAATCAAATGATGAAGATAATTACAGATACCAATAATATTTAGTTGTATAATTGGTGCAAAAAAAGAAATAGAGCATGCTTTAAAAATGTGCAAAACTAATAAAATTATTTTATTTGTGTTTGAATGAATTTAAAATTTTAGCATAACATTTAATCTCAGCAATAACCAGTTATCTTTGCTTTTGCATTCCTGTCAAACATAATTTTTTTTATTTTTTTTTATTTAGCAAACTAATAATTTTGGGTACCTGTGCTTTTCACTTCTGGCAGTTTATTGAACTTTTTTAACGACATACTGTCCGCTTTATTTTATATTTTTTAACGGGCTATTGCTGAAGGTTTAGGTCCATTTTGAACTCGTATTTCGATAGACAGCTTCTCTTTTCTCCAGTATATCTGAAATTATGAATCATCTGTTACAAAGTATTTTTGATAATTGAGGAATATTTATAATTAGATAATATAGATTTTATATAAATCATACAGTATGCAATTTGTGGATCTAATCTCGTCAGTTTGTTGAAATTAATCAACTAAAAAGAAAAACAATATAATAACGATAATAATCTCTAATGATTGTGACTCTCTTGATGAATATTATCTGATGATGACTATTATCTGATGATGACTATTAATCTGATGATGACTATTATCTGATGATGACTATTATAAAAATGCCTAGTAGATGATATTTTTTTTCTTTAATATAAGATTTGTTTATTTAAAGGAAATTGATACTAAAACCCCCCAAAAAATTGTAATATTAGTAATTTGCTGGTGTTAAATGAAACTTGTCACCCATGTTCCTCCATCATCGTTCTAGAAGTAAATTATCTTACAGCTCTAATACTCATTGCCCTTAGGTATGGCAGCTTGTATTGTTATTCAATAAAATTTTTTTAAAAATAAGTGAGTTTTGATAAAACTTGGTGTACTTATTGCTCTAATAACGATTCATTTCATTTTTATTAAATTTTCTATTTTTGAAAGGGGTGCAGGAATTGAGCACTTCTTTTGTACGATTCGGACAATTTTGATGGCAAATCACTTCCAACTTCGTCCCGGTAGGGTCCATTCCAAATGGAAAGTAAGAGTGGAATTGTTACTGGAATCTCTTTAGATAATGGTTAGTCAGGTTGTTGGAATTAAATCAATTTATACTGAGTACTATTGGTATGCTGTCGTTTTGTGCAATGATCGACTTTTATTAGTCGATTGTTACCAATGTCTGCCCCACTTTTCGTTTTAACTGTATTTAAAGGGCATTAGACTATCATTAGTAGTTATGCTTGCTATTAATCTGAAGTGAATAAACTGAGCATGTGCTCATTTCTATAATAACCGAGCAGATGCTTCAGTTAGATGTGAATAAAGAGACGTTACATCATGGAATACTTACTAATTGTATGGATAACGGGCTCCAGGTATTTGATTCGGAGTACCAGTTCACCTTTCTAAGTGAATAAAACTGAGAATATGCTTCACTATTTTACTGAGTACTTACTCACCTAGTCGAGCACGTTCTTAGCTTTATTTACTTAGAAATGTGAGCAGGTACTCCGAATCAAATATTTTGGAGCAGGTGCCCCATACACTTAGCAACTATTTTATTGTGTAACTTCTCCTTATTCACATCTAACCAGAGCATCTGCTCAGTTTTATTTACTTCACCTCTTGCGTAAAAAGTGACCAGACGTTCCATGTTAGTTTTATTGCCCCACTTCAAAAACTGTTCCACAAAGAGTCCCATACAATATTAGAAAATATTTTGTCTTTTGGTTAAAAAAATGTTATGCTTATTAATTATAATTAATAATTATTTACATTTTTGTGAATAATCCATGAAAAGATGCATAAAATTGATAACAAAGAAAGAAGCCGTATAAACGCTCTGATGGGTGTAGCTTCCTCTTCTAAATAACATTTAAAACCTTACTACAATTCTTAAGATATATTTACTTTTCATAAACAGTATTATTCTAAAAAAAAAATTGGTTTCAAGTAATTCATTAATTTTAAATTTCAAATTATTATAGCTAAATATTTTAAGTGGGTATTTTATTTCAAAATTTTTCAGGTTTAACTACTGGGAATCGGTTCTGGGTCGGAACAGGTGTCGTCTGCAAGCAAATAAAGACCATTTTCATTATTTAATTAACAGATGTTGTAATTCAACCCTATCTAATAAAACAGCGAGACCACTCCAGACCTTATAAGATTCTGTAGAAGCTTTATTGGATCGTTAACCTGAGGTCCTGTTAATTTCAGCTGATCCTGATTAAATTTTAAGGGGCTCTAGAAGTGCTGAGGGAGGAGAGGGGGTTGCAGGAAGGTCGGAGATGACAATTTAATGAAAGGCACTTTATATTTATTGCAGGTGCCGATAGAGAGAGCTCATGAGAACTTTTCGCATCCTTTCGTGAAAATTAAATTTGAAAGAGTACCATAAAAAAAAAAATATATATATATATATATATATATATATATATATATATATATATATATATATTTATATATAATCTTATTCTTAATAAGATCTGAAAGCTGACTAATTGATTATTTTTTGTATTATTAAAATTTTCTTCAATTAAGATTAATAAAAAAGAACAATTCAAATTGAACCATCATGCATCTTACACATTCAGAAAATCTTTTAACGAAATTTAATTTATTGTATTGTCAAATAAATAATATAATCAATAATCAATTCACTAATCCCCCTCCCTCCAAAAAAACATCTGTATTTATAAGAAAGTTACGATTAACAAGTTATTATGGCACTTAACTGAACCAAGGACTCTGGCTAGACTAAACTACATATTTCAAACAACTCCAACTCTTACGTAATTTAATGTATTCCTTAATGAAGAGACCGTTTAATAATACTTCAATACTTAAGATTTCAAAATCATAAAAGTAAAAATGGAGATGAAATTACCAAGCAAGTGTTCAATAAAATTTTCGGTGAACCATTCAGGCATTAAAATTAATCCGAAACAACAATTTAAAATGTATAGCATAAAAAAAAAAGTCTTTGGTATGAGTTGATCGTAGATGTAATTTTAAGAAGTTGGTCGGAGGGTGCGGTCAATGAAGAACACTAAAAAGTGTAACTTATTTTATAGTGTATCAACGTTTCAGCCTAAGTTTTAGGCCTCCCTCAGTTCTAAGAAAAAACAAGATAACGACAGAGACATTACCAATAACATTAATAAAATATGGTAATAAATAGAAATGGCTAGTATGAATGAATGAATGAATATTTTTATTTGCTTTCGGGGTATACCCCATACAAATAGAGTTTGCTACAATAATGATGGCTACAATAACTATAACAATTTGCTATACTAATTTTGTAGAAATATTTACAAAAGTCAAAAATAGTATTTGACTACGTTGTTATGTTAACATCATCTAAAAATACGTATATAGAGATACAATAATATAATCCAATATGTAACAATATAAAAATAAAATATTACTATAACATAAACAATGCATAAATAAATACTTTCAAGCAGCTTAAATACACTAATAAATAATATATGATACATGAAGAGACCCGCTACAAGATCAACAAATCAACAAAATCATTCATAACGATTCCAATCTACAACATTGCCTAACGTAGTAAAACAGGTTCATAATGAGATCGCTATTGCCAGTTCTAAATAACTCTACATAATTTGATCTGTTCATATTTACGAAATGAGGCAGGTAGTGATGACGGAAAGGTGTGTAGTTCGGCCACCGGACCAAAATATGGAAAAGATCCTCAAGCTCATTTAGATTGCAGATAGAGCAGTTTTCTTCCGGCTAAATATTATTAAATGTTAGTTTATTTATATAGTTGCCGGATAATCTGAATTTCACTAATGTTTTAATCATAGGGAACGAGGAATTTAGTTCTAGATGTGACTGAGGCTTATCACTTTCTGAATACATGAGAGGATATAATGGACTGTCTTTAGGAGAGATCAGTTGTTGTTTATCTCGCTCCTCCAAGTAGCTTATAAATTGTCTTAGCGTTTCGTCCATTTCAGTCTGGAATACACCAGGTTCCTCTAATTCCAAGATTGAATAGAGTGTATAACTGATTCAGCCAATTGTATTTCTGATCATTTTTGCTCTCATTACATGGTTTCTGCAATTTGTTAAAGCAAATTTTTGGAAATCTGCCACTACTCATTTTCAGAATTTTTTGGGTCCAGGACAACGCTAATTTCAATACTGTAACGGAGCAATGGGGAACACTAAACTCTAATCTCATTATCCAGAAAAGTGTATTTTTATTCAATGCAAATATAAAATATAAAAATTTAAATTTACACTTTCCAGCCTATCCTATACCTTAAGCCCCATAGTTGTACATTATAAAATAGAAGACTCATGGCAATTGCGTTATTTATTTTTATTTTATTTTCCCAGGATCTGAGTTTAGATTTAGCACAAAGCGCGACGACAGAGCCTAATGCTGCCCTCGTTTTCGATTCAAAATAATTTGCCACTTTATGAAATATACCTGAATCCGAAAATGGTACTCCAAGGTAAATATATTCGGAGACTTTATCTATTTCTCCATCACGATAAAACAGTTTCCTTATCTTTTTACATCCTCCGTTGTGAAAATATAGCAATTTAGTTTTTTGAGTATTGACCTCTCTAATTTTTTTTTTCAAGAAATACTGGTTTAAAATATTTAACTTATTTTTGGCATCAGTATGAAAAAAAAATTATTATGATTTATTCAATATACACTTTTTAGTTTCATTTACTGCACCCCCGACCAACTTCTTCTTTAAATAAAAACTGATTACTTCTATAAATGCCCATATTTAATAGCCTAAATTAAAGCTGCTTAATCAATCTTAAAGAGTAGAAAATCTTTAACCCGTAAATCATAAGTGTTTTGAGTAAAGTGTACTCCATTATTTAAATTATATAACTTTGTTAGCGTTGAGTAGAGATGCATGTTCCTTAATTCCTAGTTGGGCCGAGCTATAATACGACAATTTCCTTCTTTAAGTCTATTAAAGATTAATGCCCCTAGAGGCCATCATTATAAATATATATTATGTCTTTTTGCAGAACATATATACTGAAGAATTCTCCTCTAACACTCTCTTTATCTCTCGTTATGTTTTTGTTTCTTCGATTTGCTTGATGATAATTCATGATTTTAATTTTGTGAGTTATCGGTTAGTTATTATCCCTGGGCCTACTTCTTTTTAACCTGCTTTCTGGTAGACCGGGAAGCGTGATAGAACGAGTGCATTGGAGTGGTATTGAGTTGAAGCGTGAAATTTCATGTATTTGTCTTGAATCCATGATTTTACTGTTGGTGCGATAACAATTTGTCGAAGAATTGTGCTGCTGTGAACTGCCTTGAACGTTTTTTGATGGATCCCAATATTCGGTTCCATATGTCCAAATAGGTCTTAGCATAGTGGTATGGATTAGTCGCTTGTGTCATAGGTTGAGCGAAGATCTGTAGTCCAGAAGATGTTGAGCGAAGATCTGTAGTCCAGAAGATGTTGAGCGAAGATCTGTAGTCCAGAAGATGTGATAGTTGATTGTATCCTTTTGTCATTTTAATTTTGTATGTTTGGTCCAGGTGAGCTTTTCGTGCAAGTACAGTCCGAGATATCGTACATAGGGAGGTACCGAGATATCGTACATAGATATCGTACATAGAGAGGTACCGAGACGCCAGGAGGAAATGCTATAAATAAATTAAGGAATGAGAGGGTCCGGAAGGCAGTTAAAAAAAAAATAAAGGATCACAAATAGAATAAAGCTATTTATTAAGAACTGACGTTTCGACCCACTTTGAAGACTTCTTCAGGGCTGAAAAAACAAGATACAAAAATAAAAATAAAACAAAGGGTATTCAAATATACAGTAAATGAATTAAAAAGACAGTGAGAAAAATGAAAACAATAATGAATTTGTAAAAAGTTATAACCTGATGATAATAGTGATATATTAAGCTGATTATTAATAAAACTGGCTATAATAATAATAACAATATATTTACTAAAAGAGAAACAGCAAAAAAAAAAAAAATAATGACTCTATTAAATAAGTACAAAGGGGAATAAAAAATAAATAAATCGACAAAATTTAGTACCTTGAAGCTCAAAGAGAGGTGGAGGAGTGACTTAGCAAAACAGAAAAGTAATTAAGGAGGCGGTGTAGGAGTAGTAAATAAGAATGTCATTAATAGTTATATAGAGAAGGCAGTGGGGAGGGGTCGTCATTATATAAGGGCTGATCATAAAAATATATGAAACAAGTATTGAAAATATATGCCAAATATAATATTGAAAATATATTATATATTGAAAATATATCCTTCTGTAGAGGATGTAATGAATAAAAACTAGATATATAAAAAGTAATACTGCTAAGAAGTTTTCTTCAATGCCCTTACATAACTGACTAACTTCACTCTTAAGAATTTTATTAATAATCAACTTAACATATCCTTATTAACTAATTTATTTTTAGTTGTTGTTATTACTCTATCAGTTTCATCTTATAACTTTTTACAAATTCATCATTGTTTTAATTTTTTTCACTGTCTTTTTAATTTTAATTCATTCACTGTATATACCATTGTTTTATTCTTATTTTTGTATCTTGTTTATTCAGCCCTGAAGAAGACCTGCAAAGTGGGTCGAAACGTCGGTTCCGTAATAAATAGTTTTGACTACTTTTGATCCATTTTTTATTTATTTTTTTTATTTTTTTTTTTATTTTTTTTGACCGCCTCCCAGACCATCTCATTCCTTCATAAAGTTTTACGGTATTGATTATTCAACCTAATAAATAAATATTAGTCCTCAACCTTTTTTTTACACCCTGTTGAAATGCACTCATTTAGATTGCTTAATAAACAACTCGAACGAATATCAGACCAATCGTCATACAAACGAACTCAATGTGATCCTTCCCATCCAATATCGACTAACTAAAACTTGAGCTGTTGATGATGCGAGGTGGGGACACCTCAGCCCTAGAAGGCCCTATCGATGAAGAGGTGGCCCTAAAGATCGTATTGTCCAACCACCTTCCATTAGTAATTCTGTATCATCTGTTCCGTCTTGAGTTACCTGCCCACTTGCTTGGTTCGTAATGGACTCCTCCGAGGTCCGCCTTTCTCAGGGTCTGGTTTAAAGTAAGTAGTTCTGAGGAAAGTAGTTCCCAGAGGTTTTCGATTTCTGGCACTGATCAAGTTCTTTCAACCGACACCTACGGGATAAATAATATCAAAATATACCTTACAGCATCAGAAGAGTTAGCAAGTAAGCAAAGAAGGAGTAGCTAATAATATTAAATAATTTTTTTTCTCTTAAAATATTAATTTGTACCTGTCAGCAGTAAATCGATAATGAGCAAATGAGCTAATAATACAGGTAGCAATAACATGCGAGGTATGAGGAAGGATAGTACCCAGAAGTATCTCTTGTTTGGCTTGGATCTCTCATCTCTGATAGTTAACAAAGAAGATCTCTCTCATCCAGCACCTTTTTAGTATCCTCCACCACTTTTTTAGTCTTCTCTTCGTAGTCATGGGCGTGTCGGCTGTAGCCATATCCCTAATCAATATGCTGATATGTCCGTGTAAGTTATTATAAAATCTTTTATAAAGAATCCTTATACATTCGTCGACTCTTGGTTGGCGTAAGTCAGTATGTAGAGTTTTCTTAGTCACGTACCAGAGTGCGCTTACATTTAGCATACTTTTTTTACGTAGTTTATATCATCAATATTGTAAATTTTAACTATACTGTATTTCCTCATTAACGATTTTTATTATAATTCACATTGAGGGAACTTCCTCTTTTTCTCGTCGTTTGCCGGAAATTGCACCTACCCGGAACTCGGAACAAGGATGAGGCAAGAAATATTTATCCTTTAATGCTCATAAACTTTCTAACTATACTCGCAGTCCCGAGCAACACTGCTTTCAGCATCTGTTCCAAAACATTAAAGGAAAGACCCAAGTCCTAAATTGTGTTCACCGTCATCTCCGGGATCAAGCGATTTGTCGAGATGATCAGCGGCAAATCCTTCGCTTTGTCAAGTTTCTACAACTGTTTCAGTTCCTCACCCAGATTCCGATATTTTCGATTTCTTTTTTTTCGCAACTACCTTGTGAAAATTGTTATCTGATGATAACCTATTTCAATAATCTTTGTATAGTTCTTCTTTCAAAATGAGTAAAATATATGGTTTATTGTGAGGAATACTATGATCAGTTATGATGGCCTGGTCCTCCGGTCTATCAATCACTGTTTTAGTGCTGTACTTATAGTAAGGGCATATTTCGTTTAGTATTTTAAATTTCTTGACTAATTCTTGGTGAACAATTTCCTCCATATTGTTATGCCTTATTAGATATTCTTTCCCAGCGAACACTTTACAGCATGACATAATAAGCTGAATTGATTCTGTTGCTGTTGGACGCAGTAGACAGAATTTCGTAACGGCTTCTCCAGACATATGACTCCTGCATGTTTTTGCAGCAATTAGCTGGCCCTGAACCGCAGCAACAAGGCCTTCTGTTTCTGGGAATAATGTGCCCGTATGCATCAACCTAAGAGAGGCATCCGTATCGACTACCAATGCCTGCAAACTACAAATGCCTGCAAACTACAAATACCTGCAAACTGTGGTAAAATCTTCCATAGAGCTCTTTAGGTTTCCAAGTATCAAGCAGACGTTCTTGATTAATAGGCAAGTGAGCATATCGAGTTCGAAGATTGGGTTAGTGCGGCGTTCAATGCCCCAACTGCCCAGATGACTCTTGATATTTCATAGGATCGAAAATAGTTTCGGAGTTCTTCTTCTTGCGGGGCCGTGAGCGATTCGATGTTGCGGAACCCCCTTGGTACGGCGAAGGGGTACCGGGGAGAGGGTTTGGAGGTATGGAATACACTCCAAGAGGAAGGTGGAGTCCGTGATCCCCTAAAACTATAAATTGGTACCTAACGTATACTCGTACGTCATTTATTTAATTTTTTTACACCACGAAGACCCCAACAGCGCGGGGTCCTGAGGTATCTCCTTCTTCGCCCCCTCTCTGGATCCGCCGCTGATGTTACCTATTGGCCTTAGGAAAAGTCGAGATCGTATGAAAAAAATTCTTGCATGCCGGTATCGAACCCGGAGTATTGCTTCTACATGTTCGTTTTTCGGGGCCTTGTAAATCTTATTTAAGAAGAAAAATAAAAAAACGAATATTTGAAAATAACTGGATTCTTTTAGTTATAGCTATTCTTTCGTTTAGTTACTATTCTGTAATCCTTTTTGAGGGCAATTTATCGAAACACTTTAAACTCTATTCTGTTAAAAAAAAAAAAAAAAAAAAAAAAAGGTAGGAATGGAAAAAAGAAGGTTATTTTGGTTAAGAAAGGCGGGATAAAAAGAGGGATTTCCCGAGGGTATTCCAGCGGGAGGTTAAAAAATGAAGGGCTTAAATTGTTGTCCCTTTCTGGATTTTCATTTATCGCGGCTGAGGCAACCAAGGACCGATAGGGATGGAATGGTTTCCAATCCTCTCCCCCCCCCTCCCTAAGGCTTGTCTGTTTGCAGTGCCACCTTTATCCGGCTCAGCAAATAAGATACTCTTCGCGGATTCCCGCCATATCGCTCTGCCCTTTCAACAGTCCTATAGGCTTCGTATGATACCTATCCCTATATCTATATTTAATGATATATATATATATATATATATATATATATATATATATATATATATATATATATATATGTACATTTATACAAGCGTTTATTAAAATTATAAAGGCATTATTTAAATAGAATCTTCAATTTTATTCCGCTTTTCATAATGACATTACAATTGTATCTTCTCCCCCTAGTTGTAAGAAAAATTACACCTTAGCGTCCTATAGATTGTAAGATTGTAAGATTACTTTTTCGAAATTTACTATTGTTTATATTCGATTGAAGAGAATAAAATAAAGAAATGGAAAGTACAATATTCATACCGATTCCGTGAAAAAATTCCCCCGATTGTATTTGACCTGGGAAATAATCATTTTTCTTCGACAGGTTCGATCTTGTTTTAATTGATTATCAAATTCTGGACGGGATCTCATTCGCAATGCATCCTCTATAATCTATATATATATATATATATATATATATATATATATATATATATATATATATATAAATATATATATATAATATATATATATATATAACTATTAAATATATATATATATATATATATATATATATATATATATATATATATATATATATAACTATTGTGTTATAATTGGTAGCATAGAAAATAAAAAATATATTTTTGCCAAGATTAGACTAATATTTTTTTTATAAAATAAATATAAAATTTAAAAACTTTTTGAAAAAATATTATTGTAAAAAAATTTACAAAAAATTTTCTTCCATATTTATATGGTTGACGAACCTGATGTGTTTTGATTAATCGATCTGAAGTGCTTTAACTAATTAGGGATTGCCACTTCTTTAATTTTGTTTTATTGAAAACTAGTTTCGAATGTTATACATTCATCTTCAGTTCTAAGAACACACAAAAAATTCAAAAATAAGAAATTCAAAATATAGTTTGGTATTATTATACACATTAAATTAGATGTAATATAAATCATTATTATAAAACATTTGTGAGTTACGAATTTAATTAAGATAAGAAATCGGATACATGTTGGTACTCACCAAGGATTAAATGCATTATATCAAACAGAAAAGTTTTTACTGCTTTGTTTCCGCACTGAACTAACAATGACAGAAATGTAGGTAGGATGCTTATAGGTAAACGGTTTAAGGGTAAGGATTTTTCCAGCAATGCCGGTGAGTAATGTATAACATTCGAAACTACTTTTCAATAAAAAAAATTTATAGAAGTGGTGAAGATCCTTCTATACCATCATGCGGATGTCAACAGACTTTAACTAATTAATCTGACTTCCGAGTAACTTACAAAAAATTATATTAAAAATCATAAAGGTGAAATCAGCAAGTTTTGTTACCCACAATGCGTAATTGATAACTTTGGTGACACCGTGAAGTGCTTTAACTAATAAGGAATTGATAAATTATTTGTCACTTCTATAAATTTGTTTTATTAATATCTAGTTTCGAATTTTTATTTGTGTTTTTAGAACTAAGGATGAATGTATAGCATTCGAAACTAGTTTTCAATAAAATCAAAATTAAAGAAGTGGCAAATAATTTATCAATCCCTAATTAGATTGATCCTTCTATACCATCATGCGGATGTCAACTGATTTCAATTGACATATTAAAATAATTCTTGAAAATTAATGGGATATAAAAAGTGCCTTTACAATAGCAAGATCATTAAATAAATTAATCTTAATTCAAAAAATTAAAAAAAAAGTGGAAATTTTAAGCATTTCATAAATCCAGTATCGTAGAAATGTTAATTTCCTTTTAATTAATATTTATATTTTTTAACATAATTGATAGTAAAAACGAAATGTAATTTATTGATATAAATATTTTTGTAACATATTTTATACAATTAGAAAACAACTTAACTGTATTTACTGAGCAACATTATTCTTATTCTTGCACAAAAACTGTATCCGTCGTTCCGCTTCATCAGTTTTCTACTCTCATAGTCGGTTGGAGTGATTGAATTGTTTCATGACATGATGGAGTTTAAGGCCGCTCCGAATCACTTTAAAAAATCCACACAGGATTTCACACTCAAGGCCGTTTCACGTTTCATTTGGCATGGAGCGGTTGGGGTGGAGTGACCCTCAGTGACCTCCTTAATGAGTATCTAATGGGTTCGTTCCAACAGAAGAAACTAATAAAAGTAATAATGAAAAAAGATAACAGTTATTTCTTAGCTACTTCCAGCGATCCAATAATTCATTCATTAATCTTATCCATTAATTCATTCATTAGTCTTATTCCATTGACACTTCTCATCCCAACTTCTGCCGTTCCTCGAAGATCAAGTAGGCAAAGGTAACCCATTTTTGTCACTGTTAAAAAAAAATGAATGAGGTCATTGAATAGTGACTCCCAATCTATGTAATGTACGTTTGATGTCGGATTTACTGTCTAAAGAATAGCTTTTTTGTATCTACAGTTAACGGACACGTACGGACGGATTTAAATGGCATACCAACTCATTTATACATGGCCACAACCAAAACTTGCAGAAGACCGAAAAGAAGCTGGATGAGGTATCTCATTGCCTAACAACTGTAAAATCGAGACAGGAAGAGATACAAGATATCGCTGGATATTATTCTCTGTCATGCTACAATATCCAATTCTAGCCAGTGAATTCACTAGTTGTCTACATTTTTGATCAGTGTAAATGAAGAAATTAAGTCTGAAAATTTAAAAAAAATATTTTTAATCTATTTTCTGACTGATAATGAGGATTTTTAACAGTTAATCAAGGAATAAATCATTGCTATAGATTAATTTTATTTATTTGCGAATATTGTATAAATTACATTACATTGCAATCATTATCAGTACCTATGAATGGTTTGTTTTATAAATGACATACATTAGTAGTGATATATTAAAATTTGCTCTTGTTATAAAATTGCATTAAAAGATACATATTTAACCTATCTAGTAAATTTTATCTATTATTAGAAAAACCTATATTGACATAAACTGAGTCTGGGTGATGATCATAAATTATATATTAATTCTATACTTTATATTTGTGATAAACAACAATATTACTGTTGTTCATATCCAATGGGATTCTAGATTATTTTATAACATTAATCAATTTTGATAAAGAAATAATATACCTCATTAATCCCACAATACGTTAATTAATAAAAACTAATTCACATAGTCAATATATTATTCTTTTGTAACGTTTTGGCCCTATTTTATACATTTTTTGGTCATTTTCAAACTATGCTATTGTATATAATAGTATATATATATATATATATATATATATATATATATATATATATATATATATATATATAATGATTGTTTTGAATATTTTTTAGAAATGCCATGTCACCGAGAAGAAATATAGTCATATTCATAAACGAATATGCCAAAACAGAAGATGTGAAAATTCGGCACTTTGAAAATTAATATTACTTTTAGTATTATGCTAAATGCTAATCATATTTTAATATAGGACGTGGGTGACACAATAGAACTGTTTGAAAATGGCAAAAAAATGTATTAAATAGAGCCGAAACGTATAAAAAAAAAAAAAAAAAAAAAAACTCGTTAGAGCCATTATCGAGAAAACTGTAAAATCGTCTATATAAAGTGGTTAGTCGATTTTGAAGAAAAAGTTGCTGTAACATCACATTCATGTGCCTACCTTAAATACGTAATTTCAGTATCGTACAATTTTTCGTTGTTGAGCTAGGCTATTCACATACACACAGACACACGCACACACAGACAAACAGACCATTTTGCGAGACTTGGTTATCTGGACTCAGGGGACCTTAAAACGTGTATTTTCGTTGAAAACTCGAATTCGAATATTTTGATGATCGCAATACTTCACCTTACTATATACACCGTATATAGGTAAGATAAAGTAATAAATAATCTGTAAATTAGACTATATAAATTAGTTTTTATTAATAAATGTATTGCAAGATTAATAAGGTATATCATTTCTTAGTCTAAATTGATTAATCTTATAAAATCTAAACTTTACTTCATTGTACTATATATATATATATATATATATATATATATATATATATATATATATATATATATATATATATATATATATATATATATTTATTTATTTTAATAAAAAAAAATGTATTGAATTGGAATGATCATAGTTAGACCGAGATTTGCATTGCCTAGGGACCTCTACTTGGCATTGCCTAGAGACCTCTACTTGGCATTGCCTAGGGACCTCTACTTGGCTTAAGCTGGCCCTCATCATTACTCTTTTACGTCCGCCAATGTCATTTATGTTGTGATATTTATAACCTTTGAAAAAGTTGCATATTAAATCGACTGAAAACTCTTTTCCGAATTGGAAGATTAATTTACAGCATCAGCTGATACCAATTTACCTTTTTAACAAATATTTTAGGGTAAAAAAAAAAAAATAAATAAAATTATGATATAGCTGAATTCTGAAACATTTCCCATATGAAAGGACACGGAAAGTTTATTCAATGCAATTTCAGAGAGAAGTTGATTGGATATTGAAGAGGAATAACACGCGGTCGAGAGGATTCTAAGTAATTATAATTGCTAATATTAATTTCAAAATGACCGCGGCGGAAGGCAGCTGTAGAAGCGAGATTCAATTGGGCGATTGAATGCCGCGAACATCATGTAGGAGCGATTGGTCCTTGTTCCTTTGAAAGCTGTAAAATGTTGCTGCATTAATAACACGATAGGGACGAAACAAGTTCCTCGGGTCGGCAAAAAAGGACCCCAAATGGTCGGGCTTTGAGCCGCGAATAAAGGACCCCTTTGTGAGGGCTCTTCAAAGCCACTGAATATTAGCGAGTTAGCAGTTGGCAGTTGGCAGTTGGCAGCTCAGCTTGGTTTGGTTTTTACTTCATTAGCTATTTAACGACCGTGTGTGAAGCGATTAATCAGTTATTACTGATATCTAATAATTAGGTGTGATTACCATACAAATTATTTGAAATATTAATACATTAAAAGACTTGTTGACATATTGACTGGCCAACAGATAATATCCGGCTAGCTTTTCGGTTTTCGCACTTCACATTCAATGACACAGAGCTACTAACTGGAGCACTAGAGCAAAAACTTTATGGAATTGGTATATTTTTTGATGACTGAAAAGGTGCTGGATGAGAGATCTTCTTCGTTAACTAATCATGGCAACTGAATCAATCCAGAAAAGAGATGCCGCTGGATGTCTGAAATGCCATTATTTCATATAATTGTCAGACCATTTGCTGATTATCAACAAATACCTGGCATGTGCGAATTTATAATTGAAGACGAAAACATTGGATTTGATGCCGGTACTTTCTTTCCTTTGGTTTTGAGGCAAAGAACTCTTCACATCCAATTTTTACGTCCTCGTAATTATCAAAGATCCGACCTTTTGAAAAATGAGTCCTTGATATTGATAGTGCAGTATCTGGACTGTACGCAAGATGAGGCAAAACGTTTACTCCTTGCAGTTCCGATAATTTTTCCTTGGTCATAGAATTGCTTGGAAAGAGAACGATGTGCAGGGACATTGTCGTGTTGCAAAATGGCTTGGTTCCTGTTGACCAAAGCGGGGGTACTTTGCACTCAAAACTGCTCAAACTCTGTCTAGCTGTTCACAGTAAAGGTTCGAGTCCTTACTATGGCTGATAAATCACGAGTAGTTCCATGAAGACCTGATCTGGGTTATGCGGCAGTATTTCGATGGATAATTGACTCCCCTTCTATGGCAAAAATTTCTTCTGCGGCTCTCTTTGGGGTTGGACTTTTTTTTTTAGTGATGTCTCAAAGGACCGCCAATCACAATTTTTTCTCCTGACTTTTGATGTGCGTTTTAAAAATGTAAATGACACCATAAAGCCAACTAAAGTCACTAGGAATTAAAGGATTAGTCAAAGTAAACATTGACATAAATAGTAGGAACAAAAACATTTTTATAGGATAATTATGAGAGTCGGAATTAAGGATTGTGTTCATGCACCAGGATTTTTATAACAACCCAGTACATATATATATATATATATATATATATATATATATATATATATATATATATATATATATATACATACATATATACATAGAGAGAGAGGGAAGAATTATGGAGATATACATATATACAATAGATGTAGATTTACAGTTCTTAAAATTTAATTTTTTTGTTAAATTTTAAAGATTATAGTTTTGTTAGAATGTTAGAAGATCTACAATGTTTTATAAGGCAATCACTTAAGTAATAAAGGTAATGTACATTGCATTAGGCAGATCCAGACAGAAATTTATGTTTGATTGGGTCGAAGCGGGGAGGAGAATCGAAGTGAGTGTAGGCACGGAATATCTTCCATTATTCAAATTAAATAACAATCTTAGAAGTTCTCAGTAGCAAAGGAAATATTCTTCTTTATTTTCAAACTTCACTTCCAAATTTATTATAGGTTAAAATATTATAAAAACTCTTAATAACTATTTATAAATAAAAAAAGTAGTCCAAATATGAATAAGCACGGTTGTAAATCTGGTTATATTTAATGTTTTAAAAGATTGGCTGACTAGAAGATCCGACGTTGCTCATGGCAAATGAACAGGTAAGGACATAAAAACAAACGGAGGGGGTTCGACTGGATTTTGGAATAGCCGAAGGGTGCGGCAGCGACTGGGGGAATTTCATTTTAGGAAGAGGATGGCGAGGCGGCAATAGACGAAATATTGCAGGAATGTTCTAGTCTAGTCGGAGAGAGGCGGGACTACAGCGATCTCTCGCTTTCCCTTTCCGCCGATCCCCCCTCCGCATCATTTTAAAATAATAATAATAATAATATACTAAAGTTTGTCGGTCCTAAGCATTTTTAACATTGCAACTTCTCAATTTCAACCTTCGAATTCCTGACTTTGTGACTTTACTCGTAGAATTCTCAACTCAAATTGATTTTATTTTATGCTGTTTTTATCCGCTCTATTAATTTCACATATTCTAAATAAATATTACTATTCAAATTTAACTGAACTAGTATACTATATAACTATAGAACTCTCGCATTAGATTTCAATCCTTCTTCTAAACCCTAATACATTAGAAGTATAAGCGATATTAGGAAAGCATGTTTATTCTTGTAAACAATATAATATTAACAAAACAATTTATGTAACACACACATTTGGGGAAGCTACATAGTTTGTAATGACTATGTTGAAGTTACAGTTCGTACTTAATAAGTAATTAGCTTACCCCACTGGAAAAACATCTCTTCAATTTAGCAGTTAGGCAATTAGATCCAGCTATACCATTTTCTATGTGTAGTATTCATATTTAACAGTGCCATTTAGGGTTGGACATGGGAAACTATATATAATTTCCCACTCATTAAAAGATTTTGTAAACAGACTCAAATTGATGTAAAGTTGCCATGACAACGGCACGTACGCAAGATGGCATGAGGCCCGTGCAGACCTATATCGTGCCTTATCTCGAAAACGGTAGGTTTTTAAGCTTTAAAACGCTGGACCAATATGATCCAGCGGAACATATTTGATCTTGATGCCCGCATCAAAATCATTAAAACCCAACTTATCCCGTCTCGATCCGCCGATTCTCAGTCTTCGAATCTTTGAAACCTCCCAGTTTTCATCACTTCTCCGTGAAATTCCCTTTCTTTTGATACCTCACTCGTCAAAATCCATCTCTCCTGAGAGCCGGAAAAGGGATCTATACTACCGTAATAATATATAGTAGTGATAAGATTCAATAAACATGATAAAAATATACACATTTCCAGCATTTTACAGACCATTATTACATATTAGCAACAAAATATGATGAGGCTACATCTAATCCAACTATTCGATTTTGGTTTATTATTTTCAATAATAGACCTTTAGAATATAGGTCTATTATATATAAGGAAAATATTTTTTTAACCCCCCACCCCCTCAAAATTTGAGGTTTTACGTTTCAAGATACGTAGAATCCAAATATCGAATAAAAAAAAATCCGCGGCTTTTCTCCGAGACTATTGGACCGATTGTCTTGAGATTCGGTACGAATGTCACAAGTCACCCGAAGGTGATCCTCGGAACTCGACATAACCATCCGTCGGTTTGTTTCAAAATAGCGGCCGATTAGGGATCTCATAAGCCCATAACTCGGCCATTTATAAAGATAGAGAGGAAATGTAAGGTGTTTTAGAGTCAGCATAACAAGGCATTAATATATATATACATATATATATATATATATATATATATATATATATATATATATATATATACACATATAAAATCTGTATAATTACCTATTAAAGATCTCATAAGCCCATAACTCGGTCATTTATAAAGATAGAGAGGAAATGTAAGGTGTTTTGGAATCAGCATAACAAGGCATTTAAAAAAAAAAAAAAAAAAGGAAAAACAAAAAATCTATAATAATTGCCGATTAAAGATCTTATATAAAAATTTTTGACCGATTGTCTTGAGATTCGGTACCAATGTCACAGGTCACCCCGGGATGATCCTCGGAACTTCAAGATACGTAGAATCCAAATATCGAATAAAAAGAAAATCCGTCCGCAAAATTTTGTCTAAGTCCTCCTTTTATTTTTTTAAACGAAAGCTAATGAAATTCTCTACAAAACGAAATAAAAATCATTTAAATCGGACCATTATTAGCTGAGATATTGCGTTAGGAATTTCGGAGAATGATTCTTCTGGCGGCTAGTCATCCGGCTTCCTGACTTATCTATTGGGTTTCTGATTTCCTCGTATCTCTCTGTTTTATTCTTCCTTGGATTGTTTCTTTACTTCCTTTCGCTTCCTTAGTCTTTCCTTTTTTTTTTTTTCCTACTGAATATTTCCTATCAAATATATCCTCTGTATCATTTTACATCACAGCCTACTTGCTTTGACAGAGTTTTTTTAATCAACAATACCAGTTCAGCACTCTCACGGCGACCATCTTGTGAAAAGCTTCTAATTTCTTTCCCTTTGGTGCCTACTGCTTAATTTTTTTTTTCTTGGACAGATAGATAGATATTGGATGGATAGATATTTTTGAAATATTACTAAGTGGAAATAATAAACCATTGTGCAATAATTTGCAGCGTTTTTTCCTTCCAATGCGGCACATCCCAGGCGATGCCATCCGTTTATCTCCTCAGTTGAGGATTTTAAACTGTTTGAAAGATTATTGGAAGAAGAATAGAAAGCTTTTTTCATGAGTGCAGCTACTATCTTTAGAAAGTTTAATATTTGAGCCCGACCGTTGACTTTGGTCCGCTAGGTGAATATTTCTGTCGACGTCTGCGCATGATGGTATAGAGGAACGATCTAATTAGGGATTGATAAATTATTTGCCACTTCTATAATTTTGTTTTTATTGAAAACTAGTTTCCAATGCTAGATATTCATTTTCAGTTCTAAAAACACACACAAATTCAAAAATAAGCAATTAAAATTACAGTTTGGTATTATTATACTTATTAAATTAAATTTAATATAAATTAATATTATACGGGGCCCAGAAACCAGACCCATCCCGAAGCAATATGTTTCATTATATGATGCTATGTTTTATTCTGAATGATTGTTTGAATTGATTGTGAACGTTTGAAACTACTTTTCGATAAAAACAAAATTATAGAAGTGACAAATAATTTATCAATCCCTAATATGAATATTTCTGGCAATTCGAAGAAAGTAATAATAGTATTAATAATAAATTGTCATTGTGTTTGGGAACACCCTAAAACTGAGGATATGGCTTCGTGTCCTTATTGCAGAGTTGTAATATATTTTTTGATTGAGTAATCTGGTAATTGCAACTGCCAATTCCAATTACTTTTGGTTTCGATTCCAAAACTACCTCTTTCCAAGTATAATTTTCATCTCTTCTCCGTAATTACAGATTTTTTCCTCTGTGAGACTTCGTATTGTTTGTATTTTTATTCAGTGAAATTCATCAGTTTTTAAAAAGATTCAATACATCGTTACAAAAAATTATGTAGTGAAGTAGACCACAAAGTATTAAATTAACAGCAATGATAATAGGGGTTGTGAATTTATGTGACCTTGGGATTTTTTTTTGTATATGTACCTAACAAATCTAGAGCCTCGTTTACACGCTGACAGTTTTCTGTCGTGGTAGTCTTGAAATTTGAGATATTGTGGCAGTACGGCAGTGCCCTTCTCTAGACGCTGACAGTAAACACTGTTATATTTTATAAAACAGTGGAACAGTAGAACAGCTGACTGAGAAACTAAATTATTTAGTTTTTATTCCTCTTCCAAGAATTAAATAACGTTTAAAAAGTTGGGCTCAATAGATTTAATGTTCTGAAATAATCGAAACATTCATTTGATAAGTTGGTTGGGTCAGGTCGACCGCCACGATCGGCACTGTCAATTATCAGGCCAAGAAAGATATAGCAACAGTACTGCCACGACCGTAAATGCTGTCATGGCGGCGAGTGTTCTGAAGTTACTCGGTAGCAGAAACAGCGACAGTTTCTACCATGGCTGTAATTATTACCGTGAAAACTGGCCTTAATCTATTATAAAATATCAAGTCATTCATGATATGACGGTAGAATGGTTTTCAATCGCAGAGAGAATTATTTTCATATAATTTTCCGTTGTCTGAAAACTGTATAAAAGGGTTTAGATTCTACAGGATCTTTATCAGACTGGGAGGAAAGTTTTTAACTTTTCATTTGACTAAAGGAAAAATGTTTTTATTATTTTTACTAAACATTTTATCAATTGAGTCTGTAGGAATTAATAGGTCAATGAAAAACATTTATCGTCCGGTGCATAAAAAACTTCGATAAAAATATCTGACGGACACCGCGTGACTCCTTGTACGCCTATTAAACTATAAATCGGTGGCTCAAAAAGTGATCCTGAATTTGGTTACTAGTTTCTAGTAATTTCTTACTAGCGTCATGATTTCCATCTATTAATTAATGCTCACAAGCTCTTGTTTCTGGAGGTCTCATTCCGTTATTATATGTAGTTTTGTTTCTTTAGGTAACGAGCTCCCAAGAGATTTTTTCGTGTTCCGTGACAACATTAGAACTGTCTATGGCACACGATAAAGCATTGGAAATTTTCGGTTTCGACATTTTAAGCGGAAGAATCCGCTTAACTTATATCTTATTCACCTGCTGCAGATTTGTTCAGTTCACAAATGGGGAGGAAAACAAGTTTTTACTCTCAATTTTAAGACTTAAAACAAAAAATAAAATTGTTTAATTAAAGTGGAAAAAAATCACGTTCGTAACCTTTATCACCGAACCATATGTTCTCTGTATCTAATTTGATATATGTTTATTATGACCTTCAAGTAAAGTATCCTGTCGGCTCACCAATTTTAACCAAAATCTAGTAAATACATTCATATCGATATAAAAGTCCTATTTCCCAAATTTGAGATGTTTTACATTATATTTTAATATATTTTTTTATGAAAGTCTAATATGACCTTCAAGTAAAGTACCGCTTTCGGTTTTCCGATTTAGACCAAAATCTAGTATGCTATTGAAATCAATGTATTAATAATGAATATCAAATTTGAGACGTTTTGCATTATATTTTAATATAATTTTAGATGGAAATTATGACCTTCAAGTAAAGTACCACTTCTGGTGATCATGTAGTAACCAAAAAGGGGGATTTACAACTATATTTTACAACAATCCCAAATACAAAATTTTAGCTTTCTACGAGTAAAACGAACGAACTTACATACAGACGTTAGACGTTAGTCAAAATGGATTCAGGGATGGTCAAAATGGATACTTCCGTTGAAATCTGAAAACCGAAAATTTTCGCGATTACAATATTGCGTACAAGGAAGTAAATAAAAAACAAAAAATACGAGAGTAATTTTAAAATTCTCGGGATCGTCCTCGGCTGTGATTATACTTGACTAAGACAACAGCTCTTACCAACTTCTTCGCCTTTTACAGTGATCGTGATGGAAGGTGGCGATGGTCACTTACAATAAGATGGTAGATGGTATAAGATGGAAGGGAATCAACAAGTCTATTTAATATTGAGCCCGATCCTTCTGAAATATTCAGCTGATGGTTGCCTCGGGGCCCGATTCGTCTTCCGCCCCGCCACAATTGGACTTACTACTGCTAGTACCTACTATCTTAGTTTTTATAAATTATATATTGTTACAGTATGTACTTAATAATACGGGTGAAATTATTATTTCATTAGAGTTTCTTGTAAAGTTATTAATTATTTAATTTTCTACAACAGTCAATAATCTGATATGTATGGTCAGACCTAAGGATGGCCGAACCGTCAGTTTGAAGGACGAAAAATGGTGGGGGGAAAACTATCGGTTTGGAAAATACGATCTTCACTTACATCAGTTTTTTTCATCCACCCATCCTTTTTAATTGATTTTATTAATTTATTTGGTTGATCTTCTTTTTAATTGATTTATTATAATAATCGGAAACAATTAATTCAAAATATAATTATTACTCATTTAATTTTCGACCAATTTCCATATGTAAAGAAATAACGAAAATAAATAATAATTATTATTCCAAATTTACAGGTCATCTTTGGCGGAGGGTTTAAAAAAACAAAAATTATTTTAAGCTTATATTTAAATGCATTAATTCATACTTTATGGATTTGTTGCGGTGAGAACATTACTGATTCAATTTCGTTAAACGTTTTTCAAAATTGTATCAATAATGCTGGAAACAGCAGAGAAGGAGGATGCCTTACACGGACAGTTTTGAACGACTCGTTCCAACACGAGAGTTATTTTTCTGTACTCGACAGGTTTCTTGGAACGCCAGCAAAACCGACGATTTTCACAATTACATGATCGGCTTCTTCATCCGTTTTGAACGGCGTGCCGAACCGACGTTCAAAACCGATGAAAAGGTCGACGTTTTGGCCGACACCTTGAACTTTTTCCTGTCGATTTAGCACTGGATATAGCACTCTATTTTAGTGATTCATACGTTGTCCAGTCCGGCAATTAAATTATATTTACCGGACGGAGGTCGCCCAATTCGACGTTTTGTATTTGACTGAACTATCTAATAGACTCATCCCATCCTGCGGGTCACATATTCTACATAATATTTTACTTTCGGAAACCGAAGGCGTCTTTATTTTCTTGAGGTAATTGGTAACGTTTCGCTCAGGTAAAAAACAGTTTGGAGTAAACTTGTCATGTAAATTCTTGCTTTTAGATTTCCAGACAGTAAACTCCAACTAAGTAATTTTCCAACTGAGAAATAACATGTATTTCTTCATTTTCATCTTGCTTTTATTTCTTTTTGAATTTAATATCTTTTAGGTATTGTCTTTTCTACCATTTCAGATGCATTCACTAATTAATTGTAAAGAAATCGGACGTACTTGGAAAACATGGAAATTGCCAATTACGAAGGTACAACAGTTTGTAATCAGGCGCAATTCGTAGATTAACTAAGAAAATTTTTATTAAAAAAATAAATATAATTATGGGATATTATGTCAGATAAATGAGCTCTTTGGAAAGTTTGACATTCCTGGAGGCGGTTCCACATCACTCAATTAGACCTGCCGTTCGGTAACGATGCGGTATCTTTGCGGATGGTAGTCTTCAAATCGGAGAGGATTCGTGCTTTTTCCAAACCAATTTTAATTTTCAATTTCGACTTGAGATTATGTACCTGAAAGGAAAAAGTAACTTGGGATGAGATAAGCAGGGAGGAGTGGCTAGAGAACGTCACCATTACGCGTTCGTTGAAAAAGCGAATGGCACGGAACTTCAGGAACCACTTCCAGCAATGCATAGCCGTTTAGTGACGCCATTGATTCGACATATTTTCCTATGGTTAAACTTTTTTTTTAAATAAAAATGTATTAGTTACTTTGCAAATTACGCCTAATTTTAACCCAGTTCCTTCAAAATTGACAATTTGAGAAGTTTTTCAGACACGTCCGATTTCTCTCCGCCACCCTGCATAATTAAAATTACAGTCGTATACTAATATTAGAATATTTTTAAATCTCTATATTTTACTTCAGTAAATTAAACAGCTCTATAAAGAATGGAGTGGTATAATCTTATGAGTATCTAATAGGGAAGTTTTATTAATTAAAATAATAGTCGTATTATTCCTTTGATAATTCAATTTTATTTTGGTCTATTTACGATTGCGGTAGACGGTGTGAAGATTTGGGTTAGGGGATGAGGGACTTTGAGATGCACGTGGTCGACAGGTGTATTGATTCTCACCTGTGCATGAAGAGGCTCATTAGGGGACAGTTGGAAGGCGTTACTGATCCAAACACAGAATCAGCTCGCTCATTGTGACGACCATCACAATCGAGAAGCAATCTACCTGTATCAAGTCTCCCCTCAGCCATGCCTGTAGTCTATCTGCGAGTAGCCGACCAACTAGCAGAGCAGCGAGTCAGTCCTTTTTTAGTGGTGTCAATGTGAACATGGAGTAAATGTATACTCTTTTGAAAGAAGGTGGCTAGCTGCTCCCTTGTGGTGTATCTTGTAAGGACTATGTACCAAGAATACTTCTTAGATGGCTGTGCAGTTCATCCACGTGAAAAGGACATATAACCTTCTTTTTTTTATTCAGTTGTGAGTTTCACTGTGACGATTTTGTGTACATTTGCCCCAAAAGTAAAACCGCCAGATCTTATAGGAATTCTGATTTCTTGCATATTTGCCCCAAAGTCTGGGGTACTTCAAAAGTTGTTTAAAAAAAAAACCTTTGATAAAATCATGATATTTTTTGAAATTTATAGTGAGGGATTAACAATCTATAGAAAAAGCTTTGAACGATAAAATAAAAGATAACTAATATCAGGTAAATGAAGAGCCGCCAGAAACTGACCAAGTTGAATTTTGCTGAAATGGTACACAATTACCTTAATCAGATAAAGAAACTGTAGTTAATTAACGCTGTAGTAAATGTGAGCAAAAACTTAAAAAATAAAATAATACAGACATGAACTATGATTAGATTCCTAAGCGAGGCCTTTAATCCCTAAATTAGGATTAAATAATAATTAAGGGGTATGCATTATATCCATGGCTCCCGTTGTCTTTGCATGTATAGATTGATATATAGATATCCTCTAATCAGTCCCTCAATCAGTAATTAGCTTCTAATAAATCCCTTATTAAATCCTGGATCTGAAGTGTTTCCCGCGAAAACTCAACCTCAAGAAAGGCATCACTTCCCATTCTTCATAGCATGTACTAATTTCAAGCGGTATTTTTCGCAGCCACTAAAACTTTTCATCGTCCTGGTTTTTATTAATCAGGGGAAGAGACAATATAACAATAATAAAAGTTAATATTTTCGGAAAATATTAGTTTCCTTTTTAATATTATTAATTTATGTATATAAATATAATATATAAATTAATATTTTCCGAAAATATTAAGTCGGATAGAGGCATTTTATAATATTTACACACAGTGAACAGAACAAATCAATTAAGTATATTTTCGCTTCCCCTGAATAATAAAAATCAGGACGATAATAAAAGTTTTAGTGGCTGCGAAAAAGACCACTTGAAATTACTACATGCTTAGAGGAACCTGGAGTGATGACCCTTCTTGAGGTTGAGTTTTCGCAGTAGACGTTTATATATATATATATATATATATATATATATATATATATATATATATATATATATATATAGAGAGAGAGAGAGAGAGAGAGAGAGAGATAGAAGCTGTTTTCAATATCAAATACTATAAGATGCACATTTAAGAGCAATAGTTGCATATTTACTTCTCTCTCAATCACGTCACTACTATTGAAAGCCAGTGGAGAAGCTGACCAGTGGCAAAACTGCAATAAGTACGTTTACAAAAGGTCTCGGGGTCGTTGCCGTTGCAATCTTCGAGGTGGTTTACTCGTATAAGAATCAATGGAGCTGGATACGGACTGTACTAAAGCATTAGGATGCTAAATATGGTTCTGACGAAAGTTGGATGGGATTAGGCCTTAAAAAAATGGATATAAAGGCCATGATGCAGTGTATTTAATTAGAGCATTCGCCATTGTTCGATGGACCTTTCTAATCGGCATATTTTGGAGTGTCTCTTGTCTTTATCGTTGGCTACTTTTTTGAAATGTTTTAAAATCCTTTCCACTAAGCTCATCCAAACATTGTTATTGAACTGTTTATTCTTCAGTAGAATATATTAATACGTGTTTAAACTGCCATAATAACAATAAAACTTATATATCAACCTATCTCAGAAGACCTTTCAAATATACGTTTTTATTTAATAAAGTATTTCTCCTTGTTTGTGTGTGTGTGTGTGTGTGTGTGTATAACTAAAAGAAGGTGGTTACTGAAGTTTTTAGACAGATTTGTGCTGTTTTGCACATTCAGAACTAACTCTTAAATAAAAAATTAAACCATTGATAGAGAACTTTCGTAGGTACTGCTCTTATTTTCACCAATTAACCATCTTCAGTATCGAATATTTTCCGTATCTACATCGACTAACAGAAAGTACGACTGGAGACGTGTGAGGGGGACGGATGTAGCTTAGACCTGCGTATCGACCGGCCCCGCCCAGCGGTTCCTGGGGCCCGCTTCTGGGCGGCTTCCCGATCTAGCTTGGCTCCGGAGTACGCAACATAGTACTACGGGTAGCGAGTCGAGTACCATACTAAGGTACGACCATGTGGGAGTACTATAATATCTTTTCGGAAATTAAAAGCTTATTTTAAATTAAAATGCAATACAAAATTGAAAGCCATATTAACCAAACAACATTCTACGAGCTTAGTTTTTAGGGCTCTAAAGACTTATTTAACAGGCGAAATCAGTGAAATCTCAATGAAATCATGAGAGAATCCTTTCTATTAACCTTTTTATTTGTTATTAATCAAATAATTCAGAAAATTATCACTTAGCGGTCATGATGTGATAATTTGGTCACCAAAGATGGAAACAATATTCCCATTTACCATCCATTTCTGAACTGAAGATTTTTTCCAGAGTTGATTTTTATATAATCAATCAGAAATACTCTAATTAAAGTTATAAATATAGAAATAACCGTAAATAAATAATATATGGTAAGAATTAGTTGAACATTAATACAGTTCAATCTGACACCTTCATCTGACTTTACTTTATAGGTAGGTATATTTCATTAAATTATTATAACTTTTCACATACTTTAAGTTATGTTTTAGACGAAATATAATAAAGCTGTGAATAATATTGAAAAAAAAAGAAAGTAACCACACACGTTAAGCCTGAGTAAAATTTTAGAATTAATGGGGTGAGTCATAAAAAAAAATATCTGTTTCCTTTTCTTGGAAATCGTAATCCATTGATGGACTTTATTTGTTATTCAAATCTCTAAAGTATACTATGAACTCGTATAATATTACCTTCAGTTTTTTCTTAGCAATTTTAAATATTGATAATATTATACCATTATTGAAAGCTTAAGTTTTCCACCACCTTTCTTGACCGACTATGAGTAGATGGTTCCAGAAATTCGAAGTTGATGACATCAGCCGCGAGATGAAAGAGTGTTCCGGAAGAAAATCGCCATTCGATGAGAAAGCTCTGCAAAGTTTTGTAAAACCCAAATGACCATCGCTTCATTAAAAGAATTGTTACATGAGGTGAAATGTGGATATATTGGAGATATCATAGGACCAAGAAACAGTAGTTAGACTTCAAACAGTTAGACAGCGCTAGTTGCTAAGCAAGGGAAATGCGAAAAAAGACAATGCTCTTTGTATTTTGGAATTACGGAGGCATAATTCATTTTGAATCTATTCCAGAAGGTCGATCTATTGATTCAGAACTTGATAGTGAACAGCTGCAATGAATGTATGATGTTGTGGCCCAGCGTTACCCAGGATTAGCGAAAAGAAGCTGGGTTTGAGTTCCTCTCTCACTCTGCTTATAGTCCGGACAATGAATGTATGATGTTGTGGTCCAGCGTTACCCATGATTAGCGAAAAGAAGCTGGGTTTGATTTCCTCTCTCACTCTGCTTATAGTCCGGACAATGAATGTATGATGTTATGGTCCAGCGTTACCCAGGATTAGCGAAAAGAAACTGGGTTCGAGTTCCTCTCTCACTCCGCTTACAGTCCGGACAATAGCCCCTTTCCAAGTAATATACTTTCTGGCTAATGATTCGCTATCAAGGTAAAATCTGCAATATTTTTGCGAGGTGCATAACTCTTTTCGAGGTGACATCAAAACATAGAACATAATGCTACGTACTTTGAATATTAAAAAAAAAATAATAACAACAAGAAAAACGATCATTTTTAATTATTTATCCGACCATTAATGGTTTTTTAAAATTGAATCTACATATCTATCATTTCAAGGAGAAAGTTATGACAGAAATTACTTTCAACAATTTGAAGGTTCTTGTATTCCAATCTTTACATAAATTTTCCAAATTCATAATAAAATGAAATAATAGCCATGATTTCTTTCTTATATTTGATTGTTCATTTTTCAATTATAATATTAACCAGTCAGTATAAGACTACTTTTCACCTTATTATTTTCATATTCAAATTATTCCCTTGTGAGGTTATGTAACTTTCGTTTTTATTTTAAAATAAACAAAACAATTTTATTTCATGAACTGGGTCCTGAGGTTAGTACTGCTTCAGCTTAATATATTTTTTTTTTGTTCTCCGAATTTGTGAATATCCGGGTGGCTCAAACTCTTGAGGCACATTCCCCGGTAATCCGGCTTACGCTTTTAGGATGAAATGGGAAAAATGGTAGAGATAAAAATGAAAATCACAAAACTGGTTCTTACATTATGATTCTTACATTTTTTAAAAACTGGCCTTTTTTGGAGGAAGGAGAGAAAGATTTTAGTTTTTATTTTATAATAAAGAATTTTTGAATTTTATATATAATTGGTTAGTTTTTCAAAACATCACCTTCCAATTTCGCTTTAACTTTACAAGATAGTGAAACTGTTGTGATTGGTTAAAATTATTTTATTTATTTTTCAAGATATTATTTAGTTTGCTTAGACTTAGGATTGGCATACCTGACTTAACGGTAATCCGCGAGCAAATAGTCAAAACATTTTACACAGCTTCATAATACTAAGTCTCTAAAAAATAGACTATACCTCAAATACGTAATCCAGTACCAAGGTAATAAAATTAGCTTAAATTTATAAAAAGATTAAATTTAATATTGAATTTAAAAGGACTAACTAAAATCTAATTTTTTTTGTACATCTATTAGAAATAGTTTGTTAATTAATTTGGCACTTGAATATGTCACATTAGAAAAATAAATCGTACTGAAAAAGGTGTACTTCTGAGTGATAAATACAGGTTCTTAAGTATCCTGATGGTCTAGAGGAAGGTGCTATTAGAGTAAGATTCAGAAACTATTAAATTCAATACATCAACATTGATAAAAGCGGGATGGAAATTGGTTATCGAAATTAATACGGAGAAAACAAAATATACGGCTAATAGCAGAAAAAAAAAAGTTCTTTGAACAATATTCAATCCTCCATATTATGTCACAAAGAAGACCTTACATCATGGCTTCAATATACCAAATGATCTTGGGGAAATTCTCAAACTTTCATCAGAACCCTATTCATCATCCTAATCCATTAGCACAATCCCTATCTAGTCGCCATCATTCCTTTAATCCTCCTCGTAGGTTCGAACGGCAATGGCCCTGAGATCTTTTGTGAATATGCTATTGGAGTTCTGGTAATGATCAGTCTTTCCTGGCTTTTAATACCAGTGACGCAACTGGGAGAGAAATACTGGGATCTCCTGTAATCCTACTTTTCCTTTCACGTATGGGAGGCAAAGCTTTGGAATCCTCGAGGTCAGAATGTAACTATTGTACATCGGTATGAATCTTCATGATGATATATTTTATTTTATTCTCAAAAAAGAAATTTTGTTTTCTTAATTTTGCTTGTCTACTTATTTTGCTATTATTTGATTTGCCGATCAATTTATTGTCATTTGTGATGTGCATATGCTTTAATTATTTTTTTTTATTGTGAAACGTGGTCCCTAACTTTGAGGTAGGAATTCTGACCCGAAAAAGTACGAACCGGCAATAGAATTTAGGAAACTGCGCAATGTAAAACTGCAGAAGAAACCTTCTGTTAATATATTTCAATCAGGCTCGATAACCGATATTGAACCCAGTGGTAACCGTCTGAGACGGAGGCCTAAACGTAGGTGGGAGGATTGCCTTATGGCTGACCTTGTTAGAAATAATAATAGTTCAACTATTTGCAGTTTGATTTTCGGATCAATTTTTTTAGTTTTAGGATGTAGATTTATTTATTACAACTTAAATTGTACAATTTTTCGAATTACTTAGATTTATTATACATATTCACCAAACATCTTATGCAGATATTTTTTAAGAATATGGGAGGTTAAGTCAATGATAGACAGATAAATAATAACATGATGGAAATTCGAAGGGAGATTTATTATTTAGAAAAAGTTAATAAAATAGGAAAATCAAAAGAGGAGAGGAGTAACGAATAATTTATTCAATCTGCTCGAAATAACAATGAATATTTAGAAAGATAATAAAATAAAATAAATAAAACAAAAGTTAAGCAAATTTAAAAATGAGGGGGCCGCTATAGAAGAAATAAATTGGTGCAATCATTTTGACTGACAGTAATTAATTTTTTTTAAAAGGGAGTAGCGAGTGAAGTAGATGAGATTGAGCATCGTCTTTGGAAACTTGATTTCAGCTTTCGCTTTATTTATTAAATGTAAAATAATGAAATTGAAAACAAACAGTGCGCCATAAAATTTGAAGGACTGTAATAAAAAAGAGAAATGATAATCGTAAAAAGCAAAATACGGTGTTAATAATAAAATACGGTGTTAATAATAAAATAATACGGTGTTAATAATAAAATACGGTGTTAATAATACGGTGTTAATAATAAAATCATGAAAAGACAGGCTTTAATATCACTTCTTCTTTTTTTTTAATCTCGTTCGCTGAGGAAATTTTATTTATTCATAATTTTCACCTTTCACTTTTTTCTTTTATAATTTTGTCAATGTAATCTTAAAATGAAATTTTAATGTAACATTTTTTGAGATTTTAATTCTTTGTAAGGTAATGTGGGGTAAGTGCGTACAATTATTTACAAAGTTAGACATTAAATAACTGTTATATCTACCAATATTTTCGAAGCTAGATGTTTCTTCTTTCCCATCTCGTCCATTTTTATAAGATTGACAATCCAATTAAGCAATCACTAGTACGCACTTGCCCCTTGGCCCTACCTTAAGGGCCAAGGGGCAAGTGCGAAGTATCTGAATGATTCATGATTCAAGTAGTAGAGCAGGTTTCGGGACAAAACAGCTCATTTCATTTCATTTTACTGACGTCACAATCAGACAAAGTTATAACTTGTCTCAGATTCACATTTTTAAATCTTCATTGAGTCATGAAAGTGGGATCTGGAACTTGATTGCATAAATTTATAAATTTCTTTAAAACAGTGGCTTGATAGAGACAATGTGGTCTTAGAGGAGTGGCGGCCATTTTGGTTCTATGAGTCCCTGTATTTGAATAATTTGTTGTTGCTATTTCGTTTTCAATCGCTATTATTGCAACAAAGTATTAACTAGAATGGCTTCGAAATTTAGTTTTCGATTTATTATGGGACGTAAACACCACTTCTATCGATTCCTCATCACGATATATCGAGAAAATAAAATTGGAAATAGTCTAAAATTCTACATATTGATGACGTAAGCATCAAATACTGACGACTAACAGTCGTCGCTCTGGCCTTGACCAATAGGGAAAAACTTTTCATGTGTTTTCTGTAAAGTTTGATCAATGGCCTTTTTCAAAAAAAGACGTCGGTGTGGAACAAGTTGTATAGAACTGATGATATAAAATATAGCAGTTAGATTAAAATAAAATCAAAGAAAAATATAATATATATATATATATATATATATATATATATATATATATATATATATATATATATATATATTTTAGATTAGGCGATTTTTTTTAAAAAACATGTTTCAATGAACTTCGGCCTATTGCGAAATCCTATTTATTTATCTAGTTATATACATACATACATATATATATATATATATATATATATATATATATATATATATATATATATATATATGTATATATATATATATATATATATATACATACACAAACGCACACACATACATACATATATATATATATATATATATATATATATATATATATATATATATATATATGTACATACACACACACATACACACATATATATATATATATATATATATATATATATATATATATATGTACATACACACACACATACACACATATATATATATATATATATATATATATATATATATATATATATATATATATATATAGCAAAAATGTTGCTGTAACGTTCCAGTAAGATAAAGCTATCTTAAATATGTAATTACTGCAGGGCTCCTAAGTTACCGTGCACTTTTATTTGGAAAAATTCTTGTTCTAACTTAAAAACATTTTTAGGAACTTTTTCGAAACAGTCCATGCAAGAACTTACTAGTTCTTACGAGAAAATTTTGGTCAGAACTTATATAGTGAAAGTTCTTTGAAAACTTCATCGTAAGGACTTTAATAATAAATGTTCTTTAAGAATTTTATCTTACGAATTTTTATATACAAGCTCTATATTATAAAAGTTCTCGTTAGGTTTTTTTTGTGAGATTATAAAAAAAGTACACATTATTAATGTTCCCAATTAAATGGGGACTTATGGAATGGTGTCTTGAAAAGTTTTCTTATCTTAAAATGTTACATCTCTAAATGAACACTCTTTAGGTGGTTTAATTAAAATTGAAGCCATTTTTCTATTTAAATTAAATGTTAAATAAAAAGGTAGTTGATTTTCTCTTTGTTCTTTAAATTTCCAATTTTATTGTCAATGTTTTTGTTAAAAGATTTTTTAATTTTTTCAGCAATATTCCTGTTTCTCCCCTATCGAAGATTCCACTCAAGGTTTTCTCTCTAAATATGTCAAAAGTTATATCTGAGAACTTATACTTAGTGTTCTAGTAAGAACGTCTATTAACAGAACTTTTATAAAAAAAAAAAAAAAATGGCAGGAACTTATATTAACAGAACTTTTATCAAAATCTTTTAATAATATAAGCTCTTAAGGAAATTTTTATCACAAGATACATTTGTGTAGAATTTGTATGTCAATACTTTAACTGTAAAAATTCTTGTCAAACAGTTGAACTGAAACTTTATGAAAAATTTCAATAACTGTTTCAAGCCCTGAATTACAGTTTTGTTCAAGTTTTCGTTTTTAGATAGTCTTAGGACAGGATATACACAGACAAGCACATAGACTTAGGACAGGATATACACAGACAAGCACATAGACTTAGGACAGGATATACACAGACAAGCACATAAACTTAGGACAGGATATACACAGACAAGCACATAGACTTAGGACAGGATATACACAGACAAGCACATAGACTTAGGACAGGATATACACAAACAAGCACATAGACTTAGGACAGGATATACACAGACATGATATACACAGACAAGCACATAGACTTAGGACAGGATATACACAGACAAGCACATAGACTTAGGACAGGATATACACAGACAAGCACATAGACTTAGGACAGGATATACACAGACAAGCACATAGACTTAGGACAGGATATACACAGACAAGCACATAGACTTAGGACAGGATATACACAGACAGGATATACACAGACAAGCACATAGACTTAGGACAGGATATACACAGACAAGCACATAGACTTAGGACAGGATATACACAGACAAGATATACACAGACAAGCACATAGACTTAGGACAGGATATACACAGACAGGATATACACAGACAAGCACATAGACTTAGGACAGGATATACACAGACAAGCACACACACCCACTGAAACGTGCTCGCACACACACACACCATTTTATGAGATTTGGTTATTTGGATTCAAGAGACCTTAAAACGTATAACGCAGTACTTTCCCCTACTATATATTTCATAAATAGTTAGGCGAAAGTAATAATTTAAATCTAACTATTGGAGAGCTGTAGCCATGTTTATTCGATACGAGCCACATCAATAACTTGACACGAAGCCGAGTTTTATGTTTAAGGTTACAAGGTCCTCACGAAGGTACAATGGCTGAGGTCTACCACAGAAATGTTTTGCCTCGCCGTATACATTTTCATAATATAGTCATGGTCTCCCAAGCCCCCTTTTGTGAGATATAAATATAACAAGAGGTGAACGTTGCTTTCTGTTCCACTTACGCATAGATATCTTCAAGTTTAAGCCTGGAAATATCTTGGTATTTAAATTATATCATATTGAACCTAGGGAATATGTGAAACAAATGTAATTCACATATCTCGACACACTTTATGAATAAAATATTTGCCATCTTGCCTTTCTTTCTTTACACTCTTCACCGTCCTCTCTATAACTGTCTCTATGCATATAAATTTGAAGACCTTGATATATATTGGAGAATTTTCATACTTCATTATCATTTTCCAGCCACTAATCCCAATTATCCAATAAATATACACCTACACACACACACTCACAGACAGTAGCTTTCATCAGTAGGCCTCCATTGCTGATGATTAAACCGAGGCTGATCATCAAACCGAGGCTGATCATCAAACCGAGGCAGTTATCACCAGCAGAAAAATATCTATTAGATATCTCGGTGTGCATATTGACGCCAGACTTCGGTTTGATGAACATCTGCACAAAGTTAGCACCTAAGCAGCGCAAGTAGTGAACTGGCTCGGCTTATTCGAAATATTGTTGGACCTTTCGGGAAAGTCGAAGAAAGCTTCTGAATTGAGTAGCCAGTTCTACAATTTTGTATGCTGCACCGATCCAGCCGGAATCGATCCTGGTGCAATCATATATCCGAAAGTGTGCATAGCAGATGTTCTATGACGCAATGAACGTCATCGCCAATGTGCCTCCGATTGACCTTCTGGCGGAGGAACGGAACGAAGGATATTCTGACGAAGACGAGAAGATTTGGATGCTCACTGGACGATGATAGCAAAATAAGAGATAAATTATATTCTAGAAAGGTGGCAGAGACGCTGGAAGATGTGGCATCATCTTCTGGGAGATGTACCCACCGACATTGCAGCAACTCGGTTGAGATTGATTATTATCTAACCCAACTGGTAACTAGGCCATGGTTGCTTCAGTGCCTATTTAGCCCGCTCCCCGGCGGGCACCGTGCAGTTTGGCTCCTATTTGAAAAACTGGATGAATTCGTCTATCTTGGGTCCCTGATAACTCAAAGGAAATTGAGATGAGAAAAGTTATTGCTAACCGACGTTATTTTGGGCTAGGAAGGCATTTGAGGAGTAAATATCTGACAAGGAGAAGAAAAGTACGGCTGTATAAGACATTGATCAGACAGGTTCTGACGTACGGCTCGGAGTCATGGGAAATATCATGGTCGGATGAACGAAGTTTATAGGCTTTTGAGAGAATAATTCTGCGACGTATTTATGGACCTAGGAGAGTCGGTCAAACATACATCAGGAGATGTAATCAAGAAATATGGTTATATATTTCTCGATTACATCTCCTTGGTGAACCTGACATTGTGAATTATATAAAGCTGGGAGAATTGAGGTGGGCTGGCCAGAATCCCCAGAAAAATAATGAGCGAGGCCATTCATATACCAGGCGTGGAGGAAGACCGCGTCTTAGATGGATGGATGGCGTAGCGAAACAGCGCGCAGACTGATTACTGATGAGGACATTATTAGAGGAGACCAGGGATCAGTTTCCATGAGGCAATGGAAGAAGAAGATTTAGCCCGCTCTAGAGGAGCAATCATCTAGTCCTACTGGATGCAACAGTGGGAAATGCGTTGTTTTGCTTCCCGTGCTTTGCTCAAGAAAAGGAAGAGCTAGACAGGAACCTTGGACAGCAGTCAATTCCAGAAAACATAGCCGCTCTAATGATCACGCAGGAGAGCTGGAGTGCTGTTGCAGACCATGCTGCGAGAATCGGCATTCAGCTCAGAGCATAGGATAGGAGCGAGAGGGGTGAGGCCAGGCAATAGACTAATAAGGAGTTCAAAGAAGAAGTAGGCGCATGGCCATCCTGCCCCCCGCGAAGTTATGCGTGACAGCAGATCCGCGGTTTGGTAGAGATGATTAGAGAAATGTTTTTTTGTTAGTAGCAATCTCAAACCGTTGTCGACGTTTAGTCGCATTTCGTCTTCTGACAGAGTTACCCCTACTTTTAAAAATGAATAAAATAAAATAGTCGGTATGTTAAGTTATTCTAACTATTATTGGGTTATTATTGTAAGTTATTCTAACTATTATTAGGTTATTATTGTAAGATTCCAATACAAATTATCTCTTAACTTATTTATTATCTCGTAAAGTTATTTTACCAGTAAATAACTAATCCAGTCAAGTTTCTGCCAATCCAGGTATCATCAGATTTGAAAAACATTATATCACATGACTGCAGATCAGAGCACATCTCATTTCAACAGCATAAAAAACAAACTAATGAAACATTCTGATCCGACTAGCTCTATTGTTATTGTATGCAACAGAATCCTCGGCAACTATTAAATCAAGGAAAATTCTGTTTCCGACATTAGGAGAATTGCAAGTTGAAAATAAGTCGCGTAGACGTACGATTCAAGACTCGACATCGAGTTATAGCCCCACTCGGATAAATACATAAAAGAAACAGAAAAAAAAATACTGGAGGAATAAGGGAGGGGTAGCAACAATGGATATAATTTTACTTTTCTTTCAGTTTATGTTGAGCTATATTGGAACTATATATGGTCCATTTTTTAAGTTGTAAAAGTGATATTTTTATCTATTTATTTATAATATCTTTATTTTATTCTCTGGTATTTGCTTTATTTAATTTAATGATTGCCACATCCTCACTCTACAAACAGTTTATAAGCTAACTGTGTGTATTTTACCGCCCAAAGTTAAAACTTTTCTGATAAAATTGCCCTTCTATTGACGTATTACATTACTAAATTAAATAAAACTGGGGAAAGGGAATCGCCCTGTCCAGCTCGGCAATAACCTCAACCAGTTATGGACTGAGTTGGACCGGACTGAATACCAATCACTCCTAGACATAAATCCAATCTTATTAGTTCCTTCATCCTGTTGGGGGTCGCTCTGGATACAGATGTCTCATCGTTATCGATTATCGAGGAAAACTTATCATTTCGGTCATATAACGCATAATCCAGTGAATTGAGACTTGAAAATTGAAAAATTAAGCAGCCCACTTCCAATGGATGGATTAAAATAAACAATTTAATTTCTTACCTTATGAAGTAAAAAGTTTTCCCATTAAAAGTTTCCGCTTTTCTTTTTCACTTTTGTATTTTTTAGTAATTTTTATTTGCACTTAATAAATAATTCACTTTTTGTCTAGGCTATACAACAGGTATGGTAAGTATGCTTGAAAAGTAGATATTGAATTATTTCAGGAGCGAGCTAACGGAAGTTCATTTTATTCAAGAAAAAACCTAAAATGTTGGCTTATTTTTCAGTCAGCGGTCAATATCTTAAAAACATGAAATCCTCTTTAACAGTAAATATAAAATAAAGTAAATGCGCTAAAATTTGAGCCCTAGTTGAGCTCTTTACCTTTCCTAGTTGAGCTCTTTACCTTTCCTGGTTGAGCTCTTTACCTTTCCTGGTTTCCGAGATAAACTTTTATTTTTTTTTTCCAAAATACAAGAATTTATTTTGACAAGTATCATGGAAGCTGTCATTTCTACGAAGATAATCATTGTAAACTACTTTATGATGCATTTAATTAACTGTGTGATAATAAACATCTATACATCAAATAGTTCCAGAAATAAAATTGAAAAAACAAAAACATATTGTACCCAATTTTTACATGATGTAACTGAGTCATATCTTGAGAAAAGTTTGATATCTGAAGAGCTATTAGATGAAGAGAAGTTATTCTCAGATTGCGAGCAATTTTCATGATCCAAATTCTAATAATTTTGATTGCTTTTAAATAAAAAAATATAAGTCAGCTATTAATCTTAACAAATGGCCAACATCAAAATTGTTGTTTTTTTTGTCGAAAATTTAAAATGTTTAAAAACACGAAAATGAGCGCCTGAGTAATGAGAATCAGGTTGAATTTACTATTTAAAAAAAAAAAATTAAGATCTTAAAAAATTAAGAAATAAGTGCAATTGGACAGAAGATGAACTGTATGTACTACGACCCTCTGTTTATAGAAAATTATAAATAGCCATTTTAACAAAAATGTTTTTATTTATACCGATAATTATTAGACTAGATTAAGAGTTTTAAGTATACAAAGTTAACGGTACACAAATAAAAAATTTGTAAGTTTCAACAACTTTTTTTGAAAGACTAGATGAAATGTCTTAATCATATATAGAAATGATGGAACAAAAATACAAAACATTGCAAGGAGCAACACTGTATTTACTTAGACACCACATTTCATGAAACTTTTTTGAATAATGATATCTATACAAAAAAAAAATTAAAATAAGAAACTTACCAAAAGTTAGTTTTTAAGAACAACTGACTGAAAGTTTTTAAAAAAAAATCGACTAATGTTGTTGTTGAGTGTCTACAAGAAAATATTTAAAAAAATGTTTGCAACCATATATGTAATTTGACCAAAATCGATATAGAGTATATAATAGACTTTCATAATTGGCACATTCAAACAAATTTATAGATACACTTTCCATAACTATGGATAAATAAACAATTAAAATACTTATTAGAGTATTAGAATTAAATACATTAAGTTCAGGAGAGCAATACCCGAATTTTAAGTAATAATGATTCAAAAATGCTTCATTACAGAACAATTTATGCCATTACCGTGCGAATAATTTGTACGTGGTAATGACCAGAGTTGTCAACTTGGTAATAATATTTTCACGTATTTTACTCGGCCAAACTAAAATGAAAAAAAATATTATTTGTGCAAACTTTCTTACACACCACGATAGTCAAATGAATTATAATGAATGAAATAATTTGAAAGGCTAGCGTGATAATAAAGGTCGTGGTAATGATAGCAATAAAGGTATGCGACTTATTTTACGACCAAAATGCGTTGATTTATGCTCCGTAATTAAAGTCCGCTGGTGGCTGGTGGTCCTTCAGCTCAGGGCTCACAATACACTGAACAAAATTCTCCTCTTTTCCCTGTTTTTCCAAACTTTATCTCTGACATTTAAGTTTTTGCGTGGAAATGATATCAAAATGAGAGGACTATTTCGGAAAAGAGATAAGCATAATGTTAACAAAAATTAAAAAAAAATATATGATTCTGTATGCTTAAGTTATCCTTTATGAATAAAAATAAGCTCCACTACTATATACCATAAGTTAGGAAAAAGTACATGTTTACTAGAAAATTTGAGAGTAGTACAGTGCGTGGTAATGACATTTTAGTACTTTAAGTAATTATAAAATCAAATTATTGTTTAATCTTTTTATTTTCAATATTTTATTATGAAGAAATGTTTCTTACCCGTGTAGCACTGAGGCAAAAAAAATCAGATTACAATCTACTAATTGAGCAAAACTTTTTCAATACAAAAGTTAAATGTACTTATTAACTAGTCTATAAAGATTGTCTTCGTAGGAAGAGGAATTTTCATAATATTTGCCAAAATAAATTCACAGAATGGTGATTTCTGTTTGATTTTTTGTGGAAACAATTAGTTTTTTGAAAAACTTTATCTCGGGAACTAGATAACTATATTTTAGTAAATTTATTTTCCTTTAAAAAAGATATTAATGATGTTTTACTCCCGGTTGGTAGTGTTGTACTCAATGAGACAAGAGCGAAAAGTTTGCGGGTTTTCTTGAATAAAATGAGCTACTGGTGGCGTGCTCCTGAAATAGTTCAATATCTATTTTTCAAGGACATTTACAGGACCTGTTGTCAAGCTCAGGTAAAAATTGAATTATTTTCAAGAGTGAAAAAAAAAAAAACGGAAACTTTTAATGGGCAAACTTTTTACATCTTGATCTAAGAAACTCAATTAATTTTTTTTTTTAAAATCCATCCATTGTAAGTGGGTTTCTAGGTTAAACCTAAATGCACTGGACTAGCAATATCTATAATATTTTATTTCGGTAGATACGCTTTAGTGCAGATTAGTAAAATGTATTATAATTTGTAGAGTTGGGTAAATTATCATTGAGTAAGTTTCGGTGAGAAGCGATTCAATTAATTTAATCTTCTGTAATGAAGCAGGGCGTAGGGATAGAGGAATGACCAGAAAGTAAACATTTCTTAGTGTTTGCACTCGGCCCTGTTCAGCTGTTCACTGGTTCAGCTGTACACTGGTTCAGCTGTTCACTGGTTCAGCATACAATCATACAATCATACGGTACAGCAAACAACATCGGGTCTTTGAAGTTGCTATGTATTTGATAAATTACTTGTTTGCGGCAATTAACATCTCTTCAACATGAATATTATTCCTGCGATCTCGACTCGGTTAAAAACAGACAAGATTTCGTAATTGTTAAGGATTAATTAATTAATTAATTGCTTCGGGATTCGATGTTATTCTCCCACTGACTGAATAAACAGCGGGGTCATTCTTTCGGAACAGTGCATTTGTGTAATAGTTAAATTGTTTAATGTTCTGAATATATTCCCAAAAAAAATTAAATAAATTATTTTTACAATGCTTGGTATTTTTGTAAGAGTGATTTTTGAGGTTTAACATTTTGTTGACTGGCGAGCAAGAGGTCTTACAGACTGGTAAATAGAAATCAGCTGTTAAGCTACAAGTCCTACTGAATCTAAAATTCAATATATTCAGTATAAAGCTATCATCAAGAAAATTCTTACCAATGTTAATTAATCCATTACTGTAACCATTTCTATAATCCATTACTGTAACCATTTCTGTAATCCATTACTGTAACCATTTCTGTAATCCATTACTGTAACCGTTTCTGTAATTCATTACTGTAACCATTTCACATCGTTAGGTAATGGAATGCTTTATCCCGAAAGTAGGTATTTAAAAAATATGTAAAAGTTAGACTTTTTTAATCAAGACTAATCTAATATATTCTCTTGTGAAACTTTTATTATTTTATCAGTATAAACATCAATTGAGGAGTTGTATATCAAAAGTTAATATATCCTTATTAAAAACAAAGATTATTTTGACAAAGTAATATTCTTCGCTTAAAAGTTATTCAGTTTATTTCAAATCTTAAATTTTCTCCTATCAAATATGTGTTGTAAATCAAAATTTTCAATAAAAATTTGTCTCATTTCCAGGAGATGTCCCCCAAATATTTTTTTCCTGATTGACTTTTGATAGAAAACTTCTCAGTTATTGTTTTCTATTTCTATTACTATTATTATTTTTCTTTATTTTTTTATTTGTTTTTTATATTTACTTATTTGATTTTCTCTCATTTTTTCTCCGTTTTATTCTATCACCTATTATTATTATTTTTTAATAGTATCATTATTATTGCACTTATACTTGGAATTTTTGTAAGAGTGATTTTGATTGCAATTATAATAAATTTGTTAATTCTGTATCATAGGGACACTTATCTCGGCTGGACGTAAAGTTTTCATTGTAATATTTTGATGTATTATATATATATATATATATATATATATATATATATATATATATATATATATATATATATATATATATATATATATATATTGTATTAGGTATATTATTATCTTAAATATTATTGTGTGTATCCAGAAAGTTTATTTTATTATTCTTTATTTCCAGATCAGCTTGGTGAGCCTTACGTGAGTATTTTAACAATTAACTATATTTGAAACAGTTGACAAAAGGGATTACAGTCTCATTCAAGGGAAACCCCTTACGACTCATAACGTTTATAATTATGGAATAATTTTAAACTTCTAAAATAAATAACTAAATGATCGTAATAATTAATAATAATAATTTAAATAAAACAGGTAAATACAATAACAATGGTACAATGAAAAAATAAATCTTCCAAATAAGTTCAAAATCTCACTTTCAAGTTTTTAGAAGGGCATATAAGAATTTTAAAATTATTATATTTCAGGAAATTATCCCTTCGATACTTGATCACTTTATTCAACAATTTATCAGGAAGTTTCGGACCTATACTTGCCCATCAAACAGGGCAATAGTAAATGAAGAACTAGGATGACAAATAAGATGAATGAACATAATTGAAAGTCTGATAAAAATTATTGTATCTATTTAGTTAAAATTAGATATTTACATTATTATTATTATTATTATTAATTACATTATTATTATTATTATTAATTACATTATTATTATTATTATTATTTTTATTTAATTTTCGACACTTTCGAAAAAGGGTTTTTCCTGGAGAGGGGGAGCATCAACTCCAACCACTCAGGTCACTGTTTGTTTGGTCGTTTTTATTGTATGTTTAGAAAACTCCTTACAATCCTTGAGGTATTCAACAGCACAGCTTTCTGGGCTTCATTTATAACAGCCGTCGAGAGACCCAGCCGTTCAGTCGCTTCCACAGTGGACACTGGTGTCAGACCATTGCTGGAGATCACTATAGCCCTCACAATCACTTTATCCAGTCTGTACAGATCTTTTAGTTCAGCTGCTAGAGCTTGATATTTTCGAATTTTTTCTGCACATACTGAATTAGTGTTTCCATCATTCGGCACAGCAATATCTATTATCTCTGCTGTCTTCATATTACCATCAATCAGCACGATATCAGGTCTGTTGTGGGTCACGGAATGGTCTGTTATAAACGACTGATTCCAATACAATCTTATCCCTACCCTCTGGACGATTTCTTTAGGATTGTACTTATAATATGGCATCAAGTCATTTAATAATTTTCTTTTTAGTCCTATCGCCTGGTGATAGATTTTGGCAACATCATCATGCCTCTTGAGGTATTCTGTGCCAGCCAACGCACCGCATCCTCCAGTTATGTGCTGAATAGACTCGTATGTGCTGGCACAGAGCCTACACTTGTCTGATACGTTCTGTTGTTTCAAGACGTGTCGCCAGTAAGACCTAGTTGCTATGACCTGATCCTGGATTGCTATAAGAAATCCTTCTGTTTCGGAGAACAGACTTCCTCTAACTAGCCAACTAGTAGACAAAGTTTTATCTATTTCAGTTTGCTGGAGCTGGTGATAAAATCTCCCATGTAATGCTTTCGATTTCCATTCTTCCAGTCGTTCGCTGTTGGTAATAATGTTGGACGCAACTTCTTGAGAGACTAATTGCAAGGCAGTGTGCCCCCGGTCAAGACTGCATATTATTTTAATTACATTATTATTATTATTATTAATTACATTATTATTATTATTATTATTTTTATTTCATACAATCTTGGCTATTGCCAGAAACATTCACCTAGCCGGACCAAAGTCAAGGGTTAGGTTCAAATTTTAAACTATATTTAAAAACTTCCTGACGATGCTTGTTGTACTAAGGAGAATTGCTTTCTGCCCTTCCTCCAGTACTTTTTCTCGCAGCTTCAAATTCTTAATTGATGTGATGGTATCGTCTGGGATGAGCCCATTGCTGGATATTATAATCGGATACACCTTTATATGCTCCAGCCTATAAAGTTGCCGTAGTTCCTGGCACAACTCTTGATATTTTCTTATCTTTTCTGAAATTGTTTTTTCGATATTATCATCGGTTGGAACAGCAATATCGATGACATAGCCATTTTTTACATTTTGATCAATTAAGACTATGTCCGGTTTATTATTTACAATTCTATGGTCAGTAATAATGGAACGATCCCAGTATAACGTTCTGTTTTCAGCAGACAGCACCGGTTTCGGCTCGTACCGATAATAAGGAGCCTGGTCAGCAACCATGTTATAACTCTTTTTATAATTTTATAATTAAATAATAATAATAATTATTATTATTATTATTAATTACATTATTATTTTTACTAGCAAAATAGCGTTTTCTCTTAATAATTCCACACTTATTAGCAAGTTGTTATAATCAACTTACTTCCACGGGAATGAAATTGTTACGGCTACGACACGTCCACAAGTTGGATACTTTTTCTCTTACCAATTTATTAATACATTTTTTAATAACCTTTTAATTAAATTTTTTTATTTCTAAACCTTCCGGGTACCATGAAGATGTTTCTGTTCAAATTTGGTAAAGATTAGAAATTAGAGATTAAAAATGAAAAACGGACTGTCCTTTTATATAATAGTATTATTATTTACATTAAAGTTAAATAATATACCTTGATTCTTGTTACTATTATTATATTATTAACAATTAACATTATATTAATCTATGGACTCTTTCCCCGTTGACAGTAAACCTATAAACCATAAACCTGCGGAGATCCTCAAGAGCCGCCATGAGTAAGAGGCGCTTTGCCACCCCACCCCCTTCAGTCAGACCACAGGATATTACCTTGATCCTGGGGTCTTGAGGCCGGAACTCCTGAAGGCCCCGCTTACCGCGGAGGAATGGACAATCGCTCTCGATGATGAGCTCCTTCTTCCGCCGCTCTATATCCTCCCATTCCGTTTCTCAAAGAGGTGTAAATATAAACATATATCGCACCGATAGTTTTCAAATATATCGAAATAGTAGTTCGATGTATAAATAAGAAATATCGATATTTCGGGTCTCGCTGTTTTTAATCTTTCCAAGGAGGTGGGTTTACATTGTATAATATAAAATAATAAATCTTAGATTTGTAATAGATTTAACAGCAACAATTAATAATTACAAAAAAAAATAGTATCAATTTATCCACAGTTGTCAATAAATAAAACATTACATTACAAGGTACTAAAGGAAAACATTAATTAAATTGCTTTAACTTAAAAAATAATTAAAAAGGAAGGCAGAAAATCAATGTTGAATGAATCACTAAAAACCTATCAAAATTATTAATATAAAAAAAACTTTTATTAAAAAAAAACTTATTACTAAGATAGAAAAAAAAAAATTAAATCAATATTCCTCAGGATCTACAAGTGTGTTTTGATTGCGGACATTTTTGTTGGAAAAATATCGGGTTTTGATACTTTAATTTTAGTATCGATATTTTCCCAACCTCTCTACTCCTCTATAGTGACCCTTTGAACACCGGTGTCCTCTGCCTTCCCAATAGTTCCGCGCCTCCCTGAAGAGTGCATTTTTCTTAGAAGTTTCATGGATTAATGGTATTTTTGAAAATTATATTTTCGCCCCTATAAAGCTGGAGTACTTTATTTTTAGATTAGTATATGGATCATTGACTTACTTGAAAGTGAGTAATTTGGGTATGCTAAGCTCATTGAGCCCTTCTTCCACGGCTCAATATGGGGTCTCTGGTGACCCAGATCCGAGAAGATTAATGAATCGTTTTAATGGATTTACTTTCGGGATCTTGAGAGATTCCCGGATTTGGCAATACCTACTACGGCAAGTTGAAGTCGCTATCCCTCAATCACTGCCCCGAATACATCCTTCATATCCCATTCCTTATTATCATATCCCTTATTTCTTAAAAATGCTTCACTTCAAATCCGAAGTTCATCCCCACTCTCCTGAACTCTATAACTTTCTCATGGGTGGCAAATACTCGCATTGACGGTTCTGCACCATGCGTGTACTCTATTCCATTCCTAATCTGCAATGCATCCTCTCTTTCTACAATTAAATGTCCATCTCTTATCTCTTCAACAGTTTTATTTATCCGATTCAATGTAAATATCTTTTAATAATAATCAAGTTTTTTATTATACTATACAGGGTATCCCGTAAGTCACGGGAAATATTTAAAGAGGTGATAGTAAACCTCAAAAACAAAAAAAAAAAATCATATGAAGCCTGGTCCCATTCCAGAAATTTGGAAAATTTAAATTTTGTATTTTTTTTTTAAATGTCAAGCTTTTTATTAAATAAGAAGCGATCGTCCGAACATTATTTTCAACATTATTCAAGATAATTCAGTTCGAATTGTACGATCGTAAAGTAGACAAAATTTCGTTTAAGAAACATAGCTTTTCTTAAATATGCATTTCTGTTATAAGGATAAGATCAGTGGCGAAGAGTTTTATTTACTTTTAAATTACACATTATTTGAGAATGTTTTTCTCAGCCCCCTGCTGGGCTACAGACGTCCCCCCTGCAACATTTACTTTTATTAAGCTTTAATTTCGTGGTAATGAAGTTGAAGTTCCTTTTGGGAATAGTCTAGATTGGCTCCTTATTTGCCAAAAAGTGTAGTGTGGAATTGTATTATGAGAATGAAAGTTACTAAATTCATTTTGTTATAAACTATAAAAAACTTTAAACAAAACTTTGCCCTGGCAATGTATATAAATTAACCAAAACAATCTCAAATTTCACAACAGTGCTAAAAAAATAAAAATAAAAAAAATATCATGAACAAAGAGAACAAGAGAACAAAGCAGCAATGAACGCTGTTTATTTAATGGGACAAGAGCTTGAAGAATCCTCTCTGGTATTTTTAAAAGGTTATTTCAATAAGAAAATACTATTTTAAACATGTTTTGTAATTTTTTTGGTTAGTGTTGCGGTAAAATTGTTTTATTCTTTTAAATATTTAAGCATTATTAATTTTAATTTGTCAAAGTTCTTTTTATTTTTATTTTCTGGGACAAGTTCAAATGATGATTTTTTCGGTTAATGTATTGTTCTATTTCAGAAAGAAGCTTATCATTTCCGAGTTATTTTATTGACTAGAAACAAAGTAAATTTATTAAATTTCATTCTCACCTCTCATTTAGTATATTTCTAATGAAAACACAACCTTGCTATAACAATGCTTTATTATCACATTTATTCATATTATCATATTTATTATGTGTGTGTGTGCATGTGTGTGTGTGCATGTGTGTATATATATATATATATATATATATATATATATATATATATATATATATATATTTAATTTCGGGCGTAGGAGTGATGACCCTACCCCGTGTATCTTAATTGTGAATCGCGTTGTGGTTTTCCAGGACATAAAAAAGCCGCCCGGAGGTTTGGTTCATGGACGGTCTGTCTCGGGGAAAGAAATATAGGTCCTCGTGCGCCTGCTGATTCCGAACAGCCATAATCCGTGGGTCTAGACCGATTTGTCACTATCCTTGAACCCGAGTGAGTCGGTGGGAAGGACACTGCCGAATTGGCCCCAAAGGGACCGGTTTTGGAGCAATGGGCAGCCTGCCGCTTGGTTATAATGGTTGGTTATATGGTTAGCAGCAACATGAGGTTGGGTGACCCCCTCCAGGCTGTCTGTGCTCCCGCAAGCAATACATGTCTGTAAGAACACCACATCGCGCGGCCAAAGATCTACAAGGTCTATAGAGCCAACCGAAAAAAAAAAAAGAAAAAAAAATATATATATAATTTATGTGTGTGTTTGTTTAACTTCCTTATTTCCTGCAGCTGATGATTATGCGTATCGGGGCGCTGATGACCTCGATGTTTTTGCGCCTAAAAACATCAAAACAAACAAACAAACATTTTTTCTTGTTACATCTTCACCAACGGAAAATTGAATTCTGTGATATTCCTCTACTCTCGATTATTCGATTTTTTATTTGAGGAAATGAAGGAAGTACGGGATCGAGGTCCTGAGAACAAGTTAAGAACTACTTAGGAAAATCCTGCTGGCTGGAGTGGGGAAGAGGGAAAATCCTGCTGGCTGGAGTGGGGAAGAGGGAAAATCCTGCTGGCTGGAGTGGGGAAGAGGGAAAATCCTGCTGGCTGGAGTGGGGAAGAGGGAAAATCCTGCTGGCTGGAGTGGGGAAGAGGGAAAATCCTGCTGGCTGGAGTGGGGAAGAGGGAAAATGGTGGATAATAAATATTAACTTGCTTCATTACTTTCAATATTTCCTATTAGCAGCTTCTTTATCCGGTCCTCCAAAGATATTCGGCTTAGCGCATAATCCTTTAATGTATTTTAATTCTTTTCCTTTATATTTATTACAGTTTATCAGTATAGATATAGATAATACCTATATATTATATATCTATAGAGTATATATTACATACTTTCACACACGCACACAGATATAAACGAATAGTCAAAACTGTATTTATCAAGCATGGAACCTCCTTAAAAAAAAAAAAAATCAAATGAAAGAGAAAGTACAGTATTTCATCATACACATTCATAACGGATGCTTATGGATATAATACATACAATTTACTCAGTATGTCTTAGTCAATTGAAATTTAATTTGAAAATTTAAGCTCTAAGGTTTAAAGTGTTATAAATACTGCATAAACATTATTTGTAATCCAGAAATAGTAATGGTTAGAGTTATCCAATTTTTTAAATTAAATAATTAAATTTTAGAGCGATCTCAAGGTCCTATTGAACTGTATGTTTGTATACAGAACTGGCGTCAGATTTAGTTTTAGCATTCTGAAAAAATAAACCTATATTCAAATTTTCGGAAGAATCAAAAAATGATTTTTTTTTTACTAAATTTCAAATTTGTTGAAAGATTAAAAATATTGTCCATAAATCAGGAACTCTTTGAACGATTCCAACCAAATTTGGTTCGTCGGTAAAAGTTTTTAATCTACGCGATATGCTTTAACTGTGATGTTCCTACGTATTTTAAAAATAAAGTTATCCGCAAAAAAAAAACTCAATTTTGTAATCACATTTTTTTAAAAATGCCTTATACATAATGCAAAAGCTGTTTATATTTATAGGAAAAAAGACTTTTCTCTTTCCAACGAGTCCAATAAAATCGAAGTCGGATAAACTGAAGACGAGACCCAAAGCTTCAAATCGAATCGTAATTTCGTGGCTTACAAATTTTGAACTCCCTCGAAACTGGAAAAAAAAAAATCTATTTTTTTGTTTTCGATGATATTTTCAATATAAAGGTACTTTGGTGCGTTGAATCAAAGTCTGCCATCATTTTTGGTGTAAACAAATTTTACCCAATAACCTAACCTTTTTTTTAGTTTGCGTGACATGAAGCAATCATTTTTTAAAATTTGTATTTTTCCTTTAATATACACTGAAAAACAAATGTTTTGGTGAGAAAACCACGTCAATATCATTTTTAAAACTCCAGATAAAAAATAAAGCAGTTTCAGCCCGTTTTATTTTTTGGCTCCTAGGGCCCATTGGAACGAACGCCGACACAAGTGTCCAATATTTTTGGATGTAGAATCATAAAAAAAAATTAAGTTGAAATGGGTGACCCACTGACTGTGCCCTCCCCTCAATGTGCCCTCCCCTCAATCGGTGGCCCACTGACTGGGCCTCCCCTCAGTGTTCTTTTAAAACTATGTAACTTCCATTACAATAGGTTTAGAATCATATAGGGCAGGGGTTGTCAGATTTTATGTCACTGCGTAGCACTTCGAGATAACTGGACATATGTTAGATGTTCCTGATATCTTGATATTAGTATTAAAGATTCATCTTCATAAAAAAAATACAAATTGAATTACAAAAGTTCATTTAACTAGAAAAACAATGTGAATTACATTAAATTTGCTTAAGAAAATAATAAATTTAAAAGTAATCCAAAATGGAAAGTTTATCTGTTTCAAATAACAGAAACAGTAAGATTAACATATTAGCATCTAAAATTTGATGAGCTTTTCCAAGCTTTTTTGACAATTAAATACTTATTAGAGGACTGCCCTGAATGCTGGAGAAAAATGGCCGAAATCCACGGTGTCTTCCTGAGGCACAAATTTATCATCAGAATTACAAATCCAAAATTATCGATTTCGCAAAAGCAGTTGGAACCTATAAGCTACTATAATAAGACTATAATATAATGGACGTAGAAAACAAATCAACTGTTTTTCACTCCATAAATCATATAAATAAATTTAATTTAATTATTTATATTATTTATATATTAATTATATTTATCAATCAACAGGATGTTGAGGTTTATTTACAATGAGAGCATCAATAGATATCAACTTGATTCTTAAGTCCTCTTCGACACTGAGTGTTTTCGCTTAACTAAGGTGAGCGTCCTCAATTATGTTTATTAACGGCACATCTGGTTTATTCATTTTATAATTAATACATTCAATAATAGTTTTAATTTTTTTTTTTATCTCTTATTAGATGTGTTAAAAAGATGATTTTATCCATGACTTTTGTTTTCTTATTGGCTTACCACCATCTGGGAACTCCAGATCTAAATATGTGTTTTAGTCGACATCTGTATCTCAGGCTAAAGCAAAAAAAAATTAAATACTAACGTGTAATAGAGTGAAAAATGGACATAGTGGCTACAAAATTAAAAACAACGACAATAAAAATAGAAATCACTGGTATTTTAAAAGTTATTATCGCCCTAAAATACAAAATAATCTATTTCATTATTGGTTTCGTATCGAAGCGACAATTGTTAAGAAAGGTTCTAAAGAATGCAAAATATAATATTTTTGATGGGTTTAAAACTTCCTTGAAAAATTAAGAAAAAACAAATAATCTGATAAATGACATTTTTTCATTTCTTTTCTCTTACCCACCGCTATTGAAACCCACTATATAGTTAGCTTCCTTCCTCGGATAGTTGTCATGAAAACGATAACGGACACCTAAGTACGCTCGCAAGCTTGTTATTATGTACATTGTCACGTCTTTAGGGATAATAAAAAAATTAAATTATCATAGGTCTTTTTAGTTTAAAAACCACTTTGACTATATATTTTGCTATCATAGTGAATGAGGACGTAACGGCCGAGCACGTTGGGATGAGGGTCTCAGAGTGCCTGGTTCGGAACGGTGAGGGTTCGATTCCCACCTGGGTCAGTCAATATTTATTTCGTAGTGGTCCCGAGAAATGAATCTTGGCACTCCCACTCTGATTAGTACGGGGCGACGATCTAGAGGTAGCCCTCAGAGGCTGGCAGAACAGACCACAAGGCCCACATGCGAGACTCGTTCTCTCCACCAATACCAGTACCAGTACCACAGTTGATAAATTTCATTCTTTTCATGGATTGTTGAATATGTTGTTTTTAAACTGTTATTCCATTTGTGGGGGAGGGAGAACAAAAACCAATTGGATTGTTTAAATCATCCAAAGCAATATATTTTTTTTATAGGTTTATACTTTTGTAAATGGAATCAATGTCATATATTTCTTGCAATATTAAAAAATAAAATGTTTTGAATTGGAAAAAAAAAATACATTTAACAATTGGAACATGCTGACTCTTTTTCGGAAAGTGAATCTTAAGGAAAAATAAATAAAAATGGCACTGCAAGAATAAAAATAGTGAAGTATTTATAATATTTTTTTTAATGACTAGAAAACAGGTCGAAACCTCAAAGAAATGAAAATATGTAATTTATACAGATTTTTAATTAAAATCTTGAAGACCTCTAGGTATTTATAAGAAATTGTTATTAATATTCACAATTTAAACTGATTGAAAAGAAATTCAATAAATAAAATAGTGTTCAACCTTATATATATGTCAATATATGTCAATATAAGTCAATATATGTCAATATATAAATTTTTTTATTCAATGAAAATACCTATTCGGTATATATATATATATATATATATATATATATATATATATATATATATATATATATATATACATAATATATATGTATGCATACGTTTAAACAACCCAATATATAAAGGATCTCGACCATTTTGAAGATATAGAAAAATATAAAGTGTTATGGAATCATTAAACCAAATCTTTTTGTTTACTAGATTTTGACTTCGTTGAATCTATTTTACCAAAATGCCTTCCTAGTTATTTATTTATTATTCTAATTTTGTCTTCGCCATTTTTGCTGATTATGTAGTGATATACTTCTTTCTTTTCTAGAACTCTAGAAATCATCTCTCGGGCTCAGATTTAATGCGTAAAAAGCCAATGCTTCATAGGATGATTCAATAATCGATTCAATAATCATTCAATAATCGATTCAATAATCGAGCATCAATCAGGTTGAGCTGAGAATTTAAATATTTCTGAAACAGTATGATTTTATTCTTAAATCAGAAGAAATGGTCTCAAAAGATTTCATGCTTAAGTAAATTCGATCGAAATTCATGAGATATGATCGAATATTTCCTAAATTAAAAATTATGAGACCTTTCATATTTATTATGAATAAGGGGACATTTAAATAAATTTATATATTTATTTCTAATTCCTTTATTACAGTTGAAACATGTACTTTCTAATACTAAGCAGTTAACGTGACCTTCAGGAGCGTGCTGCACCAATTATTTTATTATATAAAGTGTTTCCCTTAAAATAACTTAAATTTTACTTGAGAACACCAAAAGCATGTGTTGATTTAAAAAAACAAAAAAAACAAGAGTTTGATAGAGGCGTGGTGTTAAATACATACTGACAATGGCCATTATTTCTCTGAGCCAAGTTGTTCCAAGTTTGATAGCTTTAGTTTGCCCACTTGAGTTGCTCAATAAGATCCTTAGCTAGTTGGATCAGGCTCCAGCAACTTCCATCCTTCCAGTTCACTGCTTCCCGGAAGGCACTTCTTCTGATTGAGTGTTCAATATCCAGCTGTCTTATCAGTCTTATTTTCATTTGGTAAAAACCCTAGAATGTGCAGTGAAAAACCTTAAAGTATCCTGTCGAGTATGCAATTAATTTTAATGTAAACGTCCTAGTCTTACACTGTAAAAGTATTTGAAAATTTTCATAATATTAAAGTTTGCCTTAATAAGTTATTGCTCTTTTATTTGGATCGGTCATTTATTGTATATCAATAAATCTTCAACAGTCCCCATTCATGTGGGAACATGATTTTTAAGGACCTCTTGCAGATAAGGGTGTTAAAAATCATCGTGGAAGACAGTGGCCTAAGAAACTTATTGTTTGGGACTAAGAAACGTAAACCTATCTAAGCTCGACATCTTCACAAAGTACCGGAAGCGTACTGGCGATAACTTACTAGAAATATCCGATTTGTTTACGAACTGATTAATACAGAATGTTCGCTATTTTTAAGTGAATCTTCCAGAATCTTCAACAACTCTTCCCCTCGCTCTTTTTAATATTTTTAGTGAATCAAGGAGCAATAAATTTCAATTTATTAAAAAATCGGTATCTGGCCCTTCATTAGGTGGAAGGAAAACTCTTTCGGTTGCCAATACCACTTCACCTTGCGTAACCTTTAGTCAAGAAACAGTACGTGCAGTTCAGAAGATGAGAAAGTTTATGTCTAATGTGCAAATATATAAAGAGCCCACTGAACAAAGCGAGAGAGTCACTCGTAATGCATTTCGAGAATATCAAGTTTTAAAGTTTGGAGCTCCAACTTTCATCTGTGTATCTCACAAACCGACCATCCACAGTTCCGTCTGTTTCTTTTTACCATCTTATTCAATTCAACGATATGAGGATATTGATATGTTGTATCTATAAGTATATTGATATGTTGTATCTATAAGTATATTGATATGTTCTATATATAAGTATATTGATATGTTCTATATATAAGTATATTGATATGTTCTATATATAAGTATATTGATATGTTGTATCTATAAGTATATTGATATGTTGTATATATAAGTATATTGATATGTTGTATGTATAAGTATATTGATATGTTGTATATATAGCATATTGATATGTTCTATATATAGTATATTGATATACTCCAATTCGAAAATAAATGTGACTCCGTTTCTTCCGTAGACTCATCACATATTGAAATTCGTTTTAGAAACATTAAAAAAAGAGAGAAATGCTTTATTTAAAGCAATGCTGCCCAAAAACCTTGGGTTGCTACAGCATACTAATCAATCTATAGCTATTTGCATACAATAATATTATACATAATATTCATATTTTTTTTTCTTTTCATTCTAGCTCTAATAACATTATAATTATCACTACATTATCTGTTCCTTTTCTTTTTCCTTCTTTTTCTCTTCTCTTTGTTTTCTATAGACCTATTACCCTCTAATCCATCCGTTATTTCTCTTTTGCGGTAACTCTGAACCATTTCATAACTTCAAATAACGCTTTCTCCCTTTTTTTTTCTCTACAAAAAGCAACAAACAATTCTAAAACTAATCTAATGTTCAAATTTTAGGAAGGCCCCCCTAAGCACCAAAAACAGTACAATAAATAATAACTAAATAAGAAAATAGAGATAAAATAATAATAAATAAAACCTTCTTAGGTACAATTTTTCTCGCACGATTATTCGTGTATTGAAACCATTACTAATTCACTCCATCGAAGAATAACCAGCCATTTTATGTATATTCGTGTTTATGCAATGATTACCATAATGAACACAGTTGTTCTTGTGACCACTGCCTCATAAACCCAAAGCGATGGGCATTGTTGTCAGTTGGATGGAATGGAATCCACCACCGGTGATAATGGTTGTCGATAGCAACCGATAAACAATTTGTTGTGATAATGGTTGTCGATAGCAACCGATAAACAATTTGTTGTGATAATGGTTGTCGATAGCAACCGATAAACAATTTGTTGTGATAATGACTCCAGATTGTGAAGTATTCTGAGAGTTTTATTATACAATATCTATGAATATATCGCCGATCTAACTACAGCGTGTCATGGCCAGCGACACGAAGATGATTTGGTTTTGTAAATGAGCAACGATTTTGTATTTCATTTAAATGTTTTAGAAGTTTTACTTTTTTTAGTGCATTGTGGATCGAGTATCGGTTATTTTTAGCTCTTCAGATGTCTTCGATATTGAGGTCCATTATTACATTAAATGGTATGAATACAATTTCACAGCCCTAATACTTATTGCCCTGTGGAAGTGTGCAAGCTTGTATTGTTATTCAATAAAAAAAACTTTTATATTATAGTTTTACATTATATTATCGGAGCAGTAGATTTTGAAAATACCGTCGATTTGTATCTCGAGCGCTTAAGTACCGATTTATATTAAAATTTTGGATTTCTTCGGTATTAAGGTGCATTAGTACCTTATTGAGGCAGTCGTTTTTGAAAATACGATTTTGTTTAAGATCGCGCGCTTATGTATCGATTTATTTAAATTTTTCGGATATTCTCGATATATTAAGGTAAATAAGTATAAATTATAGCGCACTTACATGAACACACGAAATTTTTAATTTAAGTTAAGTTTGAACAGTGTAACATAAAGTTCAATGCCAATTTCAGTGAATAAAGGCCCGTTTACAGGATAACAGTTACCGCGACGTTTACAGCCTTAGCCATCGTCTTAATTGTTTGACAGTTAGTGCCATTACAGCATTTAATGTCGTGGCAGTACATTGGCACTATCAGGCTTGCCGTAATAGTTGACAGTGCCTTTCTGGATAGTGGCAGTTATTGTTACATTTGACAGTGAATTTTCGCACCTTATCTACCTTATCAACTAAAATGGTTATTACGCGGAAAATTGATTATTTCCGAACTTGAAATTGATTCTATCCGTTTTGGCATTATTGGCACGGAGGAATAAAAACTGTATAATTTAGTTGGATTTTTTTTATTTATTTATTTTTTTTTTTGAGCATTTATCTAAATTTCTTTAATTTTATACTTAGATTTATTTTTATTAAATAAATTAACATTAAATTAGGATTGTCTTTGTTAAAATAATCATTAAACTAGTTATTAAATCTAAGTTTCTGATTTGATTTTTTAAATCAGATTTTTTTATCAGAAAAATAATTAATAATTGATGATTTTCATATCAGAAAAATAGTTTAGTCTTTGTTAAAATAATCATAACATGAGCTGCTCTATGTCTACCATTTTTTCAGCTGACTGTCACCAGGTTTACTGTCACCAGGTTTACTGTCACCAGGTTTACTGTCAACAAACAAGGACCCTGCAGTGTCTCACTGTAGAGACAATACTACCACCGTCACTGTGTAACTGTTTCTGAACCTGTTCTGTCTTATTTTAACCGACTTGTGTTTTATAAATTTAATCAAATAATTTCGGTATTTTATTCAAAATTTTATTATAAACAATTAGTAAAATTAACTGTTATTTATAATTTTATATTACACATACCTTTTACACGCCGTCTAGAGTCTGTTGACCGACTCATCCTCATGGGTTACCTGAAACAAAAGCTCTCGTTTATACTGTATTCTTAATACTGTAAGCTGGATAGAAAGTAAAAATGAATAATAATTATTATGAAAAATACATTATACTGCGCAGAATTTCATTAGTCTTAGGTAATAATAAAGTAAATTAGATTAAATAAAGTCTTTCCTAGTCAAAGTGTATGTATACAGAAAGATAGGTACAACAGATAATATTTCGAAATATCATTCCTTCTAATCATGTATAACTTTTCTTTATTAATAATTTTTTTCTTTATCATTTCTACTGTTATGTCTGTCTCATATTATTTATTTATAAATACATTGGTAAGCAACTTTTTAGCATCATGTTTACCTCTAATTTATCGGGTTTTTGAGGACTACTTAAATAACTTTTTTCATGATAAGATTTAAATTTTAGTTTAAATTATATCAAGTTTATTGCCATCTTTCCATTTCTTTCATTGTTTATTGATATTTACAACTGTAGGTGTATTGAGGTCTTTAATGACAATTTTTACTTTGTGATATAATAGAGGATTAAGCATTTTTAATGATATTTTTCTGCAATTGAATATTTTTTTAAGATTTTCCTATCACTCAATAGAATTATAATTGGGGAAATTAAACTTCATCAAAGTTTTTATATAGAGTAAATATAATATATTTGAAACGGGTGTAGTGTTGATTCCGTAATAAAAGGAAACAAATTCCACAGGGAAAGTCACAAGATGGGACTTGCGATCCCTATATTTGTATCCTCCGAATTTATATTTATTGTATGACGTTGTAGTTTATAAGGAATACATTATACTACGACCTGTTGTTAGATTCAGCTTCGAGAGCTAAGGACCCTGCACCGCAGCTAAAAAAGAGCTGACTACGTAGGATCGTGCCGGGCAGCCGAATGGTGGATATCTGATGAGGGAGGGAGGGTTGTAGATCCTTGAGGGGGTCTGTAAATCAGGAGTCGGGTGTAACGAGGCAGCTAGCGGTTATCGTCAATAGTTAGGGGCTGGGGTATAGCTCTCCAGTGGCCTGAGTTCCAGTTGGTGTTTTTCCATCAATATATAGTGGATATTTTAATCTTCCACTTTATTCTATGTAATTGGTATGGTGTGTTAAAAAATGTCTTAAAACTAGAACGAAAAGAAACGAAAGGCTCTAATATAAAAAAAAATAAAATAAAGAAGTAAATTATATGAATGAAAAATTTCATTAGGCCCAAATCTTGTAGACAACTTTTTATCTGAAAACAGCGATTATTGTAATTGTATAATTCATCATGAGAAAGTTGGTGGGATTCATTTCAGTCACACGAATTATACCTAAGGGATGTGCTAAGGGATATGCTACGCTTTAAGTTGTTGAAGTCAAGTTGCTAAAGGAATAAAAAAAAAATTTAAATTGATTTATATACTCAGATATTTGTAGATTTCGTATATATTTATATTAGAAAGAATAAGTTGAGAAATTCGAATAATTGGAGTCTACAACAAGTAGAAAAAAATAAATTCAAGAGGAACGCTTGTTATTTCGCAGTTACGAAATTTCTTAATTTGCCCCTTATTTTTAGAAACTTAAAAACTGGAAGTTATTGAACTATTATCCTCCCTACTGTTACCGTTAAACCGCTATCTTCGAAGTAAAGAACATTGCCTTAAGGTCTTCGATAATAAGGTATTTCCTAGAATATTTGGCGCGAGAATAATGTATTTCCTCCATTGGGTAATATAGAAGGCCACGCAATACGGAATTGTGGAACAAACGTCCTTTGAATATAATTTGTGTAATAGGGTGATAGTAGCTGAAACGAGAATGTAAAGTTGTTTAAATTAGTAACGAACGAGTCCCTAAACAGTTAGCGTTTAGACAGCTAGTAAATATCCGAGAGACAGGCCGAGTTAATTTCAATATTCAAATTGATTTTATGTCCTGTGATGACTGTATTCAATTTAATTAGGGATTGATAACTTATTTGCTACTTCTATAATTTTGTTCTTATTAAAAACTGTTCAAATCGAAAAATCGAAATTGAAATTGTAAAATTGAAATGTTGTACATTCATCTTCAGTTCTAAAAATACACAAAAATTCAAAAATAAGCAATTCAAATTACAGTTTGGTATTATTTATTATACATATTAAATGAAATGTAATATACATTAGTATTATAAAACAGTTATGTTGAAGAAATCAAATACATGTTGTTACTCACCAAGGTTTAAATAGATTATATCAAACAGAAAAGGTTGCATTGGTTTGTTCTCGCACTGAACTAGTAATGAAAATGACTGTAATGGAAGACACCGCATCTTTCTTCCACTAGTTGTTTTCAATATAAACAAATTTATAGAAGTGGCAAATAATTTATCAATTCCTAATTAGATTGATCCTTCTATACCATCATGCTGGTGTCAACTGACCAATTAGATTGATCCTTCTATGCCATCATGCGGATGTCAACTGACCAATCAGATTGATCCTTCTATACCATCATGCGGACGTCAACTGTATTGAATTTCACGGGATGGTCTTTTTAAATTAATTTTAGCTGGTTGCTATGCATTGTATTTTCAGTTATTGTGATATCGCTAATCTCTTAACTTTGTTAATTTGATCTCTCTTTCCTTCATATTAGTTTAGAGCTGTCTTGTCGTGACTTATTGTTTGAATTTGGTTAGTCTCTTTTTAGGCTGTTGTGAAATCTTGGATCTGCATTTGTCTTCTAATCGTTTCCTGTCCTCATGATGGCTCTGACTTACTTGACTTAGTTATTTACTGGTTTTGAATGTTGTAATAATATCCTAAGATGATCTGTTAGAGCCTTCATCTTGAGGCCGAGGTACAACACCAATCTTCATCTATACAAAACCACAACACATTTCTCCAAAAAGTTGCAAATGGGAACATGATACAATCTTGATGTCGGTTCATAGAAGAAAGTGCCATATAATTCTAAAAAACAACTATATTACCCTCTATTAATTCACATGATAATATTATGGGCTGAATGGACTTCATTTGAAGTCTTAAACCAGAAAAAAAAAACTAATTTTCATCTTTCTAAAAGAATTCGTGAATTTTATTTTATTTCTGATATTTTTAAAATTAAATTTAATCTATTTGTTAAATTCAGAAGTTTTCTTATTATTTTTCATTTTTGAACTGAGACTTAGCAAACCATTTCTATTAATAGGTCTCTGAAACTTCAAGCGAAGAAGATTCGAGGATAACATAATGACCAATCTTACTTATTAATGGCGGGACAAAAAAACAATTAATATTTCATGAAATGTTTATTATAAACACGAAACAGACATGAGTATTGTTTTTCGCTGCTTCTTTCCGAATTTTCATGGAATTATTTTGGAAGCCCAGTCCACCAACAGGAGAATCCACAGGCATATAGAAATGTATTTAAAATTATAATATTCGAAACTATGTTCCATTATTTTTTCTCTATTATAAATAAGTTAGAAGGTTGTTAATAAAAGGGACTTATAAGAAAAAAAATCTTTACATTTTTCGGAGCAATATTTGAAAGAAAATAATTGATTTAATTCTGTTTTCTGATGCTAACTCGTCTCTTTTCTACCCATCCGGAAAGTTTTAAACCTATCTCTCGGGTTTTAAAAAAGAGGAGGAAAAAAAAAATTAATAAACGCTTATAAATTCTTCACATTCCTGCTGGGTATATTGTTAAAAATAATGGATACAGACAATTCTGTAGCGCTTGAAAAGAAATTCATGAAATGTCTAAAAAATGTTTTGTTTTTTTTTAAATTGAACGAATGAGGCAGAAATTCATAAAATACAAAGACTGCTACAATAGAGATGCATAACGAGTGGACTAAGCTATGAATATGCGGAGCTGTTTGTGGGAACCGTAACTGCTAACTTAGGTGGCCGACTGCTTGAGATAACGAATGGACTAAGCTATGAATATGCGGAGCTGTTTGTGGGAACCGTAACTGCTAACTTAGGCGGCCGACTGCTTGAGATAACGAATGGACTAAGCTATGAATATGCGGAGCTGTTTGTGGGAACCGTAACTGCTAACTTAGGCGGCCGACTGCTTGAGATAACGAATGGACTAAGCTATGAATATGCGGAGCTGTTTGTGGGAACCGTAACTGCTAACTTAGGCGGCCGACTGCTTGAGATCTCTTCTCTTTATTTCACTGCTGCGTATCACCGGACCCAGGATCGACTTGTTATTCAATTTTTTTTTGTTTTTCTCAGTATTTATATTAGGCTGATCAATAACTCTCGATACAGGATCTGTGGCAATAAATTTATCCTTAACTATAAACCTTTTTTTAATAAAAAGAACGCAGTTGGTGAAATTTTGTAGCCTTTATACCAGAAAAATATTATTTCAAACAAAGTTCATTTTATTCTCAAAATCATTGGATTATTCTCAGTAATGATGAAGGCTGGTTCACACTGAAGCCGCTAGCCGGTAATGGTAGGCGGCAGCGGATTTATAACGGCGAAAATATGTGTCGCATTTATTTATTCTGTTTCAGAGCGTTGATGCGGTACAGTTGTTCCCCTATAGTGAGCCATAGGTGCGATAAGAAATGAGTTTCGCTATTGAAAAATTCATTGAAGAGGTTTGGAAATTTTTAAAATGATTTGGCGAAATGCAAAAGTAGCGAAACAGCAACAATAACTCAGTGTGCTTCAAGTTCTCTGCATTATCGAAGATATTCATCCAATTTTTTTTTGTGTTAATTTAATCCTTGGCCGGGCGCTATGCCGTTGGACGACAAACACACATTTTGATTATTATTTGGAAAAGGAAAATTCCGTTGACTTTTTGGGATCAAATTATTCTATCTATAACTCATCCCTTCCGTTAGGAGAGAGAAGTGAATTTTCTTTCATGAGTCGTTCTCTGTTTAACTGAAAATAGAATAGAAAACTTGTTTCCTTAGCGACTAATTGTAAAACAAACTTTTCAACAAATGAAAGTAGAAATTGAAGACATTTTTCACAGCTTTTTAATTTATTATTATTATATTCAATTTATTATTTATTTAATTACTCATGTACCTCTTGCTAAAATATAATTTTTTATGTGTATTTATAATTTATAATCGTAGGTTGCATAAAAAATAGTCTTCCTCCATCAGTTCTGGAATTTTACATCATTTATACAATGTATCAAAATATTTAATTGGAGTTAGTAATAAATTGTATAAACCATTTGATTATGCAAAATTAATTTAACAAGTATTAGAAATTATGCATATTTTGTTTGTGAACTCATTTAGTTTGCATGTATTAATTAATTAGTTTGCATGTATTAATTAATTAGTTTGCGTGTATTAATTAAATCGTTAATTAGTTTGCATGTATTAATTAATTAGTTTGCATGTATTAATTAAATTGTTGTTTAGTTTGCATGTATTAATTAATTAGTTTGCGTGTATTAATTAAATCGTTATTTAGTTTGCATTAATTAATTAATGCATGCATTAATTAAATCGTTATATAAATGTAATTTTTATTGCATTTTTTTTTTATTTTTAACTAACTAATTTTTTTTTTCTTATCCCCCGTTTATTAAAGAATCTCCAACTAATTTTTTTTTTATTATCATTTGACATCGTTGGGAATGTGATTCAGGGTAAAAGTTGTTTGCTGTCCAAAAGAGGGTGCAGGGTTAATTCACGGACCCAAATTATTTTTTTATTGCTAATTGAAACAAGAGATGAATGTATACCTTCCTCCTCGGAAGGACGAGAAAGATCTTTGATGAGCCAACAAGCCAAACTATTTTCTGATCTACACTAATCCCGTATTGCGTATCTTACTTGTGTGAGCACAGGTATACTCCTAGCTCAGCCCGTATTACTACGGCTACTACCGTTTACTGTATATCGGCTTCAGTGTGTACCTACAGTTGTAATCTACACAATACATGTCATTCCAAAGAGATAAGTCCTAGAATCTGATATATTTTTATATTCATTCATAATTATTTTCCAAATATCATCTTTGTGGTATTAGGTCCTCACAACAGTTAACACTATCTACGTCGTTTTTTAAAAAAGGCTTAAGCGCCGAAAATTCGAGATTTATCGATGCCCATTCACGATATTTCGAATAAATAAATTGGAAACGGTCTAAAGATCGACTATTGATGACGTAAGCACCAAATACTAACGACTCCCAGTCGTCACTCTGGCCTTCACTATTGCTTGAATTCTAAAAATATATTGTACTGATAAATATTTTGTCGTTTAGATAAACTCCTATTGTGTACAATAAAAGATCAAATAAAAAAAAAATATCTCATATGGACAACACATGACTTCCTTGTACGCCTATTAAACTATAAATCGGTGGCTCAAAAAGTGATCCTGAATTTGGTTACTAGTTTCCGAAGATCGCAGTATATCAAAAACGACACTCGGCGTCGCGACATCCATCTATTGACAAACACACATATACTCTTGTTTCTGGAAGTTTCATTCCGTTATTACATGTCGTTTTCTTTCAGTAAATAACAAGTTCCTAAGAGATTTCTTCGTGTTCCCTGACAACATTAGAACTGTCTATGTCACTTGATAAAGCATTGGAAATCGACATTTTAAGCGGAAAAACCTACACAACTTATATCTTATTCTTCTGCTGCAAACTTGCTCATCTCACAAATGGGGAGGAAAACCAGTACTTTACACTCAATTTTAACACTTAAATGAAATAATAAAAAATTTTAGTTGGATTGGAAACCAAATTGCGTTTGTAACCTTTATTACCGAAACATATGATTTATGTATTTAATTTTAATATAATTTTTGATGTGTTTATTATGACCTTCAAGTAAAGTACCCTTTTCGGTTCACCAATTTTAACAAAAATCTAGTAAAAACATTCATATCTATATAAAAGTCCTATTTACCAAATTTGAGATGTTTTATATTATATTTTAATATAATTTTTGATGAAAGTCTAATATGACCTTCAAGTAAAGTACCAGTTCCGGTCTGCCAATGCTAACCAAAATTTATTATATTATACAAATCAATATATAAGTTATAAATACTAAATGTGAGAAGTTTTGCATTATATTTAAATATAATTATTGATGAAAATCCATAATGACCTTAATGTGAAGTACCACTTCCGGTAATCATACAATGACCAAACAGGGAGGTTCACAACTAGATTATACAGTAAACCTAGATACAAAATTTTAACATTCTACGGCTAACCGTTTTTGAGTTATGCGAGATACGAACGTACGTACGTACAGACGTCTCGACGAAACTATTCAAAATGGATTCTGGGATGGTCAAAATGGATATTTCCGTTGAAAACTGAAAACCGAAATTTTCGCGATTACAATACTTCCTTTACTGCGTACAAGGAAGTAAAAATATTGTTTTTTAGTGAACAATCGTTTCATGTATTTCCTGTAAAGTTTGCTAGATGGCGCTTACGCCTTTTTTAAAAACGACGACGATTTAGTTACTGCGCTGTATTGAACAGTTTGACAAATAACACGAACTAAAAGACCCCTTTAGAAAATATGTATATTAGTCAAAGTTTAGATTAAACTAGGGTTTTACCCCGATATCTAATCTCTTCTCTTATTTACTAGTTGATGTGAAGTTGGGAAAATAATGAGATTTCCGAGAGAAAAACGATGATTTTTAATCGCATTGTTTTTTCAGTAACTTCCTTCTTGCATTCCATAACATCCTATGATGTCTTGAAATAAATGTCGTTACTCGATAACGATAAGATAATATGGTAAGATATATATTAAATCAAGCTGTATCTATTCATTGTGCCTCTTTATTTTATTTGAATTTTCGAACATCAATCATATCCAATCCTTTCAGTCTCAAGTCATTCGAACAATATTTAATGCTCCATATTATGTCACAAATTCATGACCTCAATATCCCATAGGTTCTTGACCTTTTACATCCAAATTCTCAAACTTTCAGCAGAACCTTACACATAGTTCTAATCCGTTAGCACAATCTATATCAAACTGTAACCGTCCCAATAACCCTACTCATTGATTGAAACGGTTTTGGACACAATACCTTTTATAAATATGCTAATGGGTCCTGGCTTCTTCACTCAAGTCCAAAGCGTCGGTGGGTCTAGTGCCCTCACTCAACCTCCATTGGCTTACAATATCGGTAATGCGGCTGGGATCTCCTGGAGTCCTGCCTCTTGGCGTGTTGGAGGGGGGGAGGGAATGCATGTTTCGGAGCTCTCTAGCCAGAATGTAAATATGTACATAGGAGTGAATATGTTGAAGATGATTTATCTTACTTTTCCTTAATTAATTTAATTTTCTTTAGCTTGATTGTTGACACATTATTCTATTATTTAATTTACCCATCTATTTATTTTTATTCCTGATGTAGGTATATATATTTTATTTTTTATTTTTATCATTTTATATATATATATATATATATATATATATATATATATATATATTGTTATTTTTATTTATTTTCCTTTATTCTGTATGTATGGATACTTTTGCCCTGATACCTGTTCCCCTTGAGAGTGGCAACTCGGTTGTGACAAATACTTGCCTTCTCTTCTTCAATCCAATTCTAAAACCTTAAAAAAAAGGTACTTAGTAAACAACTATTAATTATATCGTATTGCTGAAAAAATTAAAGGTTAAAAGTGTAAATCTTACAAATTAAATAATATAGATATATTAAAATTTTAACTTGTTCTACTGTCTTATATATATATATATATATATATATATATATATATATATATATATATATAAATGTTATGTGTGCACTATATTTCCTTAAATATATTCTAATAAATCATCAAACAGAAGCAGGAATATAAATATAAAATTTGAATTTAAATTTTATAACTCATCTATTCGCCTATAACCGTTAGGGTTTCTTTTATATGTAGTTAAATTTTTTTCGCATTTATGAAAAATATGGTACAATAATGTATAGATTTGAAATATTAGTTTTATAAAAGTTCAAAAATTATTATTTTTATCTATTGATTTTTAAAACATATTTAAGGAAATAAAATGCAGATTGGAATATTGAACACTTTTCAAAATATCTCTTTAGTGTAAAACAATTTCTAGTTTGCAATTGAATTAAAAATAATCAAGAGAGATTACTCAAGATCATTTATTTTTTAAGCAACAATTTATAATTCCAAATCATAGTGAAATGTCTTTAGTTTAGTTCAATTTTTAACGGATTCTGGATGAGCACTTATACCACTCGATTTATCTAGTTTTTTCACGACTGACAAAACATATATATATATATATTTCATCCCTTCAAATTACCCCTTTAAAAGGATTGTTCATTAGTTGGTATATTACATTCATATATGTATTATGTACCTTGAAAATAATTCATTAATAATTAACAGAAATAATAAAAGCATAATTAATATTATAAGTTACATAAAGAAAATAGAACAAATATTATGTGAAATATAATGCAAGAATATTAATATGTAGAGTTTAGCGCCTCCAAAGCTTTTCGGATGATGCCAGATGAAATTGCACATGAATATATATATATATATATATATATATATATATATATATATATATATATATATATATATATATATATGAACATATTGGATAATCTAAATGCCCCTCTCCAATACATAGCTACTTCAACATTACTTTTTTCCAATAAAAAAAAACAAAACAAGGAATAGCTATGGAGAACAGTGATTTGAAACCTGTTGTTAGTTATAATGATTGTCGGTACAAGCTACCCACAATTGTAGGGCCCAATGAACTGTATGTAATGCGGGGTTGTCTTGGGAAGATTTAATAAACTCACAGATATATATATATATATATATATATATATATATATATATATATATATATATATATATATATATATATATCACAGATTTGGTTTTTCACAATTGTATTTCACATGTATTCAAATATTTCTAATTCGCAAATTGTGATTAAATATTAGGTAGTCACCTAATATTAATCGAACTTAATTAGTTTGTAAGGACTAGGAGGAAAAAAGCACTTTACGGTTCCCTATTTTCTTCGTCCGGTAGGTGTGAGTTGCCTCCAGTAAGATAACGGACCCCTCACTAACTCGGTGAGTAGGGAGGGAGGCGGGGAGATAATTATCCATTGTAACTGGATTCTCTTATGAGAGCGATCATAAATCCTGATACTGACCGCGTTCGACTCTGCTAAACATCCAAAAGCTGAGCTGGCTCTAATACAATAGATGTATAGTGACGTGAAGGTAGTTTGCATCCGTTTGCAGTAAAATATTCTTAAGCCTCGATTACTTTGGTGACTATTTTCTGTTGTGATAATTTGGCAGTGTCAACTACACACTGACAGTAAACCTTGTGATAGTTGGAAAAATGGGATGTGTTACAGCTGCCATAACAAATAAATTATATAGTTTTTATCCCCCCTCTAAGTATTAATTAACTTCAAAAACGTTTAGGCCAGACCCAAAGTACTTTTACCTGGAAAGTTTGGAGTTTGAAGTTCAAAAAGTTAGCTCATTAATGCTTAATGGGGTGTTGATTACGAATTTTAACTTTGCTACCTTGATTTTTTCCGGAAGTATAAAAAACCCACCAATTTTGGCTTATAACTTGAAAATCATAAATTAATTCTAATATTCATTTTATACTAAACTAAAAAAGATTAAATACTTATAATTTTTATTCGATTTTTTTTCGTTTGACCGCTCCATTAAAACTTGGGAGAGTCGAAGTCATGAGGCAGAATCATTTAATTTTTTGAGCTTTTATTTCCGGCAAAAATTCGAGGTAAGAAAGTTGAAATTCGTAATTAGAACCGCAAAAAAACATAAATGATTAATTTTCTGGACTTCTCCAAAACTTTCCACCCAGGCCCCTTTCTGGTCTGGATTAGTTGGATAAAACCGTTTTCAAGTTCATGGAATAATCTAAGCATACAGTTGATGAGTAGATTTTCATAGATATACAGTAGATTAGCTTTGGTTGATAGGCAGAGAAGATGAAACAGTTCACTGTCAAGTCGTATACATTTGACAGTTGCCGTACTGCCAGGTATCGTCTACTATCTCGTCAAAAGTGCGAAAGTACTGCCACGACTGAAAATGCTGTCATCACGGCAGCACCAATTGTTTACAAGTTGATATTAGAAGCCACAATTGGTGTAGTGGCTGTAATTTCGTTTTTTTTTTTATTATAAATTTATTTACTTTATTATTTAGATTTTTAAAATATTAATATTGAAATTAAGTTTATAGATTTTTTTTTTATTTTAACAAATGAGTTTAGTATTTTTTTTTAAATAATCATGAAATCTGATCTTCTTTTAGTATAGTGTTCAGTCAGCTTTTCTAGATCTGCTATTTTTACAATTGACTGTCACCAGATTTACTGTCAGCCCACAGATACAGCACGATCTCACTGTCGTGACAGTACTATCACAATAAAAATCTGCCACCGTGTAAACAACTCTTAACGCTAGGTTCTCATTTTAAAGTTGAGTGGAATGAAGTTTGGACAGTTTTTTTTTTTTTTTTGAGGGGGACGTTTATATACTTATTATTGTTTATTTAAAATAAGCAGAGGGGTATGGCGATATAATGATATAATCCTTATTGTACACCTACATATAATATTTTTCTATACAAAATATCTTTACTCTGACACCTTTAAAATGCTACATTTCAGCAGGGCTAGTGATGAGTAAAATATTTATAGGAATCCAATGTCAATCAGATGCCGTAAAAGGAGCTTCCTCGACTTTAGGATTGGGAGCTTAGATGGTAATTCAGTTGACTAGATAGAGATAGAGCTATTGGCTCTGATTCACTCGCTGAAATTGTGATGACAAGATCTTTGTTCACTTAAAAGAACTGCCACTGTTCACTCGCTCATTAAAAAGAGCTCTTTCAATCTGCGCACGAGCGAATCGCCCATCTCTGAGCAGAACGCGTGTTTCTCTCAGATTAAGAAAGTCATAGATAGAAAATAATATTAAAAAACTTGTATCGTGGTAAATAATCACTAAATTGGAAAAATATAAAAGGCGATTTCTTCTCGCAATGAAAAAATTGAATCTTACGTTTTTCTAAGATTTTTTTTTCTTTAGCATAAATATTTCGAATTTGAATCGTATTTTTCTCTTCTTTTTTTAAAATTTTTTGATATCCTACATTATTTTTAAAACATCAATTTTCACCTCCATAAAAAAAAAATAAGAAGGCAATTGTCGTGTAATAATAAAACAAAAGTAGATGTACAAATAAATAAAAATTAAAAAATATCGATATGTACAATACATGACTTCTTTGTACGGCTATTAAACTATAAATCGGTGGCTCAAAAAGTGATCCTGAATTTGGTTACTAGTTTCCGAAGATTGCAGTATCTCAAAAACGACACTCGGCGTCGCGACATCCATCTATTGACACACACACACAAGCTATTGTTTTTGATGGTCTCATTCCTTTATTATATGTCGTTTTCTTTCAGTAGGTAACATGTTTCCGAGAGATTTATTCGTGTTCATTAGCAACATTAGAACTGTCAATATCACTAGATAAAGCATTGGAAATCGCCGGTTTCGACATTTTAAGCGAAAGAACCCACTTATATCTTATTTTCCTGCTCCAGACTTGTTTAGCTCACAAATGGGGAGGAAAACAAGTATTTAACACTCAATTTTAGCACTTAAAACAAGTAATAAAAATATTTAATTAAAGTGGAAAATAAAATCGCGTTTGTAACCTTTATTAGTGGACCATATGATCTCTGTATTTAATTTTAATATAATTTTTTATGTAAGTTTATTATGATCTTCAAATAAAGTACCCCACTTCCGGTGATCGTTCAGTGACAAAAAAGGGAGGTTCCCAACTAGATCTTACAACAATCCTAAATACAAAATTTCAACTTTCTACAGCTAACCGTTTTTGCGTTATGCGAGATACACACGTATGTACGTACGTACTACAGATGTCATGACGAAACTAATCAAAATGTATTCAGGGATGGTCAATATGCATATTTCCGTTGAAATCTGAAAACCGAAAATTTTCGTGATAACAATATTTCTTTTACTTCGTACAAAGTAAGGTAAAAAAACATTTTCTCAAATGCCTGGTTTATCCTGAAGATGAAATGTACCAAGAAAAAAAAAGTTTCCATATTATATTATTATTAATAATATATATATATATATATATATATATATATATATATATATATATATATATATATATATATATATATATACACACATATATGGTAATATTAATATTTTTTTTAATCGATCAATTTTTATTTTCTGTATTCTAAATGATATATTATATTGTCGATTGATCCTATTACATCCTTGTGTAAAATAAACTGTCTAGATTCTTCCAATTGGTTTAAAACTGAGCGAACTTATATTTCAACTAGGTAGTGTAATCTGCTCCATTACCCTCGGTGGGGGGGGAGGATGAGAGGGGGGACGGATTATATCCGAACCAGTGGAGGTGAATCTGATGAAAAATGGTGGGCTTCGTTGGTTCATGTAAAGGAGATAAAGTTTGCTGTGGGCTCTAACAGACGAGCTCTGATTGGCTTTGCCTCCCAAGTCTACAGGCTTAGGTTTGCCCTTTGCTCTTATCAATGGGTCTTCATATTTGATGAACACTGGTGGTAGAAGGCTTTGTTGTTGTTGTTGTTGTTGAGCCTGATAAGCTTGCAGCTTCGTCCTTTAGAGGGAGGTCATACCTATATAATTCATGGATTTTAACAAAGCATATTCATAGTTTGAGTATAAAGATTTTGAATGACATCTTAAATAATATTTACATCAAAATTAGATATAAAATAAGTGTAGAAAAATATTTGGATTTGGCGGTTAAAATAAAACACACAGGAAAGATTTATTGTTCAAAGTGTATTCATGACATAAAATATTTGTAGGCCTTCATTGTTCATAAATCCGAACAAATATAAGAACCTCTTAAATTGAAAAGAACATTATAATACAATATACAAGTTGGCCAAGATTGTTGGCCTTAGTAAATATAATATTTAGTAATACAACAATTACTATACATATTGGATTCTTCGTCTTAATTAATGAGTAAGAATATCAGAAATTTTAATAAATTAAGCATCTCTTCAGAGGATATGTTGTATTTTAATGATTTTTTTTTAAATAGTTAGAAAATTGAAAGGGATACTTGTTTAGCTATTTCTCCTATTTCCAAAAATCTTTTTTATGCATTAATTTGGTGGCATTATTCGAAAAATACGAATTTCCCAATTTTAAATGATTAGCCGGTAAGTCAGTAAATTAGACGTAAGTCAAAAGATAGTATGAAAAACGAAGTAGTCTCAATATAAGTCACAAATTTTAACATTTAAACCTTTAATTTCTTCTTCTTAATTTTTTTTCTCTTTCTGTTATATTATTTAAAATTAAACGATTTATTTTTAATTTAATGGTAGAAATAATACGATACCTTAGTCTGAAATTTTACAGAAATATAATATGGGGCCCGTATATCAAGTACAAATGAAAAACGGTAAACCAAAGACCAAAAATATTATACTTACTTCTTTCAAGACGTTTCAAATTGACGTTTCTTCGACTGAAATTGAAAACTTAAGCCTCTTTGCATTCGCAGATGTACGGGAATGCCAAAAAGACACACATACATCAATTTCACATTTTCTAGTCAAAAACGTTTTGAACAATAACCAAAGCGCCGTGGTACGTTAGCAACATTATTCTACATAAGAATATGAAGGCTTTTACTGGGAATGTGAAATGAAAAGGAGCTGGATGAGGGATCTCCTTGCCTGACTGTATTCAGTAATCAAGATAGAAAGAGGTGCCGGTGCATATTTCTCTAAATCATGACACAATCTCAAATTTTTAGACAGCGAATTCACTGGTTTTCTACATTTTTGACAGGTGTGAATAAAGAAATGAAGGCAATAAAAAAAAAAAAAAATAATAATAATTTGAATTCACCTTCGGTAAATATCATGAATGTTGCTATGGATGTTTGATACGCGGTGCCTTGCATTAGTGGATCATCTGCTTAAGATGGTTTTACAGATTTGCCAAACCTAGGCAAATCAAATGTGTAAAGGGAATAGCTTTGCTAGGCTAGAATTGACTTCTCTGTGTTTTTAGACTGATCCGGTTCTTGCGGAAAGCGCCACATCAGCGCTAGTGTTGCATCAATACATATGTTTATTTATATAAATTATATATTGCTATGTTTTTATTTTATATTTTTAATTGTTTCTTTATAAAATAAAACTATTTTAAACCGAAAGTTACAGCCGACAAAAGTTGGAATAGCCGGGATATTAGCGTGTGTATACTAAGCTTCTGTAAATGTCCTTTACCTGTTTGCCGTTTGGCTTGGCGCGACAATGGCTTTTGACTTGCCGCTTCGAAAACAACAGCATATTAATAGTCCAGTTAATTTTTCACGGAGAAAATATTTCGTGGCTTTTAGGCTACAAAAAATTTAGCTATGATAAATTTTGTGGGGCATAAGTTGTTATCCCCTTCTTACCATATCAACAAGTTAAACTAATATAACCCACTTCTCCATCTTTCGTAGGCAAATCTGCAATTTGACTGGACTATAATACGAAGGCCTGCTATTACAAAGGGCTCTCTGCTATTGGAGATGTTGAGCACCTCCACTACTATTGGAGTAATACTGCTACTCATTTGCTATCATACAACGCCGGTCATCTTTTTACTAGTCATTTTCACAGATCACACATTGTACTTGTGATCTATGGACCGGTGAGGGCCTCACATTGCCACTTCAATAGATCTACCGAAATTATAATTTCTTCAATATATTAATAATTAATTAATGCACATGGCTTAGTTAAATAATATTCATTATTATGTTTTAATATTGGGCAGAAATTCTCTAATTTTTTTTTATGTCTGACATTTTGATCGCTTTATTTTTGTTTTAATATTTCATCGCTTTTATAATTTTTTAAATAGCTTTTTTCGTATTGGAATATTTTAAAAATGATGTAATTTATTTATTATTATTTTTTTTAAAATTGGTTCGTAAATAAGTGCTATGCAGTCTGGTAGTTTTCGCAATTCAAGACCATATCTTTTCTATTTTTTGAAGCTTTAAACTCATAGATCATATTTCATCGCTTTTATAATTTTTTAAATAGCTTTTTTTGTATTGGAATATTTTAAAAATGATGTAATTTATTTATTATTATTTTTTTTAAAATTGGTTCGTAAATAAGTGCTATGCAGTCTGGTAGTTTTCGCAATTCAAGACCATATCTTTTCTATTTTTTGAAGCTTTAAACTCATAGATCATATTTCATCGCTTTTATAATTTTTTAAATAGCTTTTTTTGTATTGGAATATTTTAAAAATGATGTAATTTATTTATTATTATTTTTTTTAAAATTGGTTTGTAAATAAGTGCTATGCAGTCTGGTAGTTTTCGCAATTCAAGACCATATCTTTTCTATTTTTTGAAGCTTTAAACTCATAGATCCATTTAATACTTTGCAAGAGCTCACTTGAAAATAGAATTCATTCTCACCACTACACTGTTGGTCGGATTAGTTAATTTTATAAATTTTCAGAGGTAAAAGTGACCAAATCATTTTTTTTTTTTTTTTTTCAGAATTCTGTAAATAAACTGATCATTCTTTCTTTGTATAATTCTGAGCTCATTCGTGACAGAAATAAAAAGTAATATTCCAGTAAGAGGATATTTCCTACTGTCAAAACTAATAAGGGCTCCAAAAGAACAAAAACAAAAATTAGCAATTTAAAAAAATATATATATTTGATATATATACGAATTCTATCCCGTTCGTGCCTCAGATGGACGATACGTAATGGAATAAATAATGGCACCGGATGTGGGTATAAATATCAGAAGGGGGAGTAAGAGAAGATTGTGGGGAAGGGGTCTACAGTATCAGTGCGCGCCCCCCTCGAAAACTGAGCCACCGCTAACGAGGCCCATTAATTTAAAAGAAGAGACTTTTTTTTTTGTTATATGATCCTGATATAGTCCTCTTGGATACACTATCCCTCAGGATGACAAATTAAACTCCTCTTTTTTTTGTTGTTTTTTTTAATATTTTTTATTTGGCAAAGGTTTCGACATTATCATGGAATATACCCTTATTAACATGTTTTCAGCCTCATCACTGCATGAAAGCTGCAAGGATATCACCTGCAATTTACGCATGTATTTGAATTTAATTTTATCGTTGTTTTCGATTGAAATTTTGATAGCTTTATTGACACCCTTGGCAGTGGGAAAGGGAATGGCTAACTCCTGGCAAATGCTTTATTTATTCTGTTATATCAGCTGTGAATATTGGCTGTGGAGTCGGAAGACCTTGCAAGGGCAAACCCAGTCCATGCAAAGAGAGTACCTTTGATTGGGGTGGTGGATAAACCTGGAGGCAGAGGGTAAATGCTGACCACTTCACATCCATGTGTTAACGATAATAGTACTTCCTTAGCAAGTAGGTACTGAACCCAAGACCCTTCAATGGTTGCATTATATTTTTTCGTTTTATTGAAACCTTAAATATCTAGTCCAATAGAAGTCTTCAATAATTTAGCATAAATTCAGATAAAAGTCAATTTTATTTAAATAAAAATAAAAAAAACTCTTTACGCACTAATGATAACTTTCTATAATTATTGCCTAATACAATAGCTAATTATTATATATTATTGCCTAATACAATAGCTAATTATTATATATTATTGCCTAATACAATAGCTAATTATTATATATTATTGCCTAATACAATAGCTAATTATTATATATTATTGCCTAATACAATAGCTAATTATTATATATTATTGCCTAATACAATACCTAATTATTATATATTATTGCCTAATACAATAGCTAATTATTATATATTATTGCCTAATACAATAGCTAATTATTATATATTATTGCCTAATACAATAGCTAATTATTATATATTATTGCCTAATACAATAGCTAATTATTATATATTATTGCCTAATACAATAGCTAATTATTATATATTATTGCCTAATACAATAGCTAATTATTATATATTATTGCCTAATACAATACCTAATTATTATATATTTTTTAAATGAATTCAACGTTCAGTCTTGGCATCTTTGCCATTTGGTGCCACCCAGACCAATTAGGTTTAACAATAATAAATTATTAAAAAATCTAAATTAATTAGTAATCATACAGATAGCAAATTAAATTATGCTGGATTAATATTTGATTATATCCATTATGCATTATACGAGTAATAACGGCAAATTACTTCTAATTTAATTTTGATGTTATTACTATTATTTTCAGTACCATCTATACCCCACGGACACTCGAAGCTCTGGCCCAGGGCCCGCTGACCTCTGGCGCAGGCCATGACAACTTCAATGTCATGAACGCAGAGCTAGAGGAACGTCTGCAACTAACCGATTATTTAAGAGCTGTCGAGATTGCTGATAGTGAAAAAAAATCTAAGTATTTCAGAACTATATTAACTTATAACAGAAAAAGAAGTCGAAGGCACATTTCCAAACGAAGAAGCTGGGATGAGAATATTTTCGTGGATGACGGTAGCAAACTACATTGGAACATGTTCCTTTTCAAACTTATAACGAATCAAGAATGAACTAAGACGTTCGATGCTTCAACATGGATTGAGTGAGCACTTTTTCACTGACGTTGGTAGAAAGTGCTGTACCTAAAGAAATAGACTTTGAGGAATTAAATAATAATTTTTCTAATCGAGAATAAAGAAAATTTGTTATTTGAGTATTGTTTATTTCTGATGATAATTCAAAGTTGTTCAGAAAATTGATTCTATAAAGTGGAGGGTCCCATATATTCAAGTGCCAGGAGCCACTCCACTTGGTTAAAGACGGCCTTGTTTATATTTGTTCCGTCTCTGACCGCTGTACCATCGAGTACAAGACTAGGAGAGGAACAGTGCTATCTCTATTGCCTGCAAGAAGGAACAACCTGCTATTGACTTGCTCGACTCGTTCCCCCACCATTATCAATACCAACTTGTTTTTTCTTCGAACTGGGATCTGAACAAAGCCACTAACAGATTGGCGTGCGGTGTACTCCCAGGGCGACAATAGATTGAGATCCGTTTCTCGCTCTATCTGGAGTTCCGAATTGGACAGGACTAGTAGCGCTAATTACTACTCTGCCAGTTCTGGTCCCAGTCGTACTAAATATAGTAACACACACATAAACATATATATATATATATATATATATATATATATATATATATATATATATATCGACGTCGTTTTTTGAAAAAGGCATAAGCACCATTTAGCAAACTTTACACGAAATACATTTTTTCAAAAAAAAAACAATATATTTTTTTCAATTTTATTCTTTATTGTATACTGTAGGAATTGATGAAGGTGGGAAAAACTTTATAATTACAATATATTTTTAAGACTTCTAGAACTGGTTAAGGCCTGAGTGACTACTGAGAGTCGTTAGTATTTGCTGTTACGTCATCAATAGTAAATTTTTAAACCATTTCCAATTTTTTTTCTCGATACATCGTAAGCGGGAATCGATAGAGACGGGGTTTAGGTTCCATAATAATTTGATACATAATATCGAATTTTAGGCGTTTAAGTCTTTTTCAAAAAACGACGTCGATAAGAAAGGTGGTTGCTGAAACCGTATGTTTTATTTGTATTTAATGATTTGCCTATGGTTGTATATGTTAAAAAAACAGTCTAAAATAAAAGGATTGTTAATCAATCGGTTTTTAAATACTTTTGTGTAATATTGTATACTATTGTTATATATATTTCTATTAATAAATCTATTGTTTCTAGCATTGGATTAATTCCTTCTGATTTCCAAGATTAGAAATTGATTAACAATCCTTTTCTTTTAGACTGTTTTTCTAACATATACAACCATATGTAAATAGAAATGAGTATGGATTTTAAGAAGGTGATTTATTATATGTAGCAAGCGATAATAAATTAAATAGAAATAAACTGGATGAGGTTAGAAGTGAACCATTTGTTATAAAAAAAAAAAAGGTTTCCAAATCATTTTATGAAGTGAGCTGTAATAAGAAATGTTAACAGGCGAATCTCTTCCATTGCAGTAAACTTATACCTTACTCTTTTCCTACAGCTGAGAAAGAAGTAGTCATTGACAAAGGAAGGTGTAAGCTGGATGCAGAACCCATATGTTTTATTTACTCCTAATCCATTTAATGATTTACACATGGTTATGTGTTAGAAAAACCGTCTAAAAGAAAAGAATTGTTAATCAATTGGTTTTTATGTATTTTTTTTGTGATATTGAATACTATTGTTATTGCTATATATTTCTTTTAATAAATCTACGTCTTTTAGCCTCTATTTAGTTCGCATTTTTAGAGTTTTACTGAAACTGTCTGATTTCAACACCTTCTTTGCAGATGAATAAAATTGACGGAAAATTGAATTAGCCTAATTTACAATTTACTTTTCCTCTTTAAAGTTAACTTTGAAACTACTACACTTAGAATGGAGGAAGCTCACCCTAGAGGAACAACATTGAGGTTGCAGATCATACTGGAGCAAGAATTTGGAAACAGCTCCTAAATGGAACCGTAGTTGGTTCGATTCCCATCTGGGTTAGTTTATATTTATTTCATTGGCGTTCTCACGAAATGAATCTCGACACTCCCACTGTGCGGCAAACTTTAGGTTAGCAATTGTTTACAAACTTTTTATTTTATTTACCCACTTGCCGGACCAGTTCTCACTACAATTACCAGGGTCATTGCCAAATAAAATGGCAATTTACTGTCCAAGCACTTTGGTAAAAAAAAAAGAAGGTAAAAACTCCTTTAACTTTATTATTTCTTCTTCTTACCTGTGGGGATCATTGACGTTGGTTCATTTTGGACCTAGAATCTCAATTTCTGTTGTTCGATAAACTTTGGAATAGAATAATTGTTAAAACTATTGATGTACGTTACTGTCTAGAGCAGGGGTGCCCAACCTCAATTTCCTCATATTGAGGTATGCCACAATTTTACCCCCACCCTCTTTCTCCTATACCCTGCCCCCCTCCGAAATATCAAAATACTATTATTTATTCTTCTCTGTAAACAAAAATTGTATAAACCTATCTGAATGTTATTTTATATATAATATACCTTGGCATAGAAAATATTATATATAGAGAGGGCCCCCTTATATCTCCGGTCGGGGTGGGTTCCTTTAATGTAGACCCTTGTATGGATCCCCTTCCCCTCGAAACAAAATCCTGGCTGCGCTACTCAATTAAAGCGACTATTTTAGTTAACGACTATTGTTACTTGTTTTAGGTACGAATTGTTGAAAAAAAACATTGTGTGCACGTTTAGCTCTCTGTCATTTATATTATATATATACATATTATATATATATGTATGTAAATATATATACATGGGTGATGGTATTAACGCAGGTTAAATATAGCTCCGGTTTCGCATCAGCTAATTCTAAGGCGGTGAGTGTTCCTTGGCGATGATAAGTCGCTTGTGCCTGGCCATTATTTTCGCGTCATTAAAGTTTTTGGATGAGCCAGCAGGAAGCACCTTGAACCTGTACCACACCTTGTCCTGGCACGAAGCCAAATAAAAAAAAAATATTCTGGATAAATGTGAAATTATTACTTTATTTGTGGTTAACTATTAATTTTATCAAAACTTGAAAAAAAAAAAAACAATTATTTTTTCTAGGGTAATAATTATATACTCAATTATTACAGGATTGAATTAAATATCACTTCTCTACGATAATAACCATTTGCAATTCGAATTGACTTTTGTTTTGATTTTGGATGAACTTTATGTAAAAGAGGAAAACTTTTTTCTAGAAGGAGAGAAAAAAAGAAATGAATAATTCATTATAAAAATTATTTAAACTTTAAATCAACTGGGAAAGAAAGTATTTTAGATAACACAGCTCATTAATCAGAGGGAGATGGAATTGAGGAAAATGTCTTGAAAGTAAAAATCTGGTGCGGTGCGCGCATCACAAAACTTTCCCTTACCGCCCTATAATAATTATCTTCTTAATACAATTTTAAAGAGTTCACATAACCAATACTTGAAATAAACTCAGCAGCATTCAATTCTTCTCCCACTTTAGTACAATGAAATAGTTTTTAAAACAATTTTAGTACAACAATTCTGTACACTACCTATATATTTTAACTTTGTCAAGTTGCAAATATATTTTAAAAGTTGCTGGTTTAGTTTCCATGGAAACATTTTCTTTTCGATAAATAATGTGAAAGTAGAAATTATTAAGTTAATTTCCGTTTTTGTATTCTTAAATTACTTCGTTACAGAGCGTATTGTTTACAACAGATTGGCGGATTGGTGGGAGGAGGTTCGGTCGCATCTATCTCCTTTCGGATGCGTTCGGTTATCCATCTATTTTATGCTTCTCATAAAATACACTGTATCTTTGCTAATACTTGTCCGATTTTGGTGATTCTTTTATTTTTTTTTAGGTAATGTAATTACCTTTCATACCATTCTACACATAATTTAGCGTAAAATGCATACTTTTTATGCTATGCGCAAATAAAATATTCTTTTTATCATAACTTTTTTCCCTGCAATTGCTCGGTGATTTACTACATGAGTGAAAAGTTAAAGGCCTTTATGAGGAATAATTCAGGCAAGTTTCATCAAAATCGTTAGAGCCGTTTTTGAGAAAAATGTAAAAAAGTGTAAAATCCATGATATAATAGCTATTTCCGGTTAGTCCGATGCGCTGTATCTTTGCTAATACTGGTCCGATTTTGATGATTCTTTTATTTATTTTTAGATAATTCAATTGCCTTCCATACAATTCTATACATATTTTACCGTAAAATGCATACTTTTGAAGCTATGCGCAAATAAAATATTCTTTTCATCATAACCTTTTTCCCTACAATTCCTCGGTGATTTCCTACATAAATGAAAAATTAAAGACCTTTATGAAGAATAATTTAGGCAAGTTTCATCAAAATCGTTAGAGCCGTTTTCGAGAAAATTGTAACCAATTGTAATATCCATGATATAATTATCATTTCCGGTTAGTCCGATGCGCTGTATCTTTGCTATTATTGGTCCGATTTTGATGATTATTTTATTCTTTTTTAGATGATTTAATTACCTTTCATACCATTCTACACATAATTTACCGTAAAATGTATACTTTTTATGCTATGCGCAAATAAAATATTCTTTTCATCATAACTCTTTTCCCTGCAATTCCTCGGTGATTTACTTCATAAATGAAAAGTTAAAGACCTTTATGAAGAATAATTTAGCCAAGTTTCATCAAAATCGTTAGAGCCGTTTTCGAGAGAATTGAAAGAAAGTGTGAAATCCATGATATAATAGCTATTTCCGGTTAGTCCGATGCGATGTATCTTTGCTATTATTGGTCCGATTTTGATGATTCTTTTATTCTTTTTTAGGTAATTCAATTACCTTCCATACAATTCTATACATATTTTACCGTAAAATGCATACTTTTGAAGCTATGCGCAAATAAAATATTCTTTTCATCATAAACTTTTTCCCTACAATTCCTCGGTGATTTCCTACATAAATGAAAAATTAAAGACCTTTATGAAGAATAATTTAGGCAAGTTTAATCAAAATCGTTAGAGCCGTTTTCGAGAAAATTGTAAAAATGTGTAAAATCGATTATATAAAGTGGCATTTCCGGTTAGTCGATTTTGACGAAAATGTTGCTGTAACATCACATGCATGTACTAACCTTAAATATGTAATTTCAGTATCGTACAGGTTTCCGTTTTTGAGCTAGACTGATCACATACTCACAGACCATTTTGCGAGACTTGGTCATTTGGACTCAGGGGCCCTTAAAACATGTATTTCCGTTGAAAACTCGAATTCGAAAATTTTCACGATCGCAATACTTCCCCTTACTATATACTTCGTATATAGGTAAGGGAAAGTAAAAATAAGTAGAGGCAGGTTGGCGAGGATAGAACTAAAGGCAGGTTGGTGAGGATAGAATAGAGTTTTTTCCAGATACAATAATGCAATATCGTCATGGTGGTACGATAAAAATCAAAAACTTTACTAATTAGTTAATATTAAAATTTTAATTATATCATCTAGGTATGAATGGATCATGATGAATTATTTTATTTTTACTCAATATAAATTTTCTTATTTTGGTTGTTGTTATTTAATTTTCTCTCTGTTTATTTCCATTGTAGTGTACATATTTTTACTTCCCCTTACCTATATACGAAGTATATAGTAAGGGGAAGTATTGCGATCGTGAAAATTTTGGAATTCGAGTTTTCAACGGAAATACACGTTTTAAGGTCCACTGAGTCCAAATGACCAATTCTCGCTAAATGGTCTGTGTGTCCGTGCGTCTGTGTGCCTGTGTGTGTGTCTGTGAACAGCCTAGCTCAAAAACGAAAAGTCGTACGATACTCAAATTTCATATTTAAAGTAGATATATGGCTGTGATGTTACTGCACCTTTTTCGTCAAAATCGACTAACCGGAAGTGCCACTTTACAGAATCGATTTTACACTTTTTTACAATTTTCTCGGAAACGGCTCTAACGATATTTGATGAAACTTGCCTGAATTATTCCTCATAAAGGCCTTTAACTTTTCACTCATGTAGTAAATCACCGAGCAATTGCAGGGAAAAAAGTTATGATAAAAAGAATATTTTATTTGCGCATAGCATAAAAAGTATGCATTTTACGCTAAATTATGTGTAGAATGGTATGAAAGGTAATTACATTACCTAAAAAAAAATAAAAGAATCACCAAAATCGGACCAATAATAGCAAAGATACAGCGCATCGGACTAACCGGAAATGATAATTATATCATGGATATTACAATTGTTTACAATTTTCTCGAAAACGGCTCTAACAATTTTGATGAAACTTGCCTAAATTATTCTTCATAAAGGTCTTTAATTTTTCATTTATGTAGGAAATCACCGAGGAATTGTAGGGAAAAAGGTTATGATGAAAAGAATATTTTATTTGCGCATAGCTTCAAAAGTATGCATTTTACGGTAAAATATGTATAGAATTGTATGGAAGGTAATTGAATTATCTAAAAATAAATAAAAGAATCATCAAAATCGGACCAGTATTAGGAAAGATACAGTGTATTTTATGAGGAGCACAAGATCCTAGATGGATGGATAACCAAGCGCATCCTAAAGGAGACGGATGCGACCGAACCTCATCCCACCAATCTGCCAATCTGTTGTAAACAATACCCTCTGTAATAAAGTAATTTAAGAATACAAAAGCGAAAATTAACTTAATAATTTCTACTTTCACATTATTTAATGAAAAGAAAATGTTTCCATGGAAACTAAACCAGAAACTTTTAAAATATATTTGCAACTTGACAAAGTTAAAATATATAGGTAATGTACAGGATTGTTGTACTAAAATAGTTAAAAAAATTTTTTTTATTGTACTTAAGTGGGAGAAGATGTGTATGCTGCTGAGTTTATTAGAAGCAGTGTTTATGTGAACTCTTTAAAATTGTATTAAAAAGATAATTATTATAGGACGGTAAGGGAAAGTTGTGTGATGCGCGCACCGCACCAGATTTTTAATAATGTAATTATAGTGTAATTTAATTGTTTAAAAGTTTTCTTACAATCCTGCAAGTATCAAGCAGGACTGCTTATTGAGCTACTTTCAAGCTCTGAAGATCAAGGTCAAGTTCTTCTATACCCTCTCTAGTGCTTTTTAATATGAGACCATTTGAGGATATAATTATTGAGGAGTTATTATTGCTTTATCTAGGTGATAAAGTGTTTTTAGTTCTAAGGCAAGCTCCTGGTACTTTCTCATTTTTTCAGCCCTTGTAGTGAGTATGTTGGGAGTCATTTGGGACAGATATGTCTATTATTCTGGCCATTTTATCTTTTTTGTGTATAATCAGAATATCTGGTCGGTTATGTATTACTCTGTGGTCCGTAATAATTTGCTCATCCCAGTAAACTTTTATAGATGCATTTTCAACTATTTCAATCTGGAGTATAGCAATATTATGGGACCTCATCATTGTCCAATAACCCCAATTTTCTGCATATGTTTTGGTGAAATATTTTGCCACATTATCGTGCCTCATCAAATAGTCTGTCCCAGCCAAAGAATCACAGCCATTTGTAACATGCTGGATTGATTCGTGAGCCTTTAAGCAAAGGCGACATTTATCTGTAACGACGTTGTCCTTTAGGATATGTCGCCTATAAGCCCTAGTTGCAATAACTTGGTCTTGTATTGCCATGTAAAAACCTTCTGTTCCACCAAAAATTTGACCCGTCTTCAACCAATCAACTGAGCATTCGATGGCTCATGCAGCTGATGGTAGAACCTACCATGCAGTCCCTTTTCCTTCCATGTAGTTTTTAAATGATCCTCACTTCCAATGTGATGTAGCGTTGGATCTCTGAGATTGATGGCTGTGTAATGTTCATCCATCTCTCTCATCATAGCTATGATTACAGACGAACTTTCTCTAAAATATTCCTTCATAGAGTTTTCTTGTTTCCGACATGAGTCTTCAATAGAGATAAGACCACGACCACCTTCCTTCCTGTGCAAATAAAGTCTTGCCTTTGGGCGATGATCTCTAGCACTGGTCATCATTGTGCGCACCAGACGATCCATTTCTTGAAGTTTGGTAGTTGACCAGCTTATTATACCAAAGCTATAAGCTAGCAATGGAATCGCCCATGTATTAATGGCATGGATTTTATTTTTACCCGTAAGATGACTACTCAGAACCTGCTGCAGCCTTTTCTTAAACTTGCAAGTTATCTTCTGGGGCACCTCTTTTCTGGCTATTTTAATGACTTGTTTTATACTCAAGTATTTGTAGAGTTCTTCTAGAGACTGATGTCTTATAGTAGCTCCTGATCTAAGTTGCAAAGAACTGCTGTCATTTACTTTTCCTTTTAGAGCATTCACCACAGCGCACTTTTCGAGACCGAAAGACATACAGATTGAGTAACTGAATGATGATACAAGTTCCATCATGCTTTGCAAGTGCTCCCTGTTTCTTGCATACAACTTCAAGTCATCCATATAAAGACTATGGCTGATAATGGAATAAGGAAATTCTGGGATTTCGACGGATGGCTCCACCCCTTGTCCTGACATTACCTGGGTGGTCCGATCTCCGCGAATGCATCAGTATCTTTTAGTATAGTCCGAATCGAATGACGCCTCTCCCAGGCCTTCACCACTTTTTCTGGAGGGAAACCAGGACCCAAGGAGGACTGTTTTCTTAAAATTGATTAAGTCTTCCATGACTGAACATCTCTTGCGTTTGTCACACTGCCCACTTTTCGGTAGGTTTTAAATTAACTTATTCCTTATATCTGAGGGTAAAAACTGTGGTGACACCTGTCATCGCCTGTCAGTTACCTTTCTTCCTACCTGCTCGTCCCTTATCATATTTTGTTCGCACCTGGTGCTTGTAATATAATATTAAGGATAATATTGTCCAATATCAATACATCTTAATGAATGGTATGAATGTTTCTTACAACCCTAATACCTACTGCCTTTGAATGTGGAGGCTTGTATTATTTCTCAATAAAAATATAAAAAAAATTTATTAATGAAGATAAGACAACGTAGACAGTTTCAAAACATCTATTTTATTTTGAGGAGCTTTCTGTGTCCAGCACCAAAGTCACTTTTTTATTAAAAACATTGACATTAAAATTCAAGCATTAATATTTTATATGTATATACAATATATCATCCAATAATAATTACATATTATTGTCATGCATATTAATGGTAAAATGTTTCCTTTCAAATTACAACTCCGTCATATGGAGGGATTGTTAGCACGTGTGTTCATCGTCTAAAACTACTTACTGTTTCCCAAACTTGTTATGAATAAAATTTGTAATGTCATATAACACATCACAACATTTTACAGACTGCTATGTTATTGCTGCTAATATTATTCATATTTATTCATATGACTCACCTTCATCGTAAAGAAGAACTTTCTAGAAGCTCGACGCACCTAGTCCTCAGCATGACGTTCGCTGATATTATATATTTATAGAGTAATGAATTTAATACATTTATATATAGATATATACACTAGCCGTCCCATCCCGGCTTTTATATTTCAATAAACGTTTGAATCACCAAAATGGTCCCATTTATGTTTTCAATGATTATTAGTAGCACTTGTACAGTTAAGAGTATTTATAAACGTTGGATGAAAAAGACATGTTTTCACTATGACTAGAATCATTTTGTGCAAAATATGTTAGGAATAAATACATCTAACCAGATAAAAAAGTTTACAATGGATGAGATGGTGGATTCAATCTAGGCAATACAATTTCTCCTGCTGTACAACATATTCCAGCAATTTGATTTTTAAATATAAATGCATGGTAATATTCATATTCTTTATCCACTTCGCCTATAATAATTTCAGAAAGTGATAAATATTCTTTGCAGGAAGATTGAACGATGGTCGTGTTAATTAAATGGCCCCCTTCAAGCTGTCTGTGCTATCACTAGCAATAAAAGTCTATAAGAAGACCAGATCGCGCGGCCAAAGATCTTCATGTTCTATAGTGCCAACATAAAAAAAGAGGATAAATATATATAACTTATGTTCGTTCCGGTAATTTCAATTAAAAAGAAGGAAATAAGGGGGACGAAATGATACACACGACTAACTGAGCAAAGACTAACTTTATTAATCCTCTATATGTACACTTTAAGTGTGTTTACAACTAGGATCAAGTTAAATACTGCTCCGCTCTGTACCTTAATACACACACACATATATACTGTTAGAATTATTAAAATGAATATTATATTGATATCACCTGAACTGTACAAAATGCTCCGCGCTGAAATAAGCTCTCAATGGAATGGATGACTGTATCTGAATAGGCGGGGGGGGAGGGGAGGGGAGAGGTAGGTTTGAAAAACGACCCAGGTAAGCGATATCTGCTGTACAACTCCCTCCCACCACCCCTTCCAATACAGTCTAATATAATTCAAAAGGAAGATAAATTGTAATTGGCCATCGCGAGAGAGTAAAGATATAACTCGTTGGATCTGGTCCAATAGTGATTTATCGAAGTGGGTAGCTGATCCATCAGTGTGATGACGGTCATCCGTAGGTGAGCTTGTGGCGTAGTCATCTTTTAGGATATATCTTCTCTCACCAACATTTTTTTTATCCTTTTTATAAAGACAGAATTGGGTTATTGAACCTGATATATAAAGACTTTTGTCGGGTGCCATTTTGTTCTTAACATTATTTTGTAAATTAAAAATATAGTTTCGCAAAACTATTGCACTAGTTGAGGTAAACGGTAAACATTTAGGCTCCTGTAGCGGTTTGCTCATGATAGTCAGCGACGCATAGGGTTCCTGTTTGGTTTTAAGGGCAAAACTGTTAAAATGGTTATTCAATATAAATTGCATTTTCTTGGATTGGATCTGAGTCGCATGCTTCAGTGAGTCGAATTATAAACGAATACTCACCGGCCGACAAAACGCTTCTTAATATTTTTTCAGAATAAAAGAGGTGACCAGAAGAGATCCGATCCGAAATGCCACCATACAAGCTAATCTTAAGATGAAATAGACCAAGACTATCCTAAAGGAAACCAGCTAAGGCGGTTCGGAAATCTCCTTAGGATGACGAGAGAGCCCGTCATTAGAACTTAGAAGACCCGCCTAGAAGGATTGAAACGAGAGGAAGATCCCGTTTTCTCCCGCATATTCTGGGAGGACGCCGTTTAGGGAGAATGGGACCTGAGGAGAACTGGCATGAGATTGAAACCCTTTATTTGATTTCGTATAAAGTGAAGAAAAAAATTCTGAGAGTTTATCAAGTATTATCTAATTTTTTTCTTTAAATTTTAAGGAAGTTAGAACTCTTCTAATATTCAAGCATATTTATTATTTCATTTTACACAACGTTTCGAGCGTAAATTGGCTCATCCTCAGACTCATCATCAAAAACATCATTTAAGACAACAATTAAAGCTAAGCTACTGTATCATAATACATCAATAGTTGTCAATCAATGTTAAAACTCATGCCTAACCCATTATATTATACAATTATGAAAACTCCGTATAAAACGAAAATTAAAGATATTTCCAAATATATATATGTATATATATATATATATATATATATATATATATATATATATATATATATATATATATATATATGTATATATATATATGTATATATATATATATATATATATATATATATATATATATATATATATACACACACACATATATATATATATATATATATATATATATATATATATATATATATATATATATATATATATATATAAAAATTCAGTCTGCGTATGTTTTTGATCGGAAAACTCGATATACTTATCGGTTTTCATTATCATTCATTATCATCTCCTTAAGAGGAGAGAAATGAGGAAAACTGTTAAAAAATAGATAATTTTATAATCGTTGTCTTGGCAACTTGATACATGTTAAACCAAGTTAACTACGAAAACATTTTAACGAGAGTGAAATTATTGTGTTAAAGCGTCATTTGGTAATAAAATCGGTAAAAGTGTAAAAACGTGAAGCTTTATTGCCATTTTGACAAATTTATTATCTTTTTGATCCTCTTCCTAAAAAACATTTAAATGAAATAAGACGAATTATAAGCAATACAATCGATTACCGAGAAAAATTGTCACCACTTTGGCCATGGAATATTTACAGTCGAAATTTTGGTTGGTAACCGGTTGTTTCATTGAAAGTTCTGGTAGCCCCTCCTCCCTCCCCCTAAGAGTTCTAATAATTGAAGCATAAAATTGACATAAAAAAAGAGCCTAAGTGCCTTTAGAAAATGTTTTCAAAATTCAAATTTCAACTTGAAAGATTTTAAAGAAATATGACTTGATTAAAAAATAAAAACATTTTTTTCTGATAATATATAGTTGTATAAGTAATAAAATAACCTTTGAAATAGTACTAGCTTAACAATAAAAAAAATATTTTTTTTGGAAACAAAAAAAACTTTTTTCATGTTTTGCTTTCATAGCACCTAAGGAAGCATTGAATTGATTAATGTATTTCCTCGATGAATTCATGTTCGCTATTATACTTTTATTTACTTTCCCATTCATTTCATATACTCGTAGCAATAAGCATGATGAAATTTTCAATGTATAAATAATCGGTTAAAAATAAAATAAAGACCAAAGTTGAACTTATATCTTCTATTTTTTTTTAAATTTGGTCGTAAAAGATTTGTACAAACTTTACAGTATGATGATTTGGAATGATAAAAACAATATTCTGTCTTCTGTTGCTAACGTTATATTTTAAAAATTAGACATAAAAAAAAACCTCGAAATTTGGGAGAGCATTTAACTCACAATTCTTTTCACGGGCAACGCCATCATATTTTTTATATAATTACCTATTTTTTCAGTCTTTATTATTTATACAATTGATAAAATCAAAATTTATTGGAATTTTCTCGTCAAAATTTATGAATGTTAAATATTATCTCAGTCATGCTATCTTCATTATTTCTAAATTAAAAATTGCAGTGGTTATTATTTCTAAATTAATTAAAATTCTTTAAATTGATAAAATGTAATGTAATATGAATTAAGTTAGACTTTTAGCTTGTTAAAAAGACCTCTTGCTTTAGCCCCCCTTTGTTCATGACCGGACTCAGCCCTTTCCTTGTTTATCTTTGAAGGTTTTAATCCAAACCTCGCCTTATTTAGCCTCGCCTTTTGTTTATTTATATAAAGATACTATTGTATTAATTATATGTTAATTTTATTTAAAATATCAACATAATTCTGCCCTAATTTTTTTAATCTCATTTAAAATTGATGCTTTTGTTTATATTTTTTGTTATATTAATATATTTAACAAATTTCGAATTTTATTATTTTCGACATTATTCAAAATGACAACAATATTGAAGTCAAAGGTGTTTCTTCATAATATTGTGTTTCGCCAATGCGGTAGTTTTTATATTCTTAGAATTTTTATGTTTGTCAATTGCTGTTTCAATCTGTTTTTTAAATTTTGAGATGTCTCTCTGATATAATATTTTTTAGTGGATTGATTGTATTTAATTTTTTATTCAACATCTTTTAGAAGCATTTAACTCAGCAGCAATCACTTTTTCACATCTTCTCCCATTTAAGTACAATGGAGGTTCGGTCGCATCCGTCTCCTTTCGGATGTTGTACTCCTCATAAAATACGCTGTATCTTTGCTACTGGTCTGATTTTGATGAATCTTTTATTGTTGTTTAGATAATTTAATTACCATTCATACAACTTTACACATAGTTCAACATAAAATAGATACTTTTTAAGCTATGCCCAAATAAAATATTCTTTTCAGCATAACTTTTTACCCTGTATTTCCTCGGTGATGTACTACATAAATGAAAAGTTAAAGGCCTTTATGAAGAATAATTTAGGCAAGTTTCATCAAAATTGTTAGAGCCGTTTTCGAGAAAATGGTAAAAAATTGTAAAATCGATTATATAAAGTGGCACTTTCGATCAGTCGATTTTGACGAAAAAGTTGCTGTAACATCACAGTCATAAACCTACCTTAAATACGTAATTTCAGTGTCGTATAACTTTTCGTTTTTGAGATAGGCTGTGCACATAACACAGACCATTTTGTGAGACTTGGTTATTTGGACTCGGGGGACCTTAATACGTGTGTTTCCGTTGAAAACTCGAATTCGAAAATTTTCACTATCGCAATACTTCCCTTGCAATACTTTCCTTTTTTTACTTAGGGAAAGTAAAAAAGGTTAAATACAAATATATATACCTCTGAGGTACAGAATCAAATAGAATGCGTGTATTATAAAGAGCCACTGGCCTAGAATATTGATCTCATCAGAGCAGTGTATGTGTCCTAGTTGTGAGCGCTATTTGCATAGTGAGAGCATTTAGTATTGTAATCGGCTCTGCAGTTAATGGCTTCAATCAGCCGCCAGTGGACGAAGGGTCGTAACAGTCTCTGCGTGTCGGCAAATAGTATAGGCTATACGCTATATAGTATATTATTTTGTTAGAATTGTTTAATGCAATTCTAAGTTTAATTACAATTAAGGAGGAACAGTAACGTGTAGAGAAGCCTAGAATTTAACCACGACCTTCTCACTAGGTCTTGGTTAGTAGAGTACCAACCAATAGCCCGATCCTAAATATCACTTCAGTAATAATAGCCAGGTACTAGTCACGCAATGCAGTCGTCTAAATGCTTCTGTATATTGTAAATCCTCCTTCTTGTTTCCAAGTATTCTACCCACAACATTTTTTCAACAACCTTAAATTAATTTCTTGTTCCCTTAATGTAAGCCATCAAGGTTTAACATACGCAAAGAAAAATAGAAAGTATAGGATATAACTGAAAAATTCCAAACACAAAGCCTAAAATTACGGTAAACTAATAAAATAGTAAAATAACCTGTTGATGTTTCGCCAATTCAGGCATCAACAAGACAGACAAATATATTATATATATTAAGGCGTAAGCGCCATTTAGCAAACTTTACAGGAAACACTAAACAATTTTTCCCCAGATAACAATACATCTTTTTCAAATTTTATTCTTTATTGTGTACAGCAGGAGTTTATTAAGATGGCAAAATCTTTATAATTACAATATATTTTCAAGGCTTCTAGGACTGGTTAAGGTGGTAAGAGTGACGACCGAGAGTCGTTAGTATTTGGTAATTACGTCATCAATTGTAGATTTTTAGACCATTTCCAATTTTTTTTCTCGATATATCGTGAGCGAGAATCGCTGGAGGTGGTGTTTACGTTCCATTATAAATTGAAAACTAAATTTCGAAATTTTGGCGCTTACGTTTTTTTCAAAAAACGACGCCTTCACACACACACACACACACATATATATATATATATATATATATATATATAAAAAACGACGCCTTCACATATATTTATATATATATATATATATATATATATATATATATATATATATATATATATATATATATATATATATATATATATATATATATATATATATATATATATATGAAGGCAAAATGCAGCATATCCACAATCTAAAAAGACTACCAACATTAGACAGCACCTCATTCCAAGACATCCAGACTTGTAGTGAATGAAATAGGAGTATGAAAATTATTAGATAGCAAGAGCCGGGAAAGGTTAAATTAAAAACAGCTGATCATCATAGTTTTGATTATCTATTTGTCCTAGTTCTCAAATAAATCTTGCATAAATTTGGGATTCTTGATTAGAGATAGAATAGATATCTAATAATATTTAATAGAAGACTACGATATTGACCTTGTAAATGTGTACTGTAAAAAGAAAGTCTTCACAGTATTAAAATTTATTAATGACCAGATTAATTCATAATGAACGTTTCAGGGTTCTTCGCCGTCATCACTACCCTTTTACAAGAATAGATATCTGTATTGTCAGTTATATTAAAAACATAGATTACTTATTATGTAGCAATAAAATAACTGTTAAATGTGTAAACAAAAAAAAAAAATAAATAAATGATTACCAAGAAAAATATCGATAAAAGAAAAAATCCTTGTGTGTCTCATATTAGGCTCAACCATTTATTTTTTTTTTTTTTATTACCAGATCAATTAATCCCATACAGTTATAAAGTTCAGAACTAGTTCCAATGAAAAATAAATTATACAAAAAGCTGATTTTAAAGCTTTTTTTTATTTATTGAAATTTACAACTGTATTACATTCATACAAGTGAATGTGAAATAAGAACATAAGACATTGGTAGCACTTCAATGACTATTTTAAGTTAGAAGGTCCCGTGGCCGTAATGCAACGAGCATTAGCCGCAGTTGTGTAAGCCTTTATAGGTGTCTAATGCTTAATAATTGTAATGCAACGAGCATTAGCCGCAGTTGTGTAAGCCTTTATAGGTGTCTAATGCTTAATTATTGTAATGCAACAAGCATTACCTCCTTTTGACCTTACCTTTATTTCCTCTTGAATTTGCTTATTTTTAGTCTTTGTAGACCCCAGATACTTAAATTTCCGTACGTATTCAAACGTAGGTATTCCCTATTATGTCTATATCACCGAAACTTAAGGGTAGAGCATTGTTGACGAAGCATAGAACGGGAGATTACGCTGAATGAGGAGAAAGCCTTTTCCCTCTACATAACTTCATGCATCTACCTTGTCAAATATAACGTCCTGAATTTTTCTTTCAATCCCGTGCGTTAATTCATGAGCTAATAACAAATGGTTATCTTTAGGCGCATGCGCACTAAAAAGGTTTTTTCTTAACCTTACGTACTATATAACCATATATTTTGTTTTATCATAATTTACTTCTATATCTAATAAAAGTAAACATATTTTATTTTATTTCATCGATAAATCATGTACTAATTAATAAAAATTCAATTTAATCACTAATTATTTTTTAGTAAGAAATTAAAATATATTTGGAAAATGATTTCTTTGGACATTTTCTCTTATAGCTTCTTCGAATAAACTTGGAATTTATGTCTGGAATTATTTAATTATTATGAATTTAATAGCGACGGAATAAGTGCCTTCTTTGTAAATTACTTTCGTATTGCAGTGCTTTGATGTTATTGAAGTAGAGAATCATTGAGAGAATAAATTGAAATTGTCTTTCAGATAGATCAGTCAAAAAACAATAGAGAAATAGCAATAACTTGTCCTGAGAAGTCAATATTATTAATTTCAATATTAATTCAATATTAATGAAGTCAATATTATTAATTTCTTTGGAAGCAAGAACGAACTATTAAACTATCATAAAGTGAACATTTTACTTAGTAGTTTATCCTGGAATATCGCTATAATATCGGTTTGGAGCCCTATGAAATGTTAGTTCCTACAGTATAAGTATATTCCTGTCAACACCCAAAAGGCTTTCTACGTCTTGTTCGAAGAAACTTTTTGGCTTTGAATCAGTAACTCCAGAAGTGGAGATTTAACCTTGTTTTCAGTTTGGAATTTTTTTTTTTAATCCGTCAAACGCCAGAGCAGAAAAAAATGGTAGTCAGTTAGAGGTCAAATAGGTCAAATGGATATGGTGAATGCGATACTAATTCAATTTTCGGTTCACGTAATGTAAGGCATTTGTCAGTTAACAAAGTTTAAAAACGTTTTTAAAAAAAAAAAACTTTAAAAAAGCTGTGATCCGAAAATTAAGGCCAGTTTCCTCGTATTTTTCTTATCCTCGTTTATTTCAGATACAATATAAACAATGATGATGTACAAATTTTTTTTTTAATTTATAAATTTGAAATAGGGATTTTTCAAAGAAAAAAAATTCTGTAAATATACTTCAATCCATAGAAGAATACCATTTTCATTACATATCAGTCAATTATTTGACCTTCTGATCACTCAAAAATTCATTTTTCTCGGTTTAAATAATTGGCTAACTATAAAATTTACGATTTATAGATCACGAATAATGTTTTATTTTTACAGATGAATACGGTCTTAAAATCTAAGTTCTTATCCATGTACATATTATAATATAAGCAATTATTTGTAATCAAGAAATAATAAATATTAAACTTTTATAACACCGCTATAATCATTATCCTAGATTAAAAAAAAAAAAAGTAATATAAAATATTAGAGAGGCCAATTTAAAAAAAAAAATGAAATAATTAAGTTTTGGAGCGTTCTGACAATACATAAATGACATTTTCCTCATATCCTAGAAATTGACATTTTATATTATGAATAACTAATCAAATTATTGGGCTGGAACATAATATATATGTAAGTAATGCATAATATTATGTTCTAGCCCAATAATTTGTTCAGTCGCAGAACTAATTCAAGATCCATTTTAATTTCGAATTCTAATTCTCCATTGGATCAAATGAACTGAAATCCGCTACGCATAGTTGTTTGCGTAGAGCAATACTATATAAATTTCATTGGGGGGTAAATTTAAATAAAAATGTCGGCCATTAATACGGCATTAACCGGTTCTTCGCGGCTTTTAACGTTTCGCGCACCTCTGTAGCCCCTCTAATTGAGTTAGAGGGTCGAAAGTTTGTATGTGAATCGGGTTGGTGTTGGAGAAGTGCCTTTTGGGGGTATTAATTTTTTTCCCATCCGCGCCATTTTGGTATTTTCATTTTTGTATATTAGCGAAAATGCGAACTCTGTGACGGAGCTGTGCTGCTCACGGTTTTATTTATATGTTGGGACAAATCTCTTTTTGTAATATTATCGACCCTACCAAGTGAGTATTCATCAAGGAATCATAGGCGATAATATTATTAATAGGGAAATAGGCAAGGAATTTATAGAAGAACCTCACATAACCACATTCTTACAACATCCGTTTTATTTGATAACAACCCAAAATAAAGCAATTCATAATTTATACATCATTAATTTTTGAACACTAACTAACTAAACTATAAACCATAAAAGGATATAAAATATAATATAAACTATGAATGAACTATTACTATATTATAAACTATGAGCAATAACAACCAAACAATGAATGAACTATTACTATATTATAAACTATGAGCAATAACAACCAAACAATGAATGAACTATTACTATATTATAAACTATGAGCAATAACAACCAAACAATGAATGAACTATTACTATATTATAAACTATGAGCAATAACAACCAAACAATGAATGAACTATTACTATATTATAAACTATGAGCAATAACAACCAAACAATTGTTTACATACGCAGATCTAAGTTGATAAAAAGGCAGAGAGAGAGTTTTCACAGGTCCTGACTGTCTGATCTCATCTTTCAACTTCAAGCCGAACTCGACGCATACAACAGTGTCTCATACATTACAATATCTTCAGCTTCCCATCTTTTTCTCTCTTTTTCTGCCCTCTGCCTCTTGCGCATTGTTATCTTCTGCTTCGTCCATTACAATTTTTTTTTTTTGCCATATGTTATACTGTTTTGGAGTGATGTAATGCCACTATTTGGTTATTCTCTTTAGGCTGTTAAGGTGAGATATACTATCTATGCACTTATGTAATCTTAGTAAAACATTGCCCGGTTATTATTCATTGCTGTTTCAGAGACTCAAATTCTTTGTTTTGTAATCCTTCCTAGATAAACATACGTTTTAAGTTTATAAATTACATAAAAAATAAATAAGAAAAATAAATAACAGTTAGAGTTCCTTCCCCTTTTAGATATATAGATGTTGAGGGAAATATGCTAATATGGCAGGCATATTCCGACCACTAACTGATGAAACGACTATTTATATTAGGCGCCCCTAATAAAATTATATTATCGCTTTAGGACAGCTTAAGTTTAGGTTTAGGGCCATATTTCAATATAGGGCAATAAACTGGCAAGAAATTGGAAGATAAGCCTGCTTCTCTTCGACGGTTTATATTTTAGCGCGAGAGAGGAATTTTTAAAAGGTGCTTAACAGGCTCGTTATTTTACTACGTTAAAACTTTGTAGCCCCCCTCCCCCTTCTTTTTTTTCTTCTTCCACCATCCCTTGATTCTTCTCGCCTCCTAACCCGAGGTTCGGTCGAAGAGCAACAGGTGAATTGGCCAAAGACCCTTTTATAGGAAGTAGAGAGAAAATTATCTTAATGAGATCGGAGGTGTGCCGATAAGATGGATGCTCATTAGTAGACAATTAGAGGTGTGCAGGTAAGGGTGTACTCTTTCCCTCCTTCAAAGTCTTTCAGTTTTGTTTTTATCGAGCACTCTGCTATCATCTGGAGAAGATGAAAGTGGATATGATAAGGATCGAAGACGTTGCGCTAGGAAGAGTGAAAAAATGAGAAATAGATAATTCTCAACGCCACTAAATGAAGTAAACATCTGAGAAATGTCAGCAGCGAACAGATATCGCATTCTTGTGTAGTAAAATACTTCAATAGAAATCCAAATAGGTAGCCTTTTAAGGCTGCTGTACAGGTGTAACGTTTTATCAAAGCTTTGATCAAATTCACTTCGATAAAAAAAACTTACTAGTGTTTACGACCCTTTAAAGATTATTTTGTCCGTGTTTTTACTGGTCACGTTTTAAAATAAATTTTATCAGCGGTTTTAATGTTACTTTCTTTTTTTCTTCAGTACCCAATTTTTTTTACTTTTTAGATAAATCTAACTGATTCAATTAAATGAACTTCTAGAATGTGTTTGGTTATGTGGTGTTTGTATTTTCTGTTTTTATTGATCAGATGTTTAAAAATATTCTTTCTCAGCTGCTTTAATGTTACCTCCTTTTTGGTTCAGTATGTGTTGAAATGAAATGTTTACAATTTTGTGTTTTTTCTATTTTGTAGGTTTTTTTTTTTTTTTTTAGGGTTGTTGTCTGCTGTTCTACATTTATATGACTATGTTTTTTCTATCCTGATGTCTAAATTGGCAAAACGTAGACTCGTTAGTTATTTACTGGTCTTTGAAATACAGCATCGAGCAGTCAAATGGGATGATTTCAAAATTAAATTATTAATTACCTAATTATTTTTTTATGTATTAATTTGGCGTACAATAAAAAAAATAATTTCTAAACACTAGGTTCGCCAAGTGGATTATTATTACATAGATTCTGTTGTGAAACGGGATGATTTGAGGTGGGGTTGAAGGCTCGTAAGTTGTTTGAGAGGCGACGGCGTGGGCGAATGAATGCTGTGAATGCTTTGTTCCTGGGCCCCGTCATTTCTCCGGAGGGATATTCCTTTTCACCCTCGCTCTTCCGATTTAACGGCTTGCGACTTTCAAACAAAAATGAGATCGATCCATCCAGAACTATGCAAGCCTTCAAACAACGCATTCTGTACACGAATGAAGCAATACCCGCCAGTACGCTGCGGAAGGTCATTGCTGAAGGTCATCAGTACGCTGCGGAAGGTCAGGCAAAATATCCAGATATTGGGGATGTGAATATCGATATTTATCATATCGATCGGTTTTGAATAAATCGAAATAGTAGTACAGAAAAAAAATTAATATTTCCATTATATTAATTATTTACTTCCAACGTTGCCCTTCATTTAATATATTCCTAAGAACTTCCTAAGAAATTAAAAGATAGAACATAATCAATATTTCGATCCATCGGATCTCCATATTTTTAATCTTATAAAGGATCGTTTAAAGGGATATACAACGTATCGATATTTCTATGCCCGTATAATTAACATATTGTTTTTATAATATCAATATTTCTGTGTCGATATAATTAACATATTGTTTTTATAATATCAATATTTCTCTGCCGATATAATTAAGATATTGTTTTTATAATATCAATATTTCTCTGCCGATATAATTAAGATATTGTTTTTATAATATCAATATTTCTCTGCCGATATAATTAAGATATTGTTTTTATAATATCAATATTTCTGTGTCGATATAATTAACATATTGTTTTTATAATATCAATATTTCTCTGCCGATATAATTAAGATATTGTTTTTATAATATCAATATTTCTCTGCCGATATAATTAACATATTGTTTTTATAATATCAATATTTCTCTGCCGATATAGTTAACATATTGTTTTTATAATATCAATATTTCTGTGTCGATATAATTAACATATTGTTTTTATAATATCAATATTTCTCTGCCGATATAATTAAGATATTGTTTTTATAATATCAATATTTCTCTGTCGATATAATTAACATATTGTTTTTATAATATCAATATTTCTGTGTCGATATAATTAACATATTGTTTTTATAATATCAATATTTCTCTGCCGATATAATTAAGATATTGTTTTTATAATATCAATATTTCTGTGTCGATATAATTAACATATTGTTTTTATAATATCAATATTTCTCTGCCGATATAATTAAGATATTGTTTTTATAATATCAATATTTCTCTGCCGATATAATTAACATATTGTTTTTATAATATCAATATTTCTCTGCCGATATAGTTAACATATTGTTTTTATAATATCAATATTTCTCTGCCGATATAATTAAGATATTGTTTTTATAATATCAATATTTCTGTGTCGATATAATTAACATATTGTTTTTATAATATCAATATTTCTCTGCCGATATAATTAAGATATTGTTTTTATAATATCAATATTTCTCTGCCGATATAATTAACATATTGTTTTTATAATATCAATATTTCTCTGCCGATATAATTAAGATATTGTTTTTATAATATCAATATTTCTGTGTCGATATAATTAACATATTGTTTTTATAATATCAATATTTCTCTGCCGATATAATTAAGATATTGTTTTTATAATATCAATATTTCTCTGCCGATATAATTAACATATTGTTTTTATAATATCAATATTTCTCTGCCGATATAGTTAACATATTGTTTTTATAATATCAATATTTCTGTGTCGATATAATTAACATATTGTTTTTATAATATCAATATTTCTCTGCCGATATAATTAAGATATTGTTTTTATAATATCAATATTTCTGTGTCGATATAATTAACATATTGTTTTTATAATATCAATATTTCTGTGTCGATATAATTAACATATTGTTTTTATAATATCAATATTTCTCTGCCGATATAATTAAGATATTGTTTTTATAATATCAATATTTCTGTGTCGATATAATTAACATATTGTTTTTATAATATCAATATTTCTCTGCCGATATAATTAAGATATTGTTTTTATAATATCAATATTTCTCTGCCGATATAATTAACATATTGTTTTTATAATATCAATATTTCTCTGCCGATATAATTAAGATATTGTTTTTATAATATCAATATTTCTCTGTCGATATAATTAACATATTGTTTTTATAATATCAATATTTCTCTGCCGATATAATTAACATATTGTTTTTATAATATCAATATTTCTCTGCCGATATAATTAAGATATTGTTTTTATAATATCAATATTTCTGTGTCGATATAATTAACATATTGTTTTTATAATATCAATATTTCTGTGCCGATATAGTTAACATATTGTTTTTATAATATCAATATTTCTCTGCCGATATAATTAAGATATTGTTTTTATAATATCAATATTTCTGTGTCGATATAATTAACATATTGTTTTTATAATATCAATATTTCTCTGCCGATATAATTAAGATATTGTTTTTATAATATCAATATTTCTGTGTCGATATAATTAACATATTGTTTTTATAATATCAATATTTCTCTGCCGATATAATTAAGATATTGTTTTTATAATATCAATATTTCTGTGTCGATATAATTAACATATTGTTTTTATAATATCAATATTTCTGTGCCGATATAGTTAAGATATTGTTTTTATAATATCGATATTTCTGTAGCAAAATAATTAAGATATTTTTTATATAATATCGATATTTCATTGACGACATCGCTAAGATACTGTTTTTATAAAATTCGTTTAGAAAAATTATAAATATTAAGGAACAGGTTATTTCCTATCCTCCTTCCGATTCGTTTAGATTTTTTTTTTAATTTGATAAAAGAATTAAAGATATTCTGAAATATCAATATTTCTCTACCGACATCATTAGTTGTTATAACATCGATATTATTCTGGCGATATCATTGTGGTATTGTTTTCGTTATGTTCATTTGCAGCAGGTTTTTTTTTATTTATTAACTTTATAAAAATATTATCGATATTTGCATGCCGATGTTATCAAGATATCGATATTGGACCAATTTTAAAAATCAATTATTTTTTGTTCATGATAAGAACAACCTTATTTCAGTAATTGCATCAAGGGGTTGAATGATGTTTGTTGTAATACTCGGACATTTACATTTTCCTCATTGTTTTTCCTTTTTGATTCTAGAAGGAAATAATAATTTATTCCTTTGAGTATTATAATTTAATGAGCCCTAGCGAACCGCGAACTAAACGGCTGCCGCTCAATCGATTTCCCAAAGGAACAGCCCCTAGTTGCAATTAATTACGTTACCTTGTTTGGTTCCTGTTTCCAACTTACTTGTTCGGATTCTCTCGAGTAATTAGCACTGCTACCTCTGCTTGTCCTCGTCTTCCCTCAGTCCTCTATGTCGGGGAGGGGGCGGGGAGGAGGCGGGGAGGGGAGGGGGAGGGAAGGAGAGAATGGGGATTAAGGGAAACCTTAACAACCAGCTACATATGCCCGGTAACTAGCAATAAATATCTATTTTTTGCAAATATTTCAGCGAAACATTTATTTGTTAATTTTGTATCAATCACTATTTCTATCAAATGTGCCAAGAAATACAATTTAAAATTTTAACTTAAAACTAATCTCTAAGACATATTGCATAAGGTGGTAGCCCTGAACTCCTCTCACCTTGGACGATGCAGTATCTCATGATGTAGCAGTTCTATCCTGGAATCCAGAGAATTTGTGTCAAACTGAACCGACAACTGAAATCATGGAGGTAACTAACATAACTCGAGCACTCTTTTTCACCATACTCTGGAGACATATGCTCACGATGAACACCCAACTATTGAAAATGTTCAAAAATTTGAATATCATTATTTTTTTTTAAAATAGCACACTTTTGCTTTGTAAGTGCTAATTTCAATTTGACCTAGGAATTTTTTTTTCATCAATGTATGCCATTGTGGACAGTAACATACTTGAGAATTTTAAATTTACTTTAAATGTAAATGTTTTGGCCATTCACTATTTACTAACGATAGGTGTACTCACCAATAAATATACGAAAATTGAAAATAACTCAATAATAATTAGATAATTAGGGATTGATTAATTATTTGCCATTTCTGTAATTTGTTTTTTATTGAATACTAGTTTCGAATGTTATACATTCATCTTCAATTCAAGTTAAATAATTAATCAATCCCTAATTAGATCGATCATTATATAACATCATGCGGATTTCAACTGGATAATTAGATACGTGTTAAAAAAACATCAAAATCAAAAGATGCGAATTTGACATCTATATATATATATATATATATATATATATATATATATATATATATATATATATATATATATATATATATATATATATATAAGTTCTTCCTTCAACCGCAACATTAAGAGTGATAACCAGCAAATATGATACTAAAAAGATAGTTGTGACATGTTAGGACAGTGCCAGTAGCACCTCTTCCTGATATTTAATTAGACCTTTAAATCACGAAAGGAGATCTCTCATTCAGATCCTTTTTGTTCGCATCCTAATGGGCATGACCGCGATAGCCATATCGTTTACCTGTATGATTTTATGTTCGTGAGGTTTATTATGAAAACGGAAATAAATAGCACGTATCAGAATTTCAAGAGTCAGTATGGTACTGAAAGTAATAAATAATTTGAAGTATGTTATGAGAGTGATGAAGGTTCATGTTATAAATCAAATCAAAATTAAAAAGAGAATATTTTTTAATCGTTTCTTTATCGTTCATTATGTTTATATAGACCTAATAAATTGGAATGTCCACAATTTGACAGTTACTGGCATTCAAACGCCTAGGTGTTAAAAGGCACCTTTTGATCGAAAAAGGTATAACTATAATAACATGGCAGTATAGTATTATTGTCCTAAAGTACTACTATACATACTACGGCCAGTATTTGGTATTGTCAATATTTGTCACACGATCAATATTTGTTATAAATGGTAATGAAAGTTATATTAACCTCTCTATACTACTGCATTTTCCTTGGTAAAATTACAAATTATTTGTATTATAATACGGTAAACAAATATTAAGTTTAACATGTGGATTGATAATGCGTTTCTTAAGTAAATAATAAATATACATAAACAACACTTAATTAAAATTCTTTAGTAAAGTAATAATTCAATTATTCTTGAATACTTTTGATATAACTTAAAATGTAAAAAGTAATATAAACTTTAATTCAACAAGTGTTTGCCTGCGATAGTTCTCTATTTTATAGTTATATAAATGCCCGCGGGATTCCCATTGATGTATATTAGTGAAATACCATATTATATTGTTTGAGATGAGTTTTATTATTATAAAAAGGATACCAGGTTGGTGTCAATGCCCTTCGATAACACAATCCATTTTCTCTGGTTTTACTAAAGTAGAGCGGGGACGGGCGTGGCCAGGATCTGAAAGGGTCAACCGAGAACGAACCGCGTGCGAACTAAATTAAGTTGCTGTAGCTCTAATGGCTTGCCTTCTATCTGCGGCCGAGTTATATCTCAACTTCAGAATAGTAATCTTATAATATCTATTATCTTGTCAATCATGTAAAGATAAAAATAATATCTTTAATAATCTGAATAAATATTCTCAAAAAAAGAAGTATCTTTCAAAGCCAAAAATTGGTATTGTGAAATTACACTAGATAATAAGACTATATCAATTAAACCATAGCCATATCGGCCTGGTCTTGAAATATATAATCCAAACTTTGTTTCAAGCAACGCGATAGCTAAACCTACGGGCCAATTTTGCGGAGGCCGAGCGAAACGTTGGTGGGAGGATTGTATGCAGGCAAATATTGTTATTTTTTTCGGCGTCGAGCCTTCGGGTTTTTATTTATTGTTATCATTGTTGTTTTGAAAACAGTAAAATTAACCAAAGGAACAGAACTTAAAATATACATCAGCCCGTGAACATAAATTCACTACTGATTCGGGTGAAGACGGCTACTGACGATCACTCCAAATGGAACGGTGAAACGGCGGAGTGGAGCGATTGGAGTTCGCTTGAAGCGAAGTTTTCAAGTGTCTCACTGACGTTTTTTCCCTCTCCATCATTCCATTTTTTAAAGACAGGCAGTGTATAATATAATATAATAAGTTCTGCGTTCATTTAACAATAATTATGCAACAATTATATCTATGTTCACGTAAACACGTATTTTATAATATTTACAGCCTACAAGTATTTTAGCGTACATATTAATATAACTTATGTGAATTAATGGGAATACAAATAGTACCTTTAAAATATCTAAAGCACTGATTAATTTAATTGTTATACCTCTCCCCCCAAAAGAAATTGTGGACTCTTTAATAATGGCTTAGAATATGAAAAAAAACCCGGTTAAAATGATCAACTGTAGTTCAATTAATACGTATGAGTAGAATTAACAGACCTCTTCAGCTATATAATAGCTGGCTTATTTTGGAAGTCAGATCCATGACGTACCACGACCTTTTTAGCACTTGGTAAAATACGACGTTGAAGAACATAGACCAGATGGATAGATGAAATAAACAAAGATATCAAAGTGCTGACTGCAAATCAACAGCCCAAGACAGACCTGGAACCAAGTTCAAACGACCAAACATCTTCAAGGTCTGAAGAGCTGGTTCAGAGAAAAGAGTGCGTTTCGTTCCAGCGCTGAAGTAAATAAACTTTGAGGAAAATAAGGAATCGCCTTATTTTAAACCTGAACGGGCCTCATAGTTCTCGGAAAGAAAATTATCGATTCGGTATCGATTGAATGTTTCGGCAATGTAAGTCGATATTTTTTTTTTCTTTTTTAGCAGAATTATCGTTTTTTATCAGAACGCTAAATTTCAGGAAAAATTGTAGCATTCAAACTTCTTTTCCTTCTTTATTGATTATACTAACAAAGTTTCGGACCGAACTAGTTCATTTTCAAGTCTAAAGTGATAATATAAGGTACACAAAACTTAGTCAACAATTATTGTATATCAACAAGAAAAAAAAAAATCTTAATAAATTTTATATAATAAATAAATTTTCTATATATGTCCAACAATTTCTATTTAAAAAATTAAAAATCACCATCTTCACTAGAAAGACCATCTCATAAAACTACCATTGGTAAAATAATTGATAAATAGCAAAATAAACATTTATAAATAAAAGTTATTTCATAATATACCTGCATATTGCCTTCATAATATACCTGCATATTGCCTTCATAATATACCTGCATATTGCCTTCATTACTTTTTATTATCTAATCCAAATCTAGATTATTGCTAATTGCTTTTTTAACTATACATTAATTGTATGTGTGTATTTTAAACAATACGTTCTGCGTTCATTTAACAATAATTAATGGAACGAATATGAACTATCGATGATTGAATTATCTTAGCATATCGTTCCCTTTACTTCTCCTGGTCTTACCAATGGTGGTGTTATGACATGGTTGTTTTAGTGAAAATAGTGATTTTTAATCTTTTTGAAATAGTAATTGTTGGATATATATATATATATATATATATATATATATATATATATATATATATATATATATATATATATATATATATATAATTTATTTATTATATAATATTTATTAAGGTTTTTTATGTACAGTAATTGTTGACTAAGTTTTGTGTACCTTATATTATCACTTTAGACTTGAAAATGGACTAGTTCGGTCCGAAACGATGTTAATGTAATCAATAAAGAATGAAAAGAAGTTTGAAAGGTACGATTTTCTCTGAAATTTAGCGTCTTGATAAGATTAAAATAACCTTTCGTCGTCTTGGTAAGATTAAAATAACCTTTCGTCACGGGCAGTTAGCTGAGCTATATATCAGCAATTATTATTTTTTATTTTATTCATATAGAAGATCTTTAAATTCAAACAATCCTTCCAAAGCATATTTACCCATCGACTCAGTGCTCATTACTTTTATGTCTCATTTAAACGGTCAAAGGTAACGCGTCAGTAGCTGGCATTTAATGTCGTTGCAATACTATGACACTATCAGGTTTGACGTCATAGTTGACAGTCCCTATAGCTACTGCCTTTACTGTCAGCAACAGACAGTCCCTATAGCTACTGTCTTTACTGTCAGCAACAGACAGTCCCTATAGCTACTGTCTTTACTGTCAGCAACAGACAGTCCCTATAGCTACTGTCTTTACTGTCAGCAACAGACAGTCCCTATAGCTACTGTCTTTACTGTCAGCAACAGACAGTCCCTATAGCTACTGTCTTTACTGTCAGTAACAGACAGTCCCTATAGCTACTGTCTTTACTGTCAGCAACAGACAGTCCCTATAGCTACTGTCTTTACTGTCAGCAACAGACAGTCAACTGTCGTTCTTATATTTCTATCATACCTACCTATCAACCTAAACTTATTTAATTATCAGCTGAATTATTAATGAAATTGAAATTGATTCTGTCCAACGTTTTGACGTTAATTTAATTCTTGAAGGGGGAATAACAGTTGTGTGTGTGTTTTAGCATTTAATATCAATTTTTAATTAAGTATTTAGATTTATTTTAATTAATTTTGTTTATTATAATATTATATTGAATAATAGTATTATTAATTATTAATAATATTAGTAAATTATAATTAATTAAATTTATTATTGAAATTAAGTTTTAGATTTATTTATTTTTTTATAAATAACTCGCCCTTGTTAAAACAATAATGATATCAGCTGTTCTTTTAGTGCAGTGTTCGGTCAGCTATTCTACATACGTAATTTGTCCAACTGTTGCCAGGTTTACTGTCAGCGTGTAGACAAGGGCACTACCGCACTGTTTCGCTGCCGTGACAGTACTACCACGACAGAATATGTAAACTTGGCTTTGTAGGCTTTTCCCGCCTATTTCGATCGCAGCGATGCTATGGTCATTATATGGACCGGGTTCAGGTATATTATGAAGAATGATAAATTCGTCGAAGGAAGAATACGTCCTGTTTTCAATAACTCGATTTAATAATATATATATATATAGTAGTCCATATCTCCCACTATAACCTCCCGTCTCACCTCCACAGCCCCTGAGGGTCCCACATCGACGAGAATGACATAAATAATGGTGTTTGGTTTGGGCCTTGGGGTACCCCTGCATCCATTATGTCTCCTCTGTAGTCCATTATCTCGGATATTTACAGACTGAAAATGATATCGGTGGACCCAATGGCTCTCTCCTGTTGACATTAGGACCTTTCCAACACCAATCCAAGGCTGAACCAGCTTTCGATTACTAAGTCAACAAGTCAACTGCCCATCGACTAGGCAAGTAAATGTAAAATTTTGCATCGAGTTAAACACGAATAATGCTAGTGAACTGGCTGTAGTAAAATATATTTGTACTAAAAGGATAAAAAAACAAAACAAACAAAACAAATAATAAATAACGAAAACATTGGTGGCAGTGAAGACACAAAGAAACATTTATCGACTACTGACGTTTCGGCCCATATTGCGACTGTGGCGATGCTGGAAGGACTGGTCTCCAGCGATAATGACTATGGAATGATGAATGAATCGTTCCTTAAGGCGATCACTGAGGATCAATCCTCTCCACCCCAAATGGAACGTGGAACGACCGTTATTGTGGAAAACTGATGGAGGGGAACGATGGAGTGCACAGTTTCTGGGCTTTGCTATAGTAATAAATAATAATAATAAATTGATGGCCAGTAAAGACAATTTAGTTAAAATTTACGATATTTATTGTAAAAAATGTGCCACAAAAATATTTATATGAATAATTTACGATTTTCTTTATTATTTATTATTAATTATGTTATATATCACGTTGAACCCCAAGGCGGTCCCTGGGACCGCAAGCTAACCTGCGCGAGGGACCAGCGTGGGCCCTGGTACCACGTCTCTGTTGTTATTTCAGTGAGGGAGGGATATAATACCATAATACTCTTGGTTCATGAAAATTTTTTTAAAAATATTTTCTTCTGATTGCTTTACTATTTTTTTTTCATATAATACTAAATTCACCTGTTAATTTACGTTTATGTTGGCTTTCATTTACTTGGTTATTTATTTAATGAACTATTATTAAGATTTTTTTACAATGTCATAAGAAAACGTGTATAAATAATTCAGTGTCATTTGGAAATTATAACAATAATAGGTATATATTATTTAAAAGTTATTTTATTTATTAATAAACATTATAAAACTTTGTTACAGTTACGACCATTTTTATAATTGTATAAATGTCGGTTTTGAAATATGAAAAAATTGTTCCAACATGCGTACATTATTAATCTACGATGCAATAGTAAGTATTTTGTAGAGAGTCATCACAATACGTCATTACTAGGAATAGGATTTTGTAGAGAGTCATCAGAATACGTCATTACTAGGAATAGGATTTTGTAGAGAGTCATCACAATACGTCATTACTAGGAATAGGATTTTGTAGAGAGTCATCACAATACGTCATTACTAGGAATAGGATTTTGTAGAGAGTCATCACAATACGTCATTATTAGGAATAGGATTTTGTAGAGAGTCATCAGAATACGTCATTACTAGGAATAGGATTTTGTAGAGAGTCATCACAATACGTCATTATTAGGAATAGGATTTTGTAGAGAGTCATAAGAATACGTCATTACTAGGAATAGGATTTTGTAGAGAGTCATAACAATACGTCATTACTAGGAATAGGATTTTGTAGAGAGTCATCACAATACGTCATTACTAGGAATAGGATTTTGTAGAGAGTCATCACAATACGTCATTACTAGGAATAGGATTTTGTAGAGAGTCATCACAATACGTCATTACTAGGAATAGGATTTTGTAGAGAGTCATCACAATACGTCATTACTAGGAATAGGATTTTGTAGAGAGTCATCACAATACGTCATTATTAGGAATAGGATTTTGTAGAGAGTCATCAGAATACGTCATTACTAGCAATAGGATTTTGTAGAGAGTCATAACAATACGTCATTACTAGGAATAGGATTTTGTAGAGAGTCATCACAATACGTCATTACTAGGAATAGGATTTTGTAGAGAGTCATCACAATACGTCATTACTAGGAATAGGATTTTGTAGAGAGTCATAACAATACGTCATTACTAGGAATAGGATTTTGTAGAGAGTCATCACCATACGTCATTACTAGGAATAGGATTTTGTAGAGAGTCATCACAATACGTCATTACTAGGAATAGGATTTTGTAGAGAGTCATCACAATACGTCATTACTAGGAATAGGATTTTGTAGAGAGTCATCACAATACGTCATTACTAGGAATAGGATTTTGTAGAGAGTCATCACAATACGTCATTATTAGGAATAGGATTTTGTAGAGAGTCATCAGAATACGTCATTACTAGCAATAGAATTTTGTAGAGAGTCATAACAATACGTCATTACTAGGAATAGGATTTTGTAGAGAGTCATCACAATACGTCATTACTAGGAATAGGATTTTGTAGAGAGTCATCACAATACGTCATTACTAGGAATAGGATTTTGTAGAGAGTCATAACAATACGTCATTACTAGGAATAGGATTTTGTAGAGAGTCATCACAATACGTCATTACTAGGAATAGGATTTTGTAGAGAGTCATCACAATACGTCATTACTAGGAATAGGATTTTGTAGAGAGTCATCACAATACGTCATTACTAGGAATAGGATTTTGTAGAGAGTCATCACAATACGTCATTACTAGGAATAGGATTTTGTAGAGAGTCATCACAATACGTCATTACTAGGAATAGGATTTTGTAGAGAGTCATCACAATACGTCATTACTAGGAATAGGATTTTGTAGAGAGTCATCACAATACGTCATTACTAGGAATAGGATTTTGTAGAGAGTCATCACAATACGTCATTACTAGGAATAGGATTTTGTAGAGAGTCATCACAATACGTCATTACTAGGAATAGGATTTTGTAGAGAGTCATCACAATACGTCATTACTAGGAATAGGATTTTGTAGAGAGTCATCACAATACGTCATTACTAGGAATAGGATTTTGTAGAGAGTCATCACAATACGTCATTACTAGGAATAGGATTTTGTAGAGAGTCATCACAATACGTCATTACTAGGAATAGGATTTTGTAGAGAGTCATCACAATACGTCATTACTAGGAATAGGATTTTGTAGAGAGTCATCACAATACGTCATTACTAGGAATAGGATTTTGTAGAGAGTCATCACAATACGTCATTATTAGGAATAGGATTTTGTAGAGAGTCATCAGAATACGTCATTACTAGGAATAGGATTTTGTAGAGAGTCATAACAATACGTCATTACTAGGAATAGGATTTTGTAGAGAGTCATCACAATACGTCATTACTAGGAATAGGATTTTGTAGAGAGTCATCACAATACGTCATTACTAGGAATAGGATTTTGTAGAGAGTCATCACAATACGTCATTACTAGGAATAGGATTTTGTAGAGAGTCATCACAATACGTCATTATTAGGAATAGGATTTTGTAGAGAGTCATCAGAATACGTCATTACTAGGAATAGGATTTTGTAGAGTCATCACAATACGTCATTACTAGGAATAGGATTTAGTAGAGAGTCATCACAATACGTCATTACTAGGAATAGGATTTTGTAGAGAGTCATAACAATACGTCATTACTAGGAATAGGATTTTGTAGAGAGTCATCACAATACGTCATTACTAGGAATAGGATTTTGTAGAGAGTCATCACAATACGTCATTACTAGGAATAGGATTTTGTAGAGAGTCATCACAATACGTCATTACTAGGAATAGGATTTTGTAGAGAGTCATCACAATACGTCATTACTAGGAATAGGATTTTGTAGAGAGTCATCACAATACGTCATTACTAGGAATAGGATTTTGTAGAGAGTCATCACAATACGTCATTACTAGGAATAGGATTTTCATTTAAGTAAATATAGTTTTTTTACAAAGATATCAACTCATTTTTATGTTTTGGCATTTTTTATCAATTTAAACCAATTTAAATTTACATATTTCACTCCGAATTGATTATTTTTGTTTACATCAGAACATGAATAAGGATGAGTACGAGAAAAATAAAGATCCTAAAATATCAGTTGACTTTCAATGATGTTTAACAGAATTTACTAAAATTGATTGTACTTTTCTTTCCGTTATTATTAAGTTCTAAGTTTCCTCAACATTTAATTTTTACTCAGAGCGACGTAGTTTATACTTTAGTGCCAATCTGTGAGTCGGAAGAAATTCATACGAATTTAAAATATAATTCCCAGTGTCATGATTTTTGCTTTTTTTTTTTTAATGAGTAATGTCGAAAAGAAGCTAAAGATCGGGTAGCGAAATATCCCGAATGTAGCAATTAATAGCAATTTGTTCTGTTCTGAGAGAATTTAGAAGGGGCACGTGTGGGAAAAACGAGTTATCTGAAAATGAAGTCTGAATATTGTTGAATGGAAGAAACTATGATTCACTTGTTAAAAGGGCAATGAGTTTTAAATTTGATTATTCATAGATGTGAAGTAGGATTATTCATAGAGTAAAAATATGAATTATTTATATATATATATATATATATATATATATATATATATATGTATATATTAAAATTGTAGTTAACTTAAGTCACTCAACCTGATGGGATACCTCAAGCTTTATTTAAATTTATTTATTATGTCTCCATTATTGCGTAAATATAAAAAGAAATCAAATTTACTTCATTCTTTCATTCATATCCCGAATGAAACGTTGAGGCATGGTGGAGATAATTTATATTATTCTTGCTTTGACTAGTCCGTTTCTACAACGCAAATTACTCAACATATTGGTCCAGCCCCTGACAGAATAGACAAAGAAAAACAATCGATACTGAAGCAAAGTTTCATTACGCCATCTACAAGTGGAGACTGTAACCTCCCCTTTTGCTTAGATTTGGGTAGGGCATTTGTAAGAACCGATATCCCTTTGCGCAAAATAAACAATCCCTCTCTCAAAGGCTTTTTGGAAAATATGTTTCGGGGAAACAAATGAAATGAACCAGCTTGAGAAAAAACTATCTGGAAGATGTAGACCAGGAAACACTTGCGAAAATTCGAGTGAATGTCAAGGAATGACCTATTTGAGTTTCAGTTGACGAGTCGAATCATTTTGAAGGCCGGTGTATTATAAATATCATCTTTGGTACACTCTGCCCAAATTCCTCTTCAAAGTCATTTCTCCTAAATTGCCAAGAGTTGGAAAAGTGCAATCATGAATCTTGTTTGTCCAAAATGTATGCTACTTGAAAAAGTGTTATTGTTTTTGCCAGGCGGCGCTCCGTACATGATTAAAGCAGGAAAGTCCATTACAGTGGCTTATCCTATAATGGTTCATGTCACACACATTTTGCACGCGTTCCATCGTGTTTCTCAAGTTGTTCGTTCTGGATTCTCGGAGATAAATTTGTTTATTTCATCTGTTAAAGAGCCTTTTTTAAAGCTCCAAACTGAGTGCAATATTTCAAGGAAAATTACTCTCAACTGTTAGTTCAGGTAAGTTTATTACCTGGAGATACGGAACTTGGTTGGAGTCTACTGAGTAAATACTACACCAAGAAATTTGACAAAATAGAGGACGTTGTTTCAAACCTAGATGGTAATTCAGTCGCAGCAATATCGCGAGTTTAGAAATCCTATTTTGAAAAATAAACTTTCATTACCAACAATTTCACTTTCATCGCACTCAACATCACGCAGTTTGAATTACACAGTGTGCCTTTATTAAAAACATAGAACTTATAAATGAAGCAATTCGAAAAATGGAAGACACCTCAGGGAAAACAGGAAACAGAATTCGGATGAAACTGCAGAGAGTCTTAAAAAACAATCGAGGTAGAAAAGAAATGCTGCATATTCCCAAAGTCATTAGTGGAAAGGAGATGGCAACGAAAGGAGATGGCAACGAAAGGAGATGGCAACGAAACTATCAATCGCAACTGTCAACCCTTTCGAAGCGGAAACTTTCTGAAACGCTTCAGTTACTCATGTACTTCAGTAGACGCGAGCGTCCTTTCATGTCGTTACTAAGAACCAATCGGCATAATTTTACCTTTGAAAATTTAAATTACATTTCATTTTCAACTGTTTTTCTGATAATGAGTAGTTTTAAATGTTTAAATTACATAACTTTATTATCTTTACATATTTCTCATATTCTGTTCAAATTATCTTCACATATTTGTTTTAAAATTACTACACATCGACGTCGTTTTTTGAAAAAAATTAGCAAACTTTATAGGAAATACGTGAAACGATTTTTCCCCAAATAGCAAATTTTTTTTTTAAATTTTATACCTTACTGTATTCAATAGGTGGGTTATTAAGGCGGCAAAACCTTTATAATTACAATATATTTTAAAGGCTTCTAGCACTGGTTAAGACTACTGAGAGTGGTTAGTATTTGGTGCTTTCGTCATCAATAGTCGATGTTTAGATCATTCCCATTTTTTTTCTCGATATATTGTGAGAGTGAATCGATTAAGGCGGGGTTTAGATCCCATAATAAATTGAAACCCAAATTTTGATTTTTTGGCGCTTAACCCTTTTTCAAAAAACGACGTCGATATAATATTTGTACATATTTGGCATTTTTAATCAGGTGAAAATCCTCGCCCTAGTTATTACGTTACGTTAGGAGGCTATTCAAGGAAGGAGATTCCATTATTTTAACTGGGCGACAGACTACCCAGCGATATTTTATGGGTTCTGTGGTATTTTATCGTCTACTGAATTCTAGAAGTCAAATTATGCAAAAACATATTTATACTGCTAAAGTAGTTTATGTGTGATTTCCAATAATTTAAATTTTATTTTTATGAATTGAGAAAAAAAAACTCCTTTTCCAGGGGACCAATCGGCATCGAACCTTTGGGTTCGCTAAGCGTTTTATTTATTTATGAAAGAATTATTATTAATTTTATTTTGGATGGTTTTATAAAGTAAAATTTCTTTCTGAAATTACTATATTATTAAAAGATTTCTTACATCATTTTGTCAACGTTTTGGGAAATTACACCATCTGCAGGACAAGCTCTCAATATGAACTGAACAACATTATTAGAATTCGCACTATTTATTCTGAAATATACTTAACAATTATCGCATAACAATTAATTTATGTACTCTTATACGTTAAGTATTTCATGCCTTCTATTATAATTATCTTTATCCAATCTTATTATCATGCTCACATCCGTAATCTATAAATTGTAGACTATATAACTATTTTTTAAAAATCTGTGTAAAAAGTAATAAATTTTTCATATGTTCCATTGTCACAATGCACTTTCTTGGAAATAGACTTTGCTTTATTCTCTATTATTCTTTTTTCATACTCTCTCTAAGTATTATTTATAACTACCGATTCAATATTTGTCTTCTTGTTCCTTTATTCCTTTATTTTCTTGATGATACGTGTAGTTTCAATTGTTCTTCTATTTTTTGTATTATACCTTATCTATATTTTTGTATTTTCAAAATCAAAATTATAAGAAGATTCAGTTAGACATTTCATTTCATAAAACAACACGAAATATTCTTATTTAGTTTTTATTATTGTTGTTTTATGTTGTTGGAGAATGTTCTGTGATCTCTGCTTTTGTGTAATATTATGTTTTATTCCTAATTGGTGAAAAGTATCTGTTTAATTGTATACTACTATTTTGTAGACTCGAGTATTTGTTTTGGAACTTTATAATCGTATGTCATATATATATATATATATATATATATATATATATATATATATATATATATATATATATATATATATATATATATAATATGTTATGCATTTATTGTATGTAATTATTATGAAGAAGCAAGACTTGACTAATAAAGCTTTAGCAGCTGGACGAAGCGGCCACCCCCGCAATTTTATGAGGTTCCACGTGTTAGAGAGTTGAAATTAAACGAATGATGCTAATGCTCTTGTTCGGAATAACTTGGACCTGATCAATTCCTCGAATGTCGAATCTTATGGATTTAAGGCAGGATTTCGTCAGAGCATTTGCTCGTTGGATCTTATTACCATTATTCTGTTTAAAATATATAAAAAGCGTATAATAATATTAATAGCTATTTATATATATTTAAAAATATAATTCGATGATGAGGTGAGAAGTGCGAGCTGCCGTGGAAGAACACGTGACAGACGAGACCCTCTGATCTCGGGCGAGCTCCTCCAATCAATAGCCAGCCAGATCTGTGACGTCAGCACCAGCCGCCGGATTTGAATACCCGCTGCTCCTAACTCCTGGGGTGCGGCGGAAGAGGATGAGGAATATTCTGGCTACTGAAGAGCAATGGGGCCTCCAGGAGCATCGCCTGGGTAATGCACTTTCTCTAGAATCTTTAAAAAATATAACTCAGTACTTGATATTTCAACACAATACTTAATCAGTTGATATCTGCGTGATGGTATAGAAGGATCAATCTAATTAGGGATTGATGAATTATTTGCCACTTCTATAAATTTGTTTTTATTGAAATCTAGTTTTGAATGTTATAGATGAATGTATTTAGTCACTGATTTTAGTTAAAAACTGGAATATCACTAAATCAGAGATCAAAGGAACATATGCGGGCATATAATAAGACAGAGAATTCCAACTTTGCAATTCATTTAAATGAAAAAGCCCATAAATTCATCAAAGACTCAGGAGTTAAATTAATACATCACGTTGAAAACAATCCCAAATTAAATATATATGAAGTACTTGAAATAATAAAATCTTTTAAATCCAATTCAGATTTTTGCTTAAATGGCCAAATAAATATCTGCAATAGTCCGATATTAAATTGATTCCCATATATTACAGAAAAAAAAATGACTCACCAGAATTACTGGAAAACCCCCGACCCCTAACCCTTTACCTATAAACACCCCACCTTTCTTCCATTACTACTTCAGTGCGTGAACAAACCAATACAAACTTTTCTACGAGTACCAACATGTATTTGATTTCTTGTCTTAATTAAATTCATAATTCATAAAAATGTTTTATAATACTAATTTATATTCCACTTGATTTAATATGCATAATAATACCAAACTGTATTTTGAATTTTTGTGTGTTTTTAGAACTGAAGATGAATGTATAACATTCGAAACTAGTTTTCAATAAAAATAAAATCATAGAAGTAGCAAATAATTAATCAATCCCTAATTACAATAGTTAATGATCCAACTTCCGCATGAGCCATAAACAAGTCAAATCAATTAACTCCACTTTCATATCCTGAATGTATTTGGTAGTTTTAGATAGAGAGTTATCAATTAGTATAGGCAGCTTTATATTATCACAATATACGTATTTATAAATAGTTTAAATCATTGCAAGTAAGTATTTATAAATAACTTCTAAACGTAAAAAGCGGGCATCGACCTGGCCAGCCCCTTTGGGACGCTTACTTTCTCTTTTAGGGTTCCAAGACTTTTAGCATGTGCCAGTCAACTCATACCGAAAATCAACTGATATCACGTATCATACTATAATAATTGCAGTAAACAGCTGGTTACTTTTCACTTCTTCCTTTTAAAACCTTCTCCTTTTCTCTCCCCACCACTTTATTCACAGATAAAGATCCTAATACTCTAGTGCTAGCAAGCAGTAATAGAAAAGCTGTAATGTAGAAGGTGTCTTGTAGCGATAGTCTAGTAGTCTGTAGTAAGTATATCTGTTACGAGTTAAGGCAGATGCCGATAGAAATAGTGGTAAGATGTAATCTCATACTTGATCTATGTCTCTCATGTAATCTCATACTCTCATGCTTTCAGTTTCTCGTTGCCATTCAAGATTTCTATTACAATAAAACTTCGATCAGCCGTCACCTTCAGGACAATGGATGTGACGGTTAAGCGAATCGACCGACGAAAGAAATTTAATTACAAAAATACCTTATTCTATAAATAACAATTGACTCTAATTTTAGTATAAACACGAATTAAATACGTTTGCAATATAAAAACTTTTTTTATTGAAAAACTACAAAAGAAATGACATTTTTCTGTTGCACTGTAACTTACACGAATGCCATGAATAAAATAAAGTTTAGTAATATAGAAAATTTCTTAATTTGTCTAATAAGAATTCAAATGGAACAGTATATGAACAATACTACGAATCTATAAAAAAATATCGCATTATGCTTCAAACTATTAAATCAAATGTGATATTTACAACGGCATCAGTCACAACTGGTGCTTTAGATTGCGAGATGATGAAAGGAATGGGGTATTAGCGCGTATTTCCTCAAAATTTATTAGTTTACAATTTTTTTATAAGCCCCTTTTTTCATTCTTGTTGAACAATATTTCCGATATCTTATGCCTATGCATGTAATTAGTTTATGCATGTATGTAGTTATGTTTTTAAAAAACCAATTCGACTTTCTCAATAATTTTTATATGATAAAATAAGGTGTATATGCTATTAATTTGCGCTTTTTATTACTCTACGTTAGATAATTATTTTTCTAATATTCTGTTAATTTTCCTTTGAAATATTCACACAGTTTTTGGATTCTACAATACGGACGGTTAACAGAAACTGACGGATAAACGAGTGACGATAAATCGAAATTATACTGACTTCTTTTCAATTTCCGAAACATCCTAATTTCCATTAAGACTAGTGTGGTGGTTGCATAAAGAACGTTATTTCTTATTAAATGCCGTTAAATAATAAATTTCAATTATTCTGCTATAGCTTTAAATATTAACCACATTTGCCCTCTGGGTCCCATGGCTCTGGGCCCCGCAATCCATAGGGCACCCTTTCTCTTGTAAATGTTCAATTTTTTTTTAAATGTTTCTTACTGTTCAAGTATTAAATACAATAACGATTTTAATTAGTATTTTGTCTGCTCCTTTTGATAACCCTAAGTTGCTCACAAAAAAATCCCTAGTGTGGAAGGCCCCCATATCTTAAAGTCCCACGGGCCTTCACTTGGTTAAATACCACCCTGATATTAACCTGATTTTATAAATGTATTTAAAGTTAAAAATAATTGTAGTAATAACCATTTCTTGAACAATATTCTTACTTATTAATTTCTTTATGTTAACAGATGAAAGCTATATCGGCAATAATACATTCTGATATGTCTATTGAAATTTATATTTTAAAAAGAATATTAAAATAGAATATCATTTTAAACAATTATTTTATCCCTTTACTCCATTTTATGTTTTATGAACTTGATCGGTTTGGTAATTGAAAGGCTCATATATCGAAATTGAAAGTTCAATGAGAAAAAAAAAATCGAAATATGAACTGTTTATTATGAAAGGTATTCCAATCCATTTATTAGTGAATCGAGATGTTTATCGATTTTAATCAATTAAAAATAGCAGTGTAGTTGGTTTTTAATTGAATTAAAAAAGGATGAGAATCTTGATTGTTCAAGAGTTTATGTGTGTTCATGTAGGTGGAAGGGGAGGTCTGACATATTTTTTCTTTCAGGATATGTATAGTTGTATTGGTGTGAGGTACGGTCTCTTATTGATACGTCTTTTTAGCTGTTGATGTGAGATGTACTGCATTCTGTCTGACTATATGTAATTTTTATTATTTTTTTGTCTAGATGATGCCTGAATCGGCGAAACGTTGAATGGTTAGTTGTTTACATTTATTAAAGAGACTCAAGGTTTCTTGAGTGGAATCTATCCTAACAATTATTTTATGTCTGTTGTTGATTTTTGCTCTAATTTATTAATTAACTTAACTTTTATTCGTTCCTTAAATATATACTGTTATTATTCCTTAATTAAAAACTGCGAAAGTTTATAGTTTCTTAACTCAAATTAATATTTATATTGATGTAATACAATTTTAAAATTATTCGAATCATGAAGTTTGTAGCATTTGTCCAAGATACATGAATCTGATTAAATAAAAACCTAATCATTACAGCATAGATTAATCAGCTTCATATGATGTAATAAAAAAATAAATGATTACAAAATAAGTACTGTGTTAACTAGAGCATGACTGTAATTTGAACAGTAATATGGATTGAACTTAAGGCCAACAACTATCGCAGCCCCCGCCATCTTGTGAACTGAATGGCAGTACAGTGACCTTATCAGGCTTGGCATGATAGTAGACACTAACTGTCATGATAGTGACAGAAACTGTCAAGATTAACCATATAATGTCAACTATCGCACCTTGTCTATCTTATCAATTTTAATGGTGATTGAGCATTTATATTTTATAATGTTGTGTTTTGATTATTTCTGAACTAGAAATTGATTCTATCATGATAATTCTTGGAGAAGGAATAAAACTGTACAGTCGGACCTCTATATATCGAAGACGAAAGTTCCTTGGAAAAAATTCGATATAAGAAATTTTCGAAATAGAGAAAGATTGCAATTATTCAACTTTTTTAGGCTAAAACAATTACAGATATTCTTTAGGATTAAAGAAGTATCAAAGGCAATTTTTTAGGGTTAAAGAAAAAGAAAGCTGAACGACCAATAGCGTTTGTTTGAGAAATTGTGCAAGTTACATCTGTGATTCCAGATTTTTTACAAATTTACATTTATAATTTAATAAGGGCATGTATTAAAAATATGCAAACATGCACAAAAATTAATTTATTTTTGCTTTCGCGCAAAATAGCTTCTAATGTCTTTTTGCGTATAATTCATCAGCGAAGTTATGTTTAGGAGCAATGTTCACAACAAGAAAGGCAAAGTTGAGCTGAACATTTGTTTTTCTTATTTAATTATTACCCATTCTTATGTACGTAAACTAAGGGCTTTTTTTGACAATCACATTTTATTTTTTCTTAAATGGGAATTTTCTGTTCGATATATAGAAATTTTATTTGATTTACAGACATTTTTTTCTTATAAAAATTCAAGTTTCCTAAAAAAAGTTCGATATGTAGAGGTTCGACTGTAATTTTTTTTTTTTTTTTTTTTTGTTAGCATTCATTATATTTTATTATAATTAATAATTATATGCTATATTTTATAACTATAAATTATTATATTAATTTTTATTAATTTAGTTTACATTGAATTAGTTATTGGAATTGTTTTATTTTTATTATTGTCTAGAATATCTTTTTTTTTATTGTAGTGTTCTGCCAGTACAACATCCTCCATTTTTCCTAATCACTGTCACCAGGTTTACTATCAACCTGTAGATAAGGACAGTGCTGCACCGCCTCACTATCGTGATAGTACTACCATGGCAAAAGACTCTTCTAAACAAGGTTTTAGAGAGGATGTTGCGAGCTATATTGGCGTAAATATTTTTTTTTAATTATCAAAATGGTGGCTTATATTTTTTAAACAGTTTTGGCTTATACCTTCGATTTAGTATTATTTTTCGATTCTTACTTTTAGAGGATAACACCTGCTTACAATTAGTAAACATTATCCACAGCCATGTCACAGATGAACGCACTGTACACTAAACTGTTGTTGGTGTAAATGTTTGCGAAGAGCCGTTGTCACAGGAGAGGAAGGGGGGAGGGGGAGATCAGTTTAGGCTAAGTGACGTTTAATTAAAGTTGCTTATATCCAATCACTCACTCACATTCCGGGTCTCGAACCTCGACCTATTGCCTCTCTGTTCTTGTTGTTCGCTGCAATCCAATTCGATAAATCGAGTTATATAAATAATTTATATTCCCTATCGATTCTCTCCTAGGCTCAATTATTGGATTATTTATCCACAATTGAAATATTTATGAATAGTTGAATTATTTATTCACACTTGTATACTAAAACTATAACGGTATTTGTTAATAAAACAGAGGACTACTTTAATATTCAGTGCAACCGTTATACTCGTATTCCGATGAATAGAAACATAAATCGGATAAACAAATTGAATATTTAAAAGGAGTATTTTCCTTTCATCTCTCCCAATATCGAAATTTTTATTATTCAATTAACCGATTCGACTGATAGCTTTATGCAACTTGACCCTCGCACATATGATGAATTTATTATATTATAAAGTTCTGAACATATTTTATTTCTGAAACTAGAATAACCCAGATATTTTAATTTTTCTGTAGCAGACTAAATTCAGGATTAAGAGTGGCACAGTGCAAGTACTATCCTATCTTGCTAAATAGATACGGTGGTGCTCTCTGTGGTAAGATGCTAAAACTTTTTATTTTATTTAACTAATCTTGTTTACATTACTTTCTGTTGTCGGTTGATGGATATTTTATTTATTCAAGTGAATCTTACGTTTTGTTTATTTTTCACATATTTAGTTAACTCATCATGCCTAAAATTAGCGAAGAATCAACATTATGTGAAAGTTTGGCGTATGGCTGTTTTTTAGAACTTTTAAATTGTGAAGGTGTTGAAAATGTTTTGAACGTGGAAACATTTTACTAATGTGTGTTGAAAGTTGCTTAACGTTACCTTAACCTTACCTATACCTTTCCAATCAGGATCGGTAATAAAATCTATAGAGTGCTATAATTGAGTTTTACTGGACTTGGACGGGTTAACAAATAACTATTTGGCAATTTGAGACCTCATTCAGACATCTGCGCGTTACAATATGGCGGCGATTTAGCGGAGGAACACTGCATTAAGCACACAATAATTTCATAATAACGTATAAAAGTACATGTACTATTGGAAATGTTCGTTTTTAGATGTTACAGGCTTATTATTATCGCAATTAGATAATAATAATTTTGGTACAACTTTGCAAGAGGGGCACGTTATCACTGGTTCCTCTCGAACTTACCCGAAGGTCGCCGGACTAGCGTACTCTAGTGCCATTTGTGCTAACTAACTGTTTTGCATTCAGTTTAAACATTCGTGTTCATTGGAATTATTAAAAATATTACTAATTTAATTAGATATTATTTAAAATTATTAGTGCTGTCGATGGATCCTTTTCAGTTGAGATCGTGGCCTTACCGTAATTTCAATTATTACAGTTTTAATTAGATCACAGCTGTCGACTTCCGCTCGCTAAGCTTGCTCAAGAGATAAACAAACCCCAAAAGTTTCTTTTCGGTTGAGGTCGGGTCCTTACCGTAATTTATCACTCCTTTAAATTCGTACTACAACTTCCCCAGATCAGCGGAAGTCGACAGCACTAACAATTTTAAATCATGTGTAATTAAGACAGTAATAATTCCAAAGAATACGAATGTTAAATATGAATACAAAGCAGTTGGTTAGCACAAATGGCGCTAGAGTGTGCTAGTCCGGCGACCTTCGGGTAAGTTCGGGAGTAACCAGTGATAACGCGCCCCTCTTGGAAAGTTGTACCATAATTTTATCCAATTTTTTTTAATATAATCATTTTAAGTGTTATCGTGTTCCAATATTTCGTGAGTCATAGGCCCACTTGTACTTTTATTTTTATAATTTATTATGAAATAAAGTAAAGTACAAGATGTTTTATAGTTGTTATATATTTTTAAAACATTATTATAATTTTGAAACAGGGTAACATTTAAAATAGTTAAATTAAAAAAACGGTAAGTTGAAAAAAAAATGAATAAAATTATTATTATCTTATGACGATAAGTAACTTGTAACCTCTAAGCACGAACCTTTCCATTTTTTTTTTTTCCATTACTTTGTTATGAAATAGGGCCCAGCTGTATTAAACTGAGCCTGTGATTTGAATTATTTGAAATATCTTCTATAATATTTAGCATGCTATTACTTAAATACGGCGAATAGCCCAAACAGAACGATTTAGCATGCCTGTATGGAAATTTTCAATGGCCAGATTCTCACTTATGTCCTTTACGTCGGCGGTTATAGCAACACCCTCACTCAGCCTTCAATAGATCTCCTCCAGCTGTGCTTTGCAGGCACCATCAGGAGAGAAAACTATCGTATCATATAGATATTGAACAATCATGTAAAATCACTCCTTACCATTGATATACAGAATGTAGTTTTATACGACAGGAGGATATTTTGAACTGGTTTGAAGGGGTATACAATATTTAATTAGGGATTGATAAATTATTTGCCACTTCTATAAATTTGTTTTATGGAAAACTAGTTTCGAATGGTATACATTCATATTCAGTTCTAAAAACACAAAAACAAATTCAAAAATAAGCATTTCAAAATATAGTTTGGTATTATTATACATATTAAATTAGATTAATATAAATCAGTATTATAAAACATTTATGAATTATGAATTTAAATAAATGTCATTGATAATTCATTAAATGAATTGCAAAGTTGGAATTCTCTGTCTTATTATTATATGCACGTGGATATAATATATTTGGTCAGTGTTGTCAAGCTGTTACAGTGACATGTGCTATCTCTAATCTGTGTTTATATAAACCTATGTTTTTTTCGTCCTGATGATACCTGAATTGGAAAAACATTTACTGGTTAGTCATTTGCCTGTTATTTCAGAGACTCGAAATTTTGTTTTGAATCTTCTAGTAATAACCTAATATACAATCAGCAATTGTAATTATTATCATAATAGAAGATTGAAATGATGATAGTTTTAGCAACAAGCCTTAATGTAGTTTTATAGTTAGGCTGTTGAAGTGAGATGTGCTAACTCTTGTTTATTTAGTCGCATGCTTTTCCATTCTGATGATACCTGAATTGGAAAAACATTGACTGTTTAGTTATTTCACTATTTTTTTAAAGAACTGTAGTTTTCTATTTTAAGTCTGTATTTATGTGATCCTATCGTTTTCAGTCCTGGTGAAGTCTGAATTGGCTAAACGTTGTCTGGTTAGTTATTAATTGGTATCTGAGAGACTTGAGGCTTGGTAATGATCCGGTTATATCAAACTGAAACAAAAATAGTGAATTAGCAAACCTGAATAATATTCAACATCATTGAGGCACTCAGTTGGAAAACATGACCCTTTTACAATGTTAAAATGTTTGTTAGTCACATTTTTTACCTTTAACCGACCAGGGCGGATCTAGAGGAAGTTTTTATTAAGGAGGGGCCTATCAGGACAGGGCCGGACTTAGGATTTTTGCTGGGGGAAGGGAGAAGGGCAACATCAATTTTGCCATTCCTTTTTTCATCCTTCCTCCCCTCCAGCAATAAAAGCCAACAGTTTTATAGCAGTATTGTATGTAGTACATTTCGAACTAAATAATATTATAACATACACATTAAGATTGACTGAATCTGAATTAAGGTCAATACTAAACCTAAAAATAAAATTTAACTCGATATTTGCCACCCCCTAAATTTTAAAGCCCCCTCCCCTAGTTCCGGATTTCATCCTTTTTCAGGGTGATTACAGAATTTGAGATATTTGTAGAGAAGGCCGAGATTTTGCCATGGTTTTTGGATATTTTTTAAATGTTTGTATATATTCCTCTTTTTTAATTTGCAATGCATATTTATAAGAAAATATGGGAAGGATGATATGTACAATTATGTGATTGTGTTGTCTTGACCTGAGCCAGGAGGGATTCATATAATTATCTCAGTAATTAATAACCCAATGACAATCGATACAGTTTGAACCAATTTAAAACTATTTCCACCTTTGTTACGATTAGGATTCCATTTATATGTCTCCAGCTACTTACCTTCTGGACCATATAAATGAGTTTCGTGTTTTCATCAGGTTTAAAAAATAATAAAACAGAACAAGTTTAACATACTTATTTTATTTTAATTAGTAAAAAATGCAATAGAAATTGATAATTTTTTATTTATTTATTTTTAACCTGGGCCTCTCATGTCACCTTCCTCCTCTCTCTCTCTCCTGTCTCGGGCAAGCGTCCGCCATCTTCTTATTCCCATCCTCTTTAGGATTTATATATATATATATATATATATATATATATATATATATATATATATATATATATATGTTATAAAATTATTTGTAAAATTATATAATTACAATTGACAATTTCGACGATCGATTTCTCGCGATGTGAGCAAGAATTAATTTCCCTGCTACCTATTGGAAATTTTTCACAGTTTCTCACGATTATTGGCACAAGTAGATGTTTTTTTTTTATTTTTTTCTCAGTGGTTATATATTTTGAGAGAAGGAATTTCTCCCCTAGGGATTGATAAATTACTTGCCACTTCTATAATTTTGTTTTATTGAAAACTAGTTTCGAACGTTATACATTCATCTTCAGTTCTAAAAACACACAAACATTCAAAATACAGTTTGGTATTATTATGCATATTAAATCAAGTGGAATATAAATTAGTATTATAAAACATTTTTATGAATTATGAATTTAAATAAGACAAGAAATCAAATACATGTCGGTACTCGTGAAGGTTTAAGTAGATTATATCAAACAGAAAAGTTTGTATTGGTTTGTTCTCGCACTAAAGTAGTAATGGAAGAAAGGTGGGGTGTTTATAGGTAAAGGGTTAGGGGTCGGGGGTTTTCCAGTAATTCCGGCGAGTAATTTTTTTTCTGTTATAGTTTCTGTTATATTTTGAATTGCTGATTTTTTAATTGTTGTGTGTTTTAGAACTGAAGATGAATGTATAACATTCGAAACTAGTTTTGCAATAAAACAAATTTATAGAAGTGACAAATAATTTATCAATCACTAATTAGATTGATCCTTCTATACCATCATGCTGGTGTCAACTAATTTCCCCTTCCCAGCTCTCTGTGGATCCACCATTGCAACTGGCTGTCACTTATCATAACTTATTACCGACATTATTCTTTAAAAAAAAAAAAGTTCCTATAGATTTTTTCATCAACCCATGAAATCAGTAGTCAGGAATCCGGTATTACCAACAATTTCAATTCACAAGAAAATATATCAGGTCTTTCAAAAGCATAACCAATTACTTCAAATCAACTATGCAAACGATAATACTACGTAATTGATGATACAGTGTACACAATACTACATAATAGGCTATAACTGTTAACGCTACAGAATTGAGCATGTTCAATGACGTAGAGTAATTAGGCCTAACTAGTGATCAGACTAATGGATGCAGTGTAGGACAGCGGTGGGATTGCGAAGGACAAGATTTACCTCGGCTCATTACCGTTATTAAAGCCACTAGATCCGACAGTCGTGGCAATAGCCGCTATAAAACAGAGCGTTATAAAACGGATTGTCTGTGGGCGAGAATTGAGCAGTCCTTGCGAGTAGCCGAGTGCATTGTGTTGGGATAAATTGCTTGTACGGGCTAGTAGTTCAGATATTGGGATGGGAAGCTCTTAATAACGGTATAGAAGGACAAACTTGAAAGAACTCTCGAATAGAAATATAGCTGTTCTGATAACTTGCAAGACTTTAAGACAGCTTAGTGGATACATCGGTCAAAATCATGCAAGGTACGTTTTGCGTGTATTTTTAACCGATGGAAGATATCGTAGTCCCTATTCTAGGCTAACGAAAAAGAAAAGTCACTACATTTTAGAACAAAAAAAAATAAATAAAAATATGCTACTGTGATAAGGGTTAGGATTGGAAAGTCGAAAGAAAAATATCGATATTCGATATTTTGCGATATCGCGAAACCAAATATCGATATCCACAGATAATAACCAGAAAAACATCGTTATATCGAAAGGAAATTGATGAAAAAGCAAAGAAACCGTTCACTAAGTGATTATAATGTTGAACTGTGAAGAAGGTTATGAAATAAGGTAATTATTATTTATAAAACAATATTTTTACTATCCATAAATCATTAAAAAATATATATAGAGAAGAATAATACATTGGTAAATAAAAAAAAAAAAAAGTGTAGCACATTTTAATCTTGAAGGCTTTTAGCCAGATTATATTCTTCTACAAGTTTTTCAAAAATAAAAACTTCAAACTTCTAAAAATTTTCTTTATGTTATAAAGTTTCCATGCATCCATGGGATTAATTAACATTATTTGTATTTCAAACTTATCTAGTAATTATTGTTTGGTAACTAAATATATTGTTTATTCTCATTTTTACTCTATTATATCCATAAATTAACATGCGCTATATTTTAACCAATGATTAAGTCAATAAATATATACAACAATTGATTTACATTTATAATATTATATACTTTCTTTCAATATGGTGAGTGTCACTTTATCATGGTCATGTAATATGGTCCGTACTATTTTTACTTCCTTGTACGAAGTAAAGGAAGCATTGTAATCGCGAAAACTTTCGGTTTTCAGATTTCGACGGAAATATCCATTTTGACCATTCCTGAATCCATTTTTACTAGTTTCGTCGTGGCATACGTACGTACGTTCGTATAACTCAAAAATGGTTAACTGTAGAAAGTTGTAATTTTGTATTTAGGATTGTTGTAAAATCTAGTTGTGAACTTCCCTTTTTGGTCACTGCATGATTACCGGATGTGGTACTTTACTTGAAGGTCACAATTGATTTCCATCAAAAATTATATTAAAATACTATACAAAACTTCTCAAATTTAGTATTTATTATTTATATATTGCTTTAAATAACATACTAGATTTTGGTCTAAATTGGAAAACCGGAAGCGGTATTTTACTTAAAGGTCATATTAGACTTTCATAAAAAATTATATTAAAATATAATGTAAAACATCTCAAATTTGGTAAATAGGACTTTTATATCGATATAAATGTATTTAATAGATTTTGGTTAAAATTCGTGAGCGGAAAAGGGTACTTTACTTGAAGGTCATAATAAGCTTACATCAAAAATTATATTTAAATTAAAAGAGAAATCATAAGTTTCGGTAATAAAGGTTACAAACGCAATTTGGTTTCCAATCCAATTAAACATTTTTATTACTTGTTTTAAGTCTTAAAAATGATTGTAAAATACTAGTTTTCCTCCCCATTTGTGAGATCAACAAGTCTGCAGCATGAGAATAAGATGTTAGTTATGTGGGTTTTTCCGCTTAAAATGCTTTATCTAGTGATATTGACAGTTTTAATGTTGTCAGGGAACATGAAGAAATATCTTGGAAACTAGTTATCTACTGAAGGAAAACGACATATAATAACGGAATGAAACCTCCAGTAACAAGAGTGAGTGTTTTTGTATGTGTGTCAAAAGATGGGTGTCAGGACGCCGAGTGTCGTTTTTACTGCAATCTTCGAAAACTAGTAACCAAATTCAGTATCACTTTTTGAGCCACGGATTTATAATTTAATAGGCGTACAAGGAAGTCATATGTTGTCCACATCAGATATTTTGTTTTATTCTCTTGAAAAGAAGCGTTTTTCATATTCGTTAGTTTACTATGGAAACTACGATATAACATTATCAGAAGTATGGTTAAAGGCAGCCATTCGACAATCGTATATTCAATAGACTTATCCAATTATACTTTATTTATATCAGCTACTACGTGAATGAAAAAATTTCCTTAATCAGTTTCATTCATGATTTCATATTCTTGCCTACGTTTCGAGCTATTCCCTCATAATCTCGACAAATATCTTATAATTCTTGTTATTTAACTTAAGCGGAGTGCACGCAACGGACATTTAAATAGCTTTGACCTTGGAATACCTTCGGGTAATGTAAGGAATTGTTCATATATTTTGTATATGTATTGTTCCTATATGTATGTAAAAGAGACTTTAAATAAACGGAGGATAAGAAAAAAAAAATTAATATTGATCAACATTTTTTGAGTTTTTATACATCGAAAAAAAGTCGATAAATATCCAACCGTTTCGTCCAATGGGCTCTAACAGCTGAGAAAAAAAATATAACACCCTGAAAATTCTTTATTATTTATCTCGCGTTTGAAAAAAGATACCGACGTGGTTTTTACAGCAAATCATTTGTCTCTGAGAGCATTTTGAAGGAAAATATGTAATGAAATATACAGATTTTTTGACGGTGGGCTCCCAGCTGTTAGTATTAAATTCCATTACTATAACCCAAGATGGCCTAACCTTACTCAAAGAAAATATCCTTTTCAAGAATTCGAGATGAGCCCTTCGTTTAGAGTCAGATTAAACCACTGCCTGTTATATCTGTATTTAATAGAATTAAATACTGAGAGCGGCTGATCTGATAATTTTTGTTTTTCGACTAATATTCAAAGTAGAACTGATACTCCGTATTAAATATGATAAAATAACTGACTGCATAAAAGCGGATAATCCCGAAGATTGTTGAATACCCTGAAGGAACTGCCCCCTGCTGGACCGGCCCCAAAGATCATCAATATTCAAATACATTTAGGTCCAAGGCGTAGCCGCCCTTTGACCCTAAACCTCATCCTATTTAATTAGTTATTATAATTGTCTTAGCTAAAATTAAATTTGAGCAGCATTGTGCAAGACTATAAATATACGCTATTTTTTAAATAAAAATGTTATCAGAAACAGAATGCCATAAGGATCTTTCAGTAAAATCAAAACTAGAAAAATAAAAAATTCTAACTTAATATATTGATTTTTACATATTGATTTTTACTACCTTTACTATAGAAGAGGAATACCAAATCATTCTTTAAGATCTCTGTAAGTTAGTACAGCACTTGAAGTTTTCAACATTTCTTTGGCCATTGCTAGATACCTTACCGCGAATGAACCATTTAAATTGCTCATTCTTTCGTCGAATGAAGTATGCGCTTTTATTTTTCCTTTTGGTTTATTATTTTCAAAAATAAACCTTTACAATCGACCAATAAAAAAAAAAAAAAAATCAACCACTCTTCGGAATTTGAGGTTTTCCGTTTTAAGATACGTTGAATACAAATATCGGATAAAAAAAAAATCCCTCCCGCCCTCAGTCCGCGGTTTTTCCCAGAGACTACTAGAGCTTAGGCACCAAACCCACAAGCCGCCCCAGCATGATCGTCGAAACTCATCATTTCCTTTAAAAAGTGTGACCGATTACAGATTTTATAAGTCCATAACTGGGCTATTTAGTTATCCGAATTAAGGGCTAAAAACAAAATGTATATAACAGCTTTTAGTTTATTATTTTCAATAATGAACCATTCTAATCGACCAAGAAAAAAAAAAAAAATCAATCATCTTTCAAAATTTGATGTTTTACCTGGAAACCTCTTTCAAGATACGTGGAATAGTAATTTTTTTGTGTATTTTGGTAATCATGCGGGTTTTTAAGGTACTAAAATTTCTTACAAAACAAAGTCATGTATACTAATCGGATCAGAATTAGTAGAGATATTGAACTTTGTAGACTAATTCCCCGGCGCTCGTGACCCTTGGCATCTTCGTAGCTTCCTGGCATCTCTCTACACTTCATACGTCCAAGATTAAAGTGCTCCTCCAAGATTTTCCTCTGTTAGTTTCTTTGCTGAACTTGACATGTTTTATAAAATATTCTGCACATCCTCCTCAGGAAACCGGTTCGCATTGCTTAGATATTTAATACATAACTTGAAAACTTTTCATCTACCGGGACATTCCAGATGGTCATTTGAAAGATAATCTAATTGCCTGAACTCTATATAATCGATAAGTAAAGCCGTGCGAATGGTTACACCAGATATTTTTGAAATAATAAAGCTTCGTGCAATAGCTCTCACCCGCTTCCTTTTTAATTTTCATGTTCTGTTATAAACTCTTATTATTCCAATTTTCTTATATAATTCTTATATTGTTATGTTAATGTTTTTATGTATTTAAAAGTATTTTATATCGTTTTATCTTTCCCTATGTAATCCTGCTCATTTTTATTATTCTCGTATGTAGTTTTTCTTAGATAAAGTCCTTCAACTCATGCCGAATCGTCGGCACACATTAAACAGTATATTTTATTAATGTTTTATTATTAGTAATATTATTTTTATTACCGGAAGTATCTATACGCCCACAGTGATAATGATCATGCCATTACTAAGTCGTTAAGGATGCGAATCATTATACGAGGGATGGCGTTGATATTGTGCGGCGCGGCCAGAGGTTAGATCCTACGAGCTGCAGACAACCAAGAGGCCTATAATTGTACTCGACTGCCCATTTACAAGCCAATGCTCGATGTATTCAACACGTGTAAAATGGGCCTCTTGGCATACCGCAATATAATTTGGCGCGGAATCTCTCCTTGTTCAACCTCGCATGACTACCTACCTACCTACATGACTACCTAGAGAATAACCGGCTTAAGTTCCGAAGTGGGGAAGCTACCAGAGACCGATTGTTCAGATAATTTTAGTTTTGGCATAAAAGCAGCTTTAAGGGTTCTTCGGAGGATTGAATACAGGAGGAATTTGATGGTTTTGTGAGGCCCAAGCCTCGACTCCGTATGTAAAATAGGCTTAATAATGATATTGTTGCTATTGAGGTTCTGGTGGCCAGTTAATGGCCAGCTTATCCACTCAAGTCCTGAGTGGCTGTAGCACTCAGCGTAGGCATGTGAATATCGAAAAAATATATCGATATATAACGTATCAATAGTTTTTAAATATATCTATGTATTGTATATAGAATGGTTTTTAAATATATAGAAATAGTAGTTCGATGTATCGAAAAATATCGATATTTCGATATATCGGGCCTCGATATTTTGAATCTTTTAAAGGGGCTCACATATCGATATTTCTGTGCCGATGTAATTCAGAAATTGTTTTTATAATATCGATATTTCTGTGCCGATGTAATTCAGAAATTGTTTTTATAATATCGATATTTCTGTGCCGATGTAATTCAGAAATGGTTTTTATAATATCGATATTTCTGTGCCGATGTAATTCAGAAATTGTTTTTATAATATCGATATTTCTGTGCCGATGTAATCAAGATATTTTTTTTATTAAATTAATTTCAGGAGGATTTAAATAGCAAGAAACGAGTTCTCCTAATATTCCTCCGATTCGTTAAGATTTTTTTTTTAATTTTATAAACATAATAACGATATATTTATACATACAAATTTTTATATCGATATTGTTAACCGCTATCGAAATCAATACCAGTATCGATATTTTGCTTTCGACATCCCATCCCTAGAACACAGCCTAGTAGCACGAACACACAACACTAAAAGTTTTTATGTTTCTTTGTTTTTTATAGTTGTAGAATTTTTTCTTTTCAAATATCGGTTTTCGATACTCAAATTTTAGAATCGATATTACCATATACCAAAAACCAAATATTGGACAAAAATATCGATATATTTAAAGAAATATATCGATATTTTTCAACATCCCTTACTCAATGTCCACTGGTTTCAATACTAGTTTTACAACAGAGTAAGAAGCGCTGGTATCTCCTCTAATCCTGCTTTGCCATCCATACGTGGGGAGAGCAAAACTTGATTCGGAGTTCCCTAGGACAGAATGTAAATATCTCTAGCTTGGTTGTTGATATATTTATCTAGTTTTTTATTTATATATCTATTTATTTTTGTTGTAATGGAGATATATTATTTTACTTTTTCTTTTATCACATGTTTTAAATTATTTTTCTTTAGTCTGTATATACAGTGTGAATGGCTACTTCAGCCCTTATAACTATTGACCTTGAGTGTGGCAACATATATTATTTTTCAATAAAAAACTTTTTAAATATTAAGTGAATTAAAAATATATCTCCTTTAAAAAATTTAAAGTTTCATTTTAGATTGACTATACACATAATTTCATATGGTTAATTTTTTTCTGTTTGCCAATGTTATGAAAATTTTACAAAGTGCTAAGTTCTCCAATAATTCCCATGATCCTTTACAAGTTGAAAATCAAGGTCTGAGTATAAGTTTGGAAACTTCAGAAATTCCGTTTCGCTCCGTATATTTTGTATTTTAGTGACTTTGGTCATCAATCAATTTCATATCCGTTGCACTCTACCTTATTAGAGGGGCCAATGATGGTTCCCTTGGATGATGCGATGCCCTGAAGGCCCCCCTGATGGACACTCATCATGATCTGGTGCTAACAAGATGAGATGAATAGCTTGCAGTAGATGACTCTCATCAGAGCGCACTAGTTATATCAGTCCCCTCCAAGATTTCCATACTGCTCCCTAGGATAGGGCTCCTGCCCTCGGTACTATTGTGTATATTAGCATATATATGAATGCAATACCCTTCAAGGGCACGAGTACAATATTACTGCTCCTCGTAATAATACGATACAAACTGTATCAACAAATTTCCAAGTCGACCCCGTTGCATAAATGAAATATACCGAGCGGCAGCCTTCGCTTTAAACAATGGATGGAGATTTTTTTATTACAGCAAGGACTAACCTTTTAATTATTTGAGGACAACTGTTATGCTGACAATGGACAATGGTTCTGTCTGCCATAATGTCAATTTAGCGTCATCCATTAAATTATAAAAAAAAATATAATGGATCAATATTGTCTTAATTGATACAAAGCTTTGAATTTGTCTCTTTCATCTCACATATTTTGATCAGATAATGCATAGTAGATCAGATAATGCATAATATATAATACATAATGCATAGTATATCAGATAATGCATTATTTTCTTTACTATTAATTAATTAAATAATATTTAACGATATCTGTCTAGAATTTTATCCATATTCGATCCCTATATCCTGAATGTTAGGAAAAATTTTCAGATGTTTTTGATGTAATTTTTAAACGCTCATAGCTCTGTTTCTATAAATACTAGAAAACAAGAATGTCAAGGTATCATTTGACAAAGAAAATATGTCATTAGACATTTCAAAAAGAATTTTTAGATTTGGACTCAAGATGGAAGCACAGTAAGACTTGAATAAATAAATTTCGCTTGGTTATAGGCAGTATAATATACCTGGAATTGACACCAAATAACCATCCTAATACATTTATAGATCTTACTTTTACAAGAAACATTTCGCCAGAATTACTATCATCAGTTTGTTACTTCTCCTACCATCGATCTATTGTACATTAGCTAAATTTCATAAAATGTATTTCAGTAGTAACATATTTTTCTTGTATATATTTGTTTTAATTCATTTTTGTATAATTTTTATTTTTCTTAATTATATATTATGATTTTAGAGTTATGTAAGCGTTTATTTAATTATACGAGAATTATTATTTAGCTCTACTCAAAATAATTTTTTTTTTTTTTTTCAAAAAAGAAAATAATTATTTGTTAGGTCATTTCAAATTAATAGTTTTTAAAACTTTTTATTTTTTAGTTGTTATAATAGCTTTTGTTTTTTAAAAGTAAATTTTATATCTTACGTATATAAATCCTCTTTTATGTATAAAGTTCAAGAAATCAGTACTATCTTAAATCGACCTCCGGTAGCACATGACATAAGTCCAAGATGGCGGAAAAGCTGGAAAGAATCGATGGCAAGCTGAATTTCATATATGTTGTAGAAGACATTAAAACATACATGCTCAAAATGGCGTCTAAAGTAGCGCCGGAAATAATTTTTAACAACACTATAACTTCATTGTTATCAGTCACAAATATGTAAAATACTTCTATTCGTTGTTATCAGTCACAAATATGTAAAACTACTTCTATTCGTTGTTATCAGTCACAAATATGTAAAACTACTTCTATTCGTTGTTATCAGTCACAAATATGTAAAACTACTTCTATTCGTTGTTACCAGTCACAAATATGTAAAACTACTTCTATTCGAAGCAATATTAAATTATCTGCAAACTTTATTTGTATCATATTTACGCTCAAAACCTCACTTACGTGAAAAGTGAAAATAACCTGTGAGAAAAATTCTTCATGATTTTTAAATCTGAATTTTGAGGGAAAGAAATAAACTAAATGCAAAATACCTTCAAATAAATATTATAGCACTGTTCATGAAGTTAATTTTTCACTGTATATTTTTAACAAGAAATATTAGTAGAACTATAATAATTCAATAAAATACTTTTTTTATTATATTTTTTTTTCTTTTAGCAAAAATTAATATCTGAAAAAATTCTTTATTTTTTTTAGCTTTATTTCTTTACTCACAAATGTCAAAAAAGTCTTATCAAAGTAGAAATAAATTACGGAAATACATAATAGAATAACTAATAAAATTCTAATTGAAATGATGAGAGTGGAAGGACCGGAATCTGACAGGATTGAGAGTGGAAGGACCGGAACCTGACAGGATTGAGAGTGGAAGGACCGGAACCTGACAGGATTGAGAGTGGAAGGACCGGAACCTGACAGGATTGAGAGTGGAAGGACCGGAACCTGACAGGATTGCTGGTTCGCGCTTTGAATCCCGATTTTTAAGCCGAATTTGGGAGTTTTGTTAAAATTAACCAGTAAAATAGTAACTTCATGGACAGTGCCATAATATTTATTTCAAGGCATTTTGCATTAAATTTATTTCTTTCCACTCAAAATCCCGATTTAAAAATCATAAAGAATTTTTGTTGCCGGTTTTTTTCAGTTTAAACCTTAATGAGCTATTGAGCGTAAAAATTGTTCGAATTAAATTCGTAAATAATTTAGTTATGCTTCGAATAGAAGTAGTTTTACATCTCTATGACTTATAACAACAAAGTTAAAGCGTATTTAGAAAATTATTTCCCGCCGCTGATTTAGAAACCATTTTGAGCATGTTCCATGGCTCGGATTCTTAGGGATTCTGTAGGCGATGTTTTCTGATGACTCCTAGCCCATAGTGAAATTTGACTGGGGTATATTCCATGCCGTGTTAACATGTTGTATTTGTTCAAAACTAAAATTTATTTTTATTATTAGTAATAATAGTAACATATTTTTTCCGCAAAAAATAAGTACTCTAAATAATTCTGCGCATTTAAAATCTTGCTAGCTTAGCCACTGTACGATTTTTTTTTAAAAATACAAGAAACGTAGTATGCATAGACAGGTGTGGCTTTCTGCTTATTTGCAGAAACCTCCTGCATGAATGTCTTGAAGAAACATGTCTTAAAAGCAAAGATTTTTCAATTTAAATTGTATGCTAGATTAACCATGACCAATCAGACGATATTACCTATACTTTAATGTTTTTTACTTACTTCAATTTTAGACTTTAATGTCAAAATCAAAATCAGAAGAAAAAATACTCGGTAATATCTCTTTTAGGTCATTAATCCAGTTAAAAATAATAATGTTATTTTTAATCTCATCCATGAACTTATCATCCTCCTTTTGATGTTGTCAGACCATTCTACTAGGTAGTGGTCGTCCTGATTACAAATGGGTTGTTATCTCTGTTTGATCCTGTCATGAAATCGGTGATTGTGAGTTTGTGCTGATATTGGCATCAATAAGTTGTGTCGGGAAATATGCCATGCTACTTGAAAATGAAATGAAATGTAAAATTATTCTTTGTTCTGGGACACTCAGTCCCCTAAGAATAACAAAAATGCACGATTTAAGCAGCATTTGTCCGGCTGCTTTATGAATGCATTAGTTAAATTATGAACTAAAAAAAAATAATAATAAATAATTATATAAATAAAAACAAAAAATTAAAATACATACATATCTTAGCTGCCGAATGCATACGCCATCACTGTGTACCTTATCTATGAAATTAGGAGAAATGAAAACTATATAATTTAGTTTTATTATGCTTCACAAATTGGTAGTGCTCAATCAGTTGTCTTACATCCGCCATTTTTCCAACTATTTAATGTTGGCGCATGGAGGACACTGCCGCACTATTTCACTTTCGTGACAGTAATACCTCGACAGAAAACTATTACCTTGTAAATGATGCTGTGCCTGAATATCGGTTATATTCACTTATTTACTATGACGTTATGTTTTGACTAATAATTATTTTTATTAACAATCTTTCTAAGTAGTATTAGATCAAATCAGAAGTCAAAAACTTTTAAAATTTCCTGTTAGAATTCTCCACGGTAATATTTATTAGCAATTGAAATTGCTAGGTTATAATTGGTAGGAACGACATTCCGTTATAAGCATTGCAAAAATGCAGTATTTATAAAAACCAGTATCTATACAGAAAAAACTGTCTTAGTTTTTTTTTTTGTAGCCTTCTAAAATAATTAGTGTTGAAAGTGAAATGTAGGTTACGGCCAGTGATATGTAACATTTTAATGAGTTACCAGCGTCCTTTCCTTTCTAAAGTACATGAAATGCGTTTATGTTACTTTGCAAATATATAATCAAAAAATTAATTAATCATTTGAGGCGCACCACACAAGAAGTGTGAATCCGCCAAATCGCTATTTATGTAAAATATGAAAAAACAAAAAAAAAAATGCACTAAGTGGGAAAAGGGCGAATAAAGGATGCGTTAAGGTTAAATTACCTAATTTTAGGAAGATTTTTTTCAAGAGATCACAGCACTTCAGGGGCAATTTTACAACGTGTCATCATTTATGAATGGAAACATAAATAACCAATCGATTGCTATGTTTCTGGCAAACTGCTTTTCTAAGGCAGGTGGAGTTCCAGAAACCACATTTACTTAATTTACATATCTAATATGATATGTATATGCATCGGTTCCAGAAGGAAACCGATCAATCAACTTCTATTTTAACTTAAAAGGTTAGATACCGCAGACCCCCTCTGCTATGGTCACTAGCTTGGGATATTATAAATATCATTCGAGATCCTTTCCAAGGGTGTCGTGTATACCATTTCACTTAATTGAACTATTATGATGGCATGTAGGGTTAATAGAATAATGGAATTTGAGAAAAGGCCTTACTTTATTTAAGTTACGTTATTAATTAAACTATTGCTATACTAATTTACAATCTAAATTACTCTCATTGTAAAAATCTATGGACTGTAACATATGTATTTGAGAATATTGGGATAACTCTTGCTTATTTAAAATATTATTCGGATGCCACATAATATTCGACATTAATGTGCACAATGAATGAAAGGACTAGCACTTATCTTATTGTTGCCTTCTAAATTCGGTGCTCGATGGCCTAGGCTTCTCTCTCCTGCAGAGGCTTCCTATTCTGCCTTCTAGCTCGAACTTCGTCTCTCGATGGATTGCTCAACTTTACCCTCTGCGAACCTCAGTCCTCTGCCTTCTCCATAGAACTTCACTCTTCTATCTTCTCCCAAGAACTTCCTTACTTCCTCCTTTCTCTGCCTGTTCTCCTTCCCCTTCTTGAAAAGATGCATTTTGTCCCCACTCTCCTTTTGGGCCATCTCATTGGTTGACGCTATAAGAATTTATGGAAATGTTTGTCTTTGAAATGTTTAAACTTTTTTCCTTTATTGTTCGTAGTACCCTTGGTCGGCATGTTTATTACACCATGTCGACCGAGGTTTTCTCTAGTTTTATCTTTATGAAGGTTTTAGCGGCCCCCGGACCTTCCAGGTTGAGACCTCAAGGGTCTATAACCCACTTTTCTTTGTTTGAAAATGAAATTTATTCATGTTAATATTGCTAACCCGAGTGGCATCTCTTTAATGTATCCATTATCTAATTACTATTATTTAATCTTAATGATTTCCTTCAATCCCAGTATTCTCAATACATATCACATTAAACGGATTTGTTGTCAAAACCCTCATTAAGTTCCCGTTGATTGGCTCTTAAATTGTATAATTAAGTACTTAATTTGGAAATAATAACAAATAGACAACCATCACAGAGAAGGTTTCAATAATTTTTTATAAAAAGATGGCTAATCTCTCTCGGAGCTAGGTTAAGGTTGGTGGATGAGCAGGCACTAATCTCTCTCGGAGCTAGGTTAAGGTTGGTGGATGAGCAGGCACTAATCTCTCTCGGAGCTAGGTTAAGGTTGGTGGATGAGCAGGCACTAATTTATTATTCCCTCATATTTATCCATGACCTCTCCTCCATCTTTCCACCAAAAAATCAAAGAGAAAAAGACAGACAACTTTAACCAAACAATCCTTTATTCTTAAAGACTAGCTCTGAAAAAAAACAACTAAAAAATGACAGCTAATTCGCCCTTCTTGCACGGAGCGCCTGATATAGTAATTAAATAAACTCATTAATATATTTATACCTGACATGAAAAGTCACTGCAGGTTTATTTATTAAGAAAATATAAATAAAAATTTATTTTATAGACATACACCATACTATATATATGTATATATATCTATCTATCTATCTATCTATCTATCTATATATATATATATATATATATATATATATATATATATATATATATCTATATGTATGATATATATATATCACCGTGGATGTTAATATGAAGAGTGCTAAACCTACCAAAAGTGAACCAGTTGGTGAACAATCAGGACCTTAACGAAGCGATTCTGATTCTGCTTTCATTACAATTTCTCATATCATTCGATTTCTCTTTTTCCCTTTTATATTACATTCTTCTTACATGTTCTTCACTATATAGTAATGTTTACTATTTTACTATCCGTTACTACTTTACGATCGACTACTATCCATTACTATTTTACTATCGACTACAATACTGGTACATTACTGTTTTACTGACCATTCTGATACTGATAGTAAAATGGACATAGTAAAAATGGTAATGATAAAAAATTATAACTCCGATTCTGCTAGAAAGAACAATTAAATTAGGAAAATTCATAAATAAAATAACTTAGAATACAAATTTGCCTTATCGACAGAAATATACAATTTCAATAGTTAATTTTTTTAATTTAGTTGTATAAATATATTACACGTAATATATCGTGGAATATATGAATTCTACAACTAGGTAACTACAATTATGCTGTTTCGAGAAAAACACAATTTAATGTTTTTTCAAAATGTTTTGGGAGAATGTGAGGACGTGAGTGATAGTCATTTTACTGTAATTTCTAAATGTTATTAAATTAGAACATTCCCTCTTCTTTTGTTGTTATGAACTAAATATTTTAACTTGCCTAGTTATAGAATGGAATTTTTTTCTGATGATCAAATTATCTGTTCTCGAAAAAGATACACTTGTGGATCGCAGGCACGTTTGAAGATTTTTTTTCGGCGAGGATTTAACTTTTTTTCTTGGAGGGGGGATTTCAATTTATTTTCGGAGGAGGGGTTTAATGAGAAGGCAAGTAATCATTAAGTGTCTATAATCGCAGAATAGGTGGGATATTTAAACAGAATTATAAGTTTAAAAGATAAATATGAAAATTGGATCAAAAAGTATTACTCAAAATACAAAACTTATAGTAAATTAATATTTTTCAAAAATTTGTGGAGGGATATATCAGCCAAAACCCATTCCTCCGTACGCCGCTGGTGGATCGTGTACAACAATCACTTTGTACTATATCGTAGACCTAACCTAATGAAAGCATTCTGTGCAATTAACTATATTTTGCAAAATTTCTTGTTGCTTAGTTATAAAACTCCAGGATATAAGATAGGTATATCTCTAATCTTAGCAACAAAAAAAAAATCTAAAAGTGTCTGTTACCTGCGTTCCAGTCTATGATCGAATTTCGCTCAAGCAAGCCAAAGGTTTTTTTTATCCCTTAGTTCTGATTGCGTATAAAGTTTCTTTGTTATTCAGTCAGATTAATTTATCAACCGGTATGATATTATGGAGTAGCGGTTAAGATAAGATCTGAAATACTTTCAGTTATCTCACTATTTAATGATCCTGTCATATAATGATATATATGTTGGCAACAGATTGGGGATTTCAAGAAAAATTTCTGTTAAATAAGTAACTCTCTGGTATATCGTTTCTACCATGTTCGAATGTGCAAAAGTGGGATTTTCATATCCGTCACTTTGAAACGTAGGAGTCGAAGCACGCATTGTGCCTTTTGGAGGTTAGTAATTCAATATCTTGCCTCGACTCGTGTGTTTCAAAATGAGGAATACCAATTTGCATATTCGATAGTTGGACATGGTAGGAACGATATATCAAATGCATTCGCACGGTGTATTTTTTATTTTGTTATAAGTGAACTATCTTCTAGCTCAAAGGCAATTTTCTAGCTAGGAATATAAATTGCCGTGCTAGGGAAGGGAAAGAGCGATATAAGCTAAAGAACACTAGTAGAGGGTGTGGAAAATTCCCTCCGATATTCAGTATTTCCGCTGGCTGTAAGTTATCTCCCTGTATTAGAAAGTTGTTGGAGATGAATAAGAATTGAGAATAAAACGAAGGTGAGTAGGGGGAGGGGGACAGGCTATCTGGGGGAGCAGGGGGGCAGGCTATCTGGGCCTCTATTCAATATCATTCCCCCCTCCTGCTCCTTCAGATTCAATTTCATTGAGAGAAATTCATTCTGTTTATTCCTATAGTCTTCCTTATATACTGCAAGTACCCTTCTCCCAATTACTGAATTTCCAATATCTCCTAAGTTAACAATATGTATCAGTGAGTTATAATGAAAAATATATATATTATTTAATGTAAAATGGTAGGCTAATCAAACCGATTGTGTAGAACGCAGAACACCAATAATAACATGAAAAATTATTTTTATTCTGGGGAAAACCCGTATAAAGGTTTTATGTAAATTTGTCTGGCTAAATATTTATAGTAATAGGTTAAGTAAAATAGTAACTGTCATTGACAGTAATACATATCGTTTACATCGATACGGTGGTTTCATTATAAAGCAGGTAAAAGAATGAGTGGTGTTCAAAGGAAAATGTAGAGGGTATTCGTTACGAATAGAGGAGGGCAAAAAATTACAAAAAGAACTAGCACGTATGACAAAGGATTCGCTAAAGTAAACAGCTGTTTAAACACTGTTTAAATCGATTGGTTGAGATCTTGTATTCCAAGAGTGGATAGAAGAACGCAAAGTGAGAAGATCAAGCTTGGTAGGCGGTTTTTGTGGTTCTAAGGACTTGACGAAATAGGACACCACGGAAAGTGGTTGATGCCAGTTCAACTCGACATACCAACTGGAGACTCCAGAGATCCCAGCGTTTCTCTCTCAATGGTACTGATGGAGTGCACTAGGTCCGCAGCGCTGATTGATTTCACGATAATTCTTTATTTAGACCAACACTTTTCCGCATCCATTCCGATAAACTAGTACATGTTATTTTATTATTTTTTGGAACAACCTATAATGATTAAATTTCAAGAAAATTAATTGACTTTAAGTCACCTTGGAAACGTAGTAAAAATATAAATGATGCTTTAAGTGATCTAATATCGTACCGAAGAAAGTCACTCGTTGAGTTGCATGACACATGAATGCGAAGCGAAGCTGTGAAGTTTGATAAGCGAGGAGAAACTTTTTCAATCATCTACTGTCAGGATGTCATCTACTCTATTATGCAACTGATGTTTATGCCGCGGTTGAGGGGAATCTGTTTTCCAGCCGCCCGTATCAAATTGGTTTTCATTTAGTTCTCATAAAGTTGGAAGCACAGCGTTCCAATAACAACCATTAGAGAAGTCTATAAAGTTACCAAGCAATCAGCGGCTATCATAAAACCTGCGTGGTATTGATTATTTTCAGCAGTATATATGAAAAAAAAAATCTGTACCACTACAACCCACGAAGGGTCTTGGGTTCAGTACTTGGTAAGGACCGTACTGTTTATAAGCTAACGGTTGTGCAAGGAGGTGATTTGGCCGAGATCACGCTCAACCGTCAGGTTTTTCCCCCAATTAAGTGTACCCACTTTATAGAGGCTGAGTAAGCCCCAGGAAGGTCTCCCGGTCCCACAGGGTCTATCCACGGCTGATAACAGAATAAATAATTATGTGCCATAGCAGGTCTCGAACCCGGGATCGGGAGCATGGTAACACGCATGGTGCCTTACCACTGAGCTACTCCGCTTCTATAAGCAGTATATATGAAAAATAAGAATTGATAGTATACTATAAAGTTTAGCTGTAATTTTAATTCATTCATGAATCTATTAGTTAAATGAGTTTTATGATCATGGATTTTTTATTTTAAACAGCTTACTTATGTAAAAGTAAAATAAATAATTGAAATAAAATTATTATAAAATAAGAGAAGTAAAATAAAACAGTGCCAGTTAACTAAGAAGTAACTAGTTCAGTGTCAGTTAACTAAGAAGTAACTAGTTCAGTGCCAGGTAACTAAGAAGTAACTAGTTCAGTGCCAGATAACTAAGAAGTAACTAGTTCAGTGCCAGAACAAACCAATACAAACTTTTCTTTTATAATCTACTTAAACCTTGGTGAGTACTAACGTGTATTTGATCTCTTGTCTTAATTAAATTCACAATTCATAAATGTTTTATAATACTGATTTATATTACATTTAATTTTATATATATTTTGAATTGCTCATTTTTGAATTTTTGTGTGTTTTTAGAACTGGAGATGAATGCATAACATTTGAAACATAACATTTATTTTCAATAAAAACAAAATAATAAAAGTGGCGAATAATTTATCAATCCCTAATTAGATTGGCCCTCCTCTACTATCATGCGTACGCCAACTAAAATAAAACAGCAAAATTCTAAAAAAGAAACAAAACTTATCGTTGCGATGTAATTAAAAGATCCAAAAAACTAAGCTTTCACGATATTAATGTTATGCCGTGTGTGTATTTTTTGTTTTTGGTGATCAGCTGTTTGGAATAATCTTCCCCAGCTGTTTTTATGTTACCTCCCGTTTTCTTCTGTTCGATTCTTCAGTTTTCGATTGTCTTGGAGAGATCTACTGTCTCTATCTGATGGCTTTTTTTTTTTACTGTTGATGTGAGATAAGCTGAATTGTTGTATTATGTTTTTCAATTTTGATGATGCCTGGCGTGCAATTCTCACATAAATTGGCGAGCTTTTTACTAATATTTGGGAGACTTGAGGCTTAGAATCTAGAATGTATCATTTGGCAGCTAAGGCCTTTCTGTTTTTCTTATATTCACCTTATGTAAAGATATTATAGAAAAAATACGAAGCTATTTTGTGCCACTAAAAAACATAATATACTTCCTTAGAAATAAAGGGCAGAGAAATTTGATTTTTATTTTATGAATCATTTCTTCATAAATATTTTCGGTGATTTTTAAGTGTGGTTGGACTCTGAAAAGTACTCTTGTACAGTAAAATGTCTACATCAAACTGACATTATGCTGCATAAGAGAAGAGTAATTGTAAGATTACCTTAATAGAAATGGTATTATGTTTTCCCCGATTAAACAATTAACTATCGAATATCTAATATATCCCTCCGGGGTATGTGAGGCCTGTGAAGCTACTGGAGGCAACTCGCACAGACCTGACATAGGAATGGTGACCCTATTCCGTGTACCTAAATTTTGACATCTCCCAGGGTGTCAAATAGCCATCCGGAGGTTTGGTCCATGATCGCTCTGCTTTGTGGAAAGAAATATAGGTCCTCGTGCGCCTGCTGACCCCGAACAGCCAGGGTCTAGACCGATTTGCCACTCCCCTTGAACCCGAGAGAATCGGTGGGAAGGACACTGCTGAATTGACCTCAAAGGGACTGGCTGTGGAGCAATGGGCAGCCTTCTGCTGCACTATGGAAACCATGGCTCGCAGCAACGTGAGGCTGGGTGACCTCCTCCAGGCTGTCTGAGCTCCCGCAAAGGATAAAATGTCTAGAGGAGGACCACATCGAGCGGCCAAAGATCTGCATGGTCTATAGTGCCAACAGGGGGAAAAAAATTATATATATATATATATATATATATATATATATATATATATATATATATATATATATTTAAATCGTAAATTATTAAAATTAAAATGTATTTGATACACGAAATGATTGTTATAAATTAATTTTTAAGTGTATATTTTGTCTGTAAGAAAGGGCCATAGGCCCTAAGACAATGCATAATCACACTCTCTCATTGTCTCTCTCTCTCCCTCCCCCCTCTCTCTTACCTCTCTCCCTCCCCCTCTCCTTCCTCACTCTCTTCCTCCCCCCCACACCTCTCTCCCTCTCCCCCTCACTCCTCTCTCCCTCTCTCCCTCACTCTCTTCCTTCCTCTCTCTCACTCACTCTCACTCTCTCTCTCTCTCTCTCCCTCACTCCCTCAATGCCGTATTCAGTACTCATAAAGTGAAATTGGGTTTGGGAAAAAAACTGGGTTTCACAGTACCAAGATAGAAAGTTATACATTATAATTAAATACGCCTTGTAAAGTGTTTTCATTATTGCTCTACCGATATTTAAAGTTTCGTTTGTAATGGAGGGTAATTACAGGATAGTACAGTTAGTATAGTGTACAGCTAGTATGTAGTGTACAGTTAATATGTAGTGTACAGTTACATTCAGTAGAGAGGAGTATAAATTGGCGCCCAATCCCATTTTATGCTTTGGGGACCACAGCTCTGGTAGGGTCATATTTTCCATCGGTAGCTTTGATTTAATGCTTTAATGCTTTTCCTGTCCCAGAGCGATACTCAAATCAAGCCCTACTCTCTCAAGCACTATTTTCATTTATTACAGTTATTTAGATGGCAAAAGTTCGCAAACATTCTCAGATTTATGTTTTTTTCTATTTCATAATATCGTCCGACCTGCAATAATCGACTGACGGGACTACCTCTACTGCTTGCAAGTCCTTACTTGGTTAAACAAGATCCTAAGTAACAGGATGGTTTGAATGTTGACGTGGAATGTACTAGCTCTAATCGTTTAGTCTGCAGTAGCCGGGGACCGGCTCATCTTCAGAAATTATTTATTTTAATTAGTTAACATAAATGAAATAAATACAATAGTATTGTACATTCATGTACTTAGCAATAATTTTACATCTTTACTAAACATACTACCATATATCAATACGATAAGGTGTCAGATTATCATAACATATTAGTAGGAAGCACGATTTGTATATCAGGACATAATAATATTAAGTTCATATAATGTTCTGTAATATTGCATATATATTATTTTCTGATTTATAAATTGCTTAGCGCATTATGTTTAGTATCCCATATTTCTTGGATGGGAAGGTTAAATTGATTTAATTTTTTTTCTAAATAAGTGTTATTCTGGGCCCCCAATCGATTTTTGAGGTCCAAAAAGTTTGCGCGAAATCCTTTCACGAAAGCTCCATTTTTCAGAATTGAAATTGCTCGTATTAAGGAATATGATTAAGTATTGAATAAAAATAACATTCTTTATTTAATCTAGCGCAAATTACTTTTGAATTACTTTCAATAGCAGTATATAAGTAACTAAGCAGTGTTTCAATAATTCAGGTATCATAACTGAAAACTAAAAAAACACGTTAATTCTGATCAGAAATTGCACATCCCACTTCAACCTAAAAATAGATAGTTCTTCTATCTCTACATCCATATTTATGTACATCTCTATTCATCATAACAATGTCGAATTAAATGGCCTGGTATTTTAAGGTGTAGGGTTATCTTTCGGAAATAGGGTTGGAATCGTAAGCACGTAATATTTATGTAATATTTTACTGAATATTACAATATGATATTAAATTAATTTATCTTAGGACTCAAATCGATCACAGCACTGATTTGTGATTCAGTTGTGCGTCAAGTCCTGGTAGTGCTATATTTGTCGAAACTTTGACGTCTTAGTTATTAGCTGCGAGTTGAGAAACTAATAAAGGCTTTTGTTTTTGAATCTTCCTATCATCACTTAATTAAAATTATAATATATTGTTTTATTAATCAAATATTATTATAATGAATTATATGTTGCATAACATAATTATTATATCTCCTTTATTTATACCAAAAGCTCTCTCAAAGTCGAGAAATGCCCCATTGTAAAAAAACTTCGCTATTCACAACATCAATTCTTCATGCTTCATCGCATCAAACCATTTATATTTTCTATCTTGTTTTTTCAGCATAGTTTTTTGTTTTCACTTATCTATAGATGAAATATATAGTAAGTGAATGTCATGAAAATTTCTCATTCGATTTTTCAACGGAAATACTTCTTTTTAGGTCTCCTGAGTTCAAATAACCAAGTCTCGCAAAATGGTCAGTGCGTATGTGTGTATGTGAACAGCCTAGCTCAAATACGAAAAGCTGTATTATACAAAACTGATATTACGTATTTAAGGTGCTTGAGATGTTACAGCAAATTTTTCGCTAAAATCGACTTACCGGAAGTGGTATTATACATCATTAATTTTACACTTTTATTAATTTTACACAATTATCTCGAAAACGGCTCTAACGATTTTGATGAAACAAGTCTAAAGTTTCTTAAAGCTCTTCAACTATTTATATATGTAGTAAATCATCGAGAAATTGCAGGAAAAAAGTAATAACGAAAAGAAGTATGCATTTTATGGTAAACGATGTACATAATCATCATATGAAAGGTAATTAAATTCCCTACAACAAAAAAAAAATCATCGAAATCGGACCAGTATTAGCAAAGATATAGCGTATTGGATTTGGGCGGAAGTATCTTAATATGATATATGATAATCTTAATATGATTAATTTGCACGAAACTGAAATTACGTATTTATGGTATGTACACAGGTATACACAGCTACTTTTTGCTAAAATCGACTTACCGGAAATGGGACTTAATATTATTGATTTTATAATTATTTACAATTTTCTCTGAATCGGCTCTAACGAATTTGATGAAATTCGGTAATACCAGCTAGGTCTTCATTGAAATAGTCTGACAGGCTTTGATAAATTCCGAATTATCAAAATGGCTTCCTCTATTCTACCTCTAGGTTTGTTTATTTGAAATAATTAACCTTCGCTTATTGTTAGTAGTAATGAAAAATGGACAAATATGAACTATGAAAGAATTTGATATTTTACTAAAGCAGAAAAAAATATTTTTCTAGATTAAGAAAAATTTTTCGGAAATAAGATTAGTAATATTTATTGATAAAATATCGCGTGAACGGGAAAGATTTTTGAAAAATTAACATCTAGCAAATAAACTTCAGTAATTTTTATTAATAATAATTTATACTTTTATATCATTTAATGGAAGCAAAAAATCTTTCCATAGAAACTAATTGTAACCTTTTAAAATTTATTTCAAACGAGGGGATAAGTGAAAGGAGTGATTTTTTTTAATGATTTTTTCATCTCTCAATAACTTGTTTTCATATTCTGTTTTTCAATTCGCTTTTTTTCATGCTCAATTGGAAGCAGTTGGTTAACATGACATTAATCGGGTTCCTTTGAGGCTAAATTACAATTGGGAGAGACGAGGTTTGGAATTAAGGTTGGTGTTCTAATAAGCTGAGTTCTTCCTTTGATCAAACTTTCAGAGCGATCTAGGTAAAAACATACTTAGTGCCCCCCCCTCTTCCTTCCCGCCATCGAATATTCCTTTTGAGGTCCCTTCTATTTGGGAAAAGGGAAAGAGCTTAAGGGTCGCATTGAAACGAGCAAACGAATTTGCCTCGACATTGGTTTAAATATCAACTTTTAAAGTTAGATTTTCATTTAATAATCTCGACCTTCCCACTTTGGTTAGAATAGGTCGGTAACCTGTAGGTTAACTCCTCAACTTTGCCTTTATAAGATAGCAAAGGATGTTAAACCTCAATAAAAAAAAAAGCCTTCATATATATATATATATATACATATATATATATATATATATATATATATATATATATATATATATATATATATATATATATTTACTTTCCCTTACCTATAAACGAAGTATATAGTGAGGGGAAGTATTGCGATCGTGACAATTTTCGAATTCGAATTTTTACCGGAAATACAAGTTTTAAGGTCCCCTGAGTTCAAATAACCAAGTTTCGCAAAATGGTCTGTGTTTATGTGAACAGCCTAACTCAAAAACGGAAAGTTGTACGATAATGAAATTACATATTTAAGGTAGGCACATGCATGTGATGTTACAGCAATATTTTCGTCAAAATCGACTAACCGGAAATGCCACTTTATATAATCGATTTTACACTTTTACAATTGTATCCTAAACGGTTGCAACGATTTTGATAAAACTTACCTTATGTCCTCTCCTGAAAGCCTTTTAACTTTTCATGTATGTAGTATATCAAAAAGAAAATGCAGGGGAAAAAGTTATAGCAAAAATAAAATATTATTTGCGTATAAATCAACAAATAAGTATTTTATGGTAAATCGTGTATAAGATCACATGAAAGGATATTAAACTCTCTAAAATACAAATGCTCGAATTCGGACCGGAATTAGCAAAAATACAGAGTAGCTTATGAGGACTACAAGACCCCAGATGGATAACCGAGCGCATCCGAAAGGAGACGGATGCGATCGAACCTCCTTCCACCAATCCGCCAATCTGTTGCCAACAAACGCTCTGTAATAATGTAATGCAAGAATGAAAATGCAGAAATTAATTTAATAATTTCTACTTTTATATCATTTAATGGAAACAAAATGCTTCCATAGAAACTAAACCGAAACTTTCAAAATATATTTTCAACTTGACAAACTTAAAATAGGTAGTGTACAGAATAGTTGTACTGAAATTGTTTTATTGTACTTATGTAGGAGAAGATGTGCAGAAATGAATGCTGCCGAGTTTATTTCAAGTATTGTTTATGTAAACTCTTTAAAATTATATTTAAAAGATAATTATTATAGGACAGTAAGGGGAAGTTGTGTGATGCGCGCAACGCACCAGATCATTTTTATTAGTCATTATGCCCAACCAAACCTCAAATTCATATTTGTTTTTCAGCGCTATTTACTGTAATGAAAAGCCATTTAGAGAAACAAAATAGCATTTTGTACAAAATAATCATATTATTTCTCTACGGACTTAAAACTATATAGGTCAAAATGCTTAATTATTTTACAGAAGGAATTAGTACACCTCAAAATCTTTCAATTTATATTACCTTTTCGTTTCGGGAACATCTTGCCCACTTTCAAGTGATCTTGTATTCGCCTTTTCATCGCTATTTGTCCATGTGATATTTGTCCATGTGATATTTTTTGAATAGGAACTTGCTATTTCTCGTCCTTATATTGCATGTGAATAGAATTGTCACATTTTTCCATTAACCAGCTATCCCGAGTGATCTATTATTGTATAGGAGTTCAAATTAAAAAAAAAAAAAAAAGTCTTGAACCAACTTGAAAAAAAGAAAGAGTGATCTATTACTAGTTCAAATAGATTTTAGTATAAAGTTTCAATATTTACAGCCATAAAAAAATATTATCAGTTTAACTATTATAAGTTAACTAGTCAAACCTAATGACTTCCTTCAAACTCATTTAGGAGTTACTTTACAAAGACTGTCTTTAGAAAGCTAATAATAAATTATTTTTGATGTTTTAATTGCATTCATTTTGCTTTTGAATGAATAATTAAAAAAATATTATTTATGTTATATATGTTATTTTGTACTTTAATCCATTTAAACCTTGAACTGAGGATGAATGTATAACATTCGAAACTAGTTTTCAACAAAACAAAATTATAGAAGTGGAAAATAATTTATCAATCCCTAATTAGATTGATCCTTCTATACCATCATGCGGACGTCAGCTGAAGGAAAGTGTAGCAGAATACGGATAAGCGGAATTTTACAGAAGTGTTTAAGTCCGTATATATATATATATATATATATATATATATATATATATATATATATATATATATATATGCTAAGGATATTGTTTAAGCTCTTTAAGGTTTGCTCTACTTTGCTGAAGTGAACTGAGTAAGGATGGTACGAGCACAAAGCGATCTGAGATTAGCTCCCAGTGGCTGTTAGTGAGGTTCAATCGAAGCGAGCACAAGCCAAGAATCGTATTAGGGGCACTAGAGAGAGGATATGGGGAGGAGAAGGGGTTCGCTCCTCGCCAATAATATTAAGTCTCTGTCTATTGTTCAAGGCTTAATTACTCTTCAACAAATATATTATTATTTAACAAGTAATATTTAAGTACCTATTCATATGGTAACAAAGTAAAATTTATTTCCAAATATAATTAATTATATAATCAGCTGACGTACGCATGATGGTAAAGAAGGATCAATTTAATTAGGGATTGATAAGTTAATTGCCACTTCTATAAATTTGTTTTCATTGAAAACTAATTTCAAATGTTCAGTTCCAAAAATACACACATTCAAAAAATTTGCAATTTAATATACATTTAAATTATATGTTTTATAATACTAATTTATAAAACATTTAATTTAATATGTATAAGTATACGTATTTTGACGACATATAATGTAATATGTATACTAATATCAAACTATAATAATAACAATATATAATAACAGCTCACCTTTTTTCCATTACAGTCATTTCCATTACTAGTTCAGTGCGAGAACAAACCAATACAAACTATTCTGTTTGATATAATCTACAAACTATATTTAATATAGTTATATGTTTGATATAAACTACTTTATATAGTTTATATGTTTGAAATAGTTTTTATATTTGTCATATTATATTTTTTATATTTATATGTTAAATTATTTATATGTTTGATATAAACTACAAACCTTGGTGAGTACCACGTGTATTTGATATCTTGTCTTAATTAAATTCAGAAATGTTTTATTATGTTAATTTATATTACATTTAATTTAATATTTATAATAATACCAAACTTTATTTTAATTTGCTGAGAGTTTTTGAACTTTGTGTTTTTAGAACTGAAGATGAATGTATAACATTCGAAACTAGTTTCAATAAAAAAATATGCGATTTTGATATGGTAACTTTGAAAAGGCTCTAGGCGAGGCAGGGATTGTGGCAATGCCTCGAAAACCTGATGCCAAAGGAGAAGGAGTCTTCACTTGAGCATTTGACATAACTTTATATATTGCTTTAAGCATAAAAGATTTTTATATCTTACATATATCCTAACCGACGGAATGCACTTGTATATCTACTGAAGTATATTGGTGGGTTGTTAGCGAAACTGACGCCCATGAAATATTGCACCTCGGTGTAGTAGTCCGGTGCCTTCCACTTCACCTAACGGCCTCTTACAAGTTCATTCCGTCACATGTATCTGTGCATGTCAAAATGCACTACTTTAGTAAAGAAGAGCCTTCATTCTCGTTTGGGTGTGGAAGGCTCCCGACTACGTTTGGGTGTGGAAGGCTCCCGACTACGTTTGGGTGTGGAAGGCTCCCGACTACGTTTGGGTGTGGAAGGCTCCCGACTACGTTTGGGTGTGGAAGGCTCCCGACTACGTTTGGGTGTGGAAGGCTCCCGACTACGTTTGGGTGTGGAAGGCTCCGGACTACGTTTGGGTGTGGAAGGCTCCCGACTACGTTTGGGTGTGGAAGGCTCCGGACTACGTTTGGGTGTGGAAGGCTCCCGACTACGTTTGGGTGTGGAAGGCTCCGGACTAAGTTTGGGTGTGGAAGGCTCCCGACTACGTTTGGGTGTGGAAGGCTCCCGACTACGTTTGGGTGTGGAAGGCTCCCGACTACGTTTGGCTGTGGAAGGCTCCCGACTACGTTTGGGTGTGGAAGGCTCCCGACTACGTTTGGGTGTGGAAGGCTCCCGACTACGTTTGGGTGTGGAAGGCTCCCGACTACGTTTGGGTGTGGAAGGCTCCCGACTACGTTTGGGTGTGGAAGGCTCCCGACTACGTTTGGGTGTGGAAGGCTCCCGACTACGTTTGGGTGTGGAAGGCTCCCGACTACGTTTGGGTGTGGAAGGCTCCCGACTACGTTTGGGTGTGGAAGGCTCCCGACTACGTTTGGGTGTGGAAGGCTCCCGACTACGTTTGGGTGTGGAAGGCTCCCGACTACGTTTGGGTGTGGAAGGCTCCCGACTACGTTTGGGTGTGGAAGGCTCCCGACTACGTTTGGGTGTGGAAGGCTCCCGACTACGTTTGGGTGTGGAAGGCTCCCGACTACGTTTGGGTGTGGAAGGCTCCCGACTACGTTTGGGTGTGGAAGGCTCCCGACTACGTTTGGGTGTGGAAGGCTCCCGACTACGTTTGGGTGTGGAAGGCTCCCGACTACGTTTGGGTGTGGAAGGCTCCCGACTACGTTTGGGTGTGGAAGGCTCCCGACTACGTTTGGGTGTGGAAGGCTCCCGACTACGTTTGGGTGTGGAAGGCTCCCGACTACGTTTGGGTGTGGAAGGCTCCCGACTACGTTTGGGTGTGGAAGGCTCCCGACTACGTTTGGGTGTGGAAGGCTCCCGACTACGTTTGGGTGTGGAAGGCTCCGGACTACGTTTGGGTGTGGAAGGCTCCCGACTACGTTTGGGTGTGGAAGGCTCCGGACTACGTTTGGGTGTGGAAGGCTCCCGACTACGTTTGGGTGTGGAAGGCTCCGGACTAAGTTTGGGTGTGGAAGGCTCCCGACTACGTTTGGGTGTGGAAGGCTCCCGACTACGTTTGGGTGTGGAAGGCTCCCGACTACGTTTGGGTGTGGAAGGCTCCCGACTACGTTTGGGTGTGGAAGGCTCCCGACTACGTTTGGGTGTGGAAGGCTCCCGACTACGTTTGGGTGTGGAAGGCTCCCGACTACGTTTGGGTGTGGAAGGCTCCCGACTACGTTTGGGTGTGGAAGGCTCCCGACTACGTTTGGGTGTGGAAGGCTCCCGACTACGTTTGGCTGTGGAAGGCTCCCGACTACGTTTGGCTGTGGAAGGCTCCCGACTACGTTTGGGTGTGGAAGGCTCCCGACTACGTTTGGGTGTGGAAGGCTCCCGACTACGTTTGGGTGTGGAAGGCTCCCGACTACGTTTGGGTGTGGAAGGCTCCCGACTACGTTTGGGTGTGGAAGGCTCCCGACTACGTTTGGGTGTGGAAGGCTCCCGACTACGTTTGGGTGTGGAAGGCTCCCGACTACGTTTGGGTGTGGAAGGCTCCCGACTACGTTTGGGTGTGGAAGGCTCCCGACTACGTTTGGGTGTGGAAGGCTCCCGACTACGTTTGGGTGTGGAAGGCTCCCGACTACGTTTGGGTGTGGAAGGCTCCCGACTACGTTTGGGTGTGGAAGGCTCCCGACTACGTTTGGGTGTGGAAGGCTCCCGACTACGTTTGGGTGTGGAAGGCTCCGGACTACGTTTGGGTGTGGAAGGCTCCGGACTACGTTTGGGTGTGGAAGGCTCCCGACTACGTTTGGGTGTGGAAGGCTCCGGACTACGTTTGGGTGTGGAAGGCTCCCGACTACGTTTGGGTGTGGAAGGCTCCCGACTACGTTTGGGTGTGGAAGGCTCCCGACTACGTTTGGGTGTGGAAGGCTCCCGACTACGTTTGGGTGTGGAAGGCTCCCGACTATGTTTGGGTGTGGAAGGCTCCCGACTACGTTTGGGTGTGGAAGGCTCCCGACTACGTTTGGGTGTGGAAGGCTCCCGACTACGTTTGGGTGTGGAAGGCTCCCGACTACGTTTGGGTGTGGAAGGCTCCCGACTACGTTTGGGTGTGGAAGGCTCCCGACTACGTTTGGGTGTGGAAGGCTCCCGACTACGTTTGGGTGTGGAAGGCTCCCGACTACGTTTGGGTGTGGAAGGCTCCCGACTACGTTTGGGTGTGGAAGGCTCCCGACTACGTTTGGGTGTGGAAGGCTCCGGACTACGTTTGGGTGTGGAAGGCTCCCGACTACGTTTGGGTGTGGAAGGCTCCGGACTACGTTTGGGTGTGGAAGGCTCCCGACTACGTTTGGGTGTGGAAGACTCCCGACTACGTTTGGGTGTGGAAGGCTCCCGACTACGTTTGGGTGTGGAAGGCTCCCGACTACGTTTGGGTGTGGAAGGCTCCCGACTACGTTTGGGTGTGGAAGGCTCCGGACTACGTTTGGGTGTGGAAGGCTCCCGACTACGTTTGGGTGTGGAAGGCTCCCGACTACGTTTGGGTGTGGAAGGCTCCCGACTACGTTTGGGTGTGGAAGGCTCCGGACTACGTTTGGGTGTGGAAGGCTCCCGACTACGTTAAATGTTAAGACCTCGCCATGGTTATACAATGATTACTTCGTCGTTGTTGATATACAAATTGAATTAAAATAGATGGCTAATGTATGAGAATAAAATGTTCAAATATAGATTAATAGCATTTTTTGTTGTGTTAGGTACCTATATTTATTTTTTTTATTCACTGTCTGCCTTTAGTTTGAAGACTGCGAATGTGTCAGTGTAAATTACAATAGCATAGATAAAATAGAGGCCTGTACCCACCCATTGCTACCTTCTCCTTCAGTTCGTTCGTTAGCTAAGATCTCTCATCCAACTCTTTTTTTACCGTCGAAGATAAATTAATGCAATAACCTATTTTACATATTATCAGAATAATTTATTTATACTCTCCATTCACAAATATTAATATGAAAATTAATTAAACATGAAAAAGATATATCAGGAAGATCCTTGACAGGAAGTCCGGATGGCGGTATGCCGTAATGCCGACGTTTCGACCCACATTGTAAACCTTCATCAGGGCTCTGGAGGCTATGCAGGATGAGCTAAGACATCCTCGTAGTCCCCAAAGACTCAGTCAGAAGATCCTTCATAGGATCCCTGATGAAGACCAACAGTGTGGGTCTAGTTTATTTTATTCTTGACCGGCATCCGGACCATCTTATTCCTGATATACCATACAGTCAGCTATCAATAAGCAAAATGAAAAATATATAGATTAAGTGTTCGATATCGTTTAAATAAAAGAAACCAATGTGAGAGCCAACGAAATGCAGTAACTGTTCCGGACCTAGTTCACTTTAAACTGATACAATGTGAGAGCCAACGAAATGCACCAACTGTTCCGGACCTAGTTCACTTTAAACTGATACAATGTGAAAGCCAACGAAATGCAGTAACTGTTCCGGACCTAGTTCACTTTAAATTGATACAATGTGAGAGCCAACGAAATGCAGTAACTGTTCCGGACCTAGTTCACTTTAAATTGATACAATGTGAGAGCCAACGAAATGCAGTAACTGTTCCGGACCTAGTTCACTTTAAACTGATACAATGTGAGAGCCAACGAAATGCAGTAACTGTTCCGGACCTAGTTCACTTTAAATTGATACAATGTGAGAGCCAACGAAATGCAGTAACTGTTCCGGACCTAGTTCACTTTAAATTGATACAATGTGAGAGCCAACGAAATGCAGTAACTGTTCCGGACCTAGTTCACTTTAAACTGATACAATGTGAGAGCCAACGAAATGCAGTAACTGTTCCGGACCTAGTCCACTTTAAACTGATACAATGTCCTATTTCTTAAAGAACGCTTTATATTTGCCCAATATCTGGGTGGATTCTAGTTGCACAGATCAATGACTCATCACATCTTTATCATGTGATATTCATGAAGATGATACAATATCTGTAGGCTAATTGGTCTTTGATAATTTATTTCAAAGGTTTTTACAAAAAGATCATGGTCCAAGTCTGTAACTAAAATACAAAAAAAATAACACTGAAGCATTATAAAACAAATACGTGATTGTTCCTCGTCAAAGGTTAGATCTTTACCAGGCCTTGGATGAACAATAAACTAAAATCCTGTTGAGGAAGTAGGCTCGCTTTCGTATTAGCTTACTAATTTATTGTACTAGCTAAATATATCAAATATTTGCGAAAATAATAATCATGCCACATATATCCTAAACAGATGAAGCATTCACTCAACAGATAGGTTTGAGTGAGTTAGGTTTATAGCCAATAAATCGCAAAGTATTACAATTAGCTTAAATATGTAAATTAGTAAAATTTAAAGTATTAAATTGCGCAAATTTTAGTATATAACAAGCATTCGTAGTTATATTTTATCAGGAAAAAAATAATTCTTAAGCAGTTATACAGAGTGTACAGGATATAAACCAGGATACCGATTCTGCACATCAAGAGTAACAAAAACAAAAAAGTTCAGCAAAACAGGAAATTTAAGTTTTTTGTTTTGTTTATTATTTACAATAATGAAGCATTGTTAAACCCTCTCAAAATTTTTAGTCTTCTTATAAATTCTGGAAAGTAGGCGGGCACAGTAATTTTGCAAGAATTACTCAATTTTAACCTCGCCATTATTTATTAATATTTAAATGATATATGTTAGCATAAACAATGCTTCATTTGTATTAATAATTTAAAAGTTTTGGGTGAAGTTTGATATCCACAATGACTACTGTGAGACCTTACATCTCCCCTTCATGTTTTCTCAAACTCATGCATTAATGATAGCTCTAAGTGCTCCGGTGGTGTAAAGCTGCTAAAGTAGGAACCATTTAAGTGTTTTATGAAGGACATCCGTTTCTTTTAGGGCCATTCATAAATGAAAAAACAAACAGTAAGGAACAGCTGCGGTAAATAAAAAAAGTTGTGGTTGGAAGAAGGCGGAGTGGAGTCGTATATCAGATCTACCTGTTGAGCCCGCACTCCAGGTGTCTCGTCCGCTTCGCTACTCATCTCTCTATAGTGTCCTTGTCCGTTTGACCATCTCAAATAGAGCATTATAGTTCATTCCTAAAAATAAACATCCTGCTTAGCAGAATCCAGCGGCCTCCAAAAGCGGCATGATTCTGATAGAGGGCATGATCCTGTAACCCAATTTAATTTAGAATAACCTCTCCTTGAAAATTCTTGAGAAGCGATAAATATCGAAAATGTAGGTAATTGATTTTTGTGAACTAATTACCCCTGAAGCAATTGTTCCTAACATTTTCGCATCTTGTGATAGTGTGAAATTTCAACATTTTGGAGTCCCAAACTAATCCTGCTTTGGCGAAATACTTATCTACTTTCGCAATGTCGATATATTGCTCTTGCTATTTCATGTCAGGATTACCATAAATCGAAAATCTTAAATTCCTCATTTCGCCTAATCATATAGTTGTAATTGTAAAGTTAAATTTGATTCTCAATATTTTATAATATCTCGGATTCCTTTTAGCACCTTTTTTTTTACTTTATCGATACTAGGTAAAGAAAGTATTAGAGATTGATAAATTATTTGCCACTTCTATAAATTTGTTTTATTAATAACTAGTTTCGAATGTTATACATTCATCTTCAATTCTAAAAACATGTGTTTTTAGAACTAAGGATGAATGTATAACATTCAAAACTAGTTTTCAATAAAATCAAAATTAAAGAAGTGGCAAATAATTTATCAATCCCTAATTAGATTGATCCTTCTATACCATCATGCGGACGTCAGCTGAAGGAAAGTATTGTAATCGTGCAGTTTCCAACGGATTTAAACGTTTCAGAAGCCCCCCCAAAAAAGCATTTTTTGCCATTGGTCTTTTTTTGCCATTTTTGCCATTGGCCATTGGTCTGTTTGCCAATGGCACGATCATCTTTGGCCATTGGTCTATTTGCCAATGGCACGATCATCTTTGCCCATTGGTCTGTTTGTCAATGGCAAGATCATCTTTGGCCATTAGTCTGTTTGTCAATGGCACGATCATCTTTGGCCATTGGTCTGTTTGCCAATGGCACGATCATCTTTGGCCATTGGTCTATTTGCCAATGGCACGATCATCTTTGGCCATTTGTCTATTTGCCAATGGCGCGATCATCTCTTCAACGGGTGGACCGATTTTGTTGCTTATTTTCTGTAATGCAGGGTTTTGTTCCTTAATGCCTGTGAACCAAATCGATTTTGCGGTTGCACAATATCCGAAAAACGTGTATATCTATGTACTGTAGTTCAAAAACGGCCCCAACGATTTTGATGAAACTTGCCTAAAGTCTTATTCTTAAAGCTCTCCAACTATTAATGTATAAAGTATATTCTCGAAAAATATTTTATTTGCGCATAACTCAAAGCAAAAAACAATAATTTAAATCGGACTGGTATTAGCAAAGATATAGGGTATTGAAGTTTAAGTATCTCTGCATTTACCTTTGTTTAGTCTTTTTACTTCCATGTGTAAAGGAAGTATTGTAATCGCGAAAATTTTCGATTTTCCGATTTCAACAGAAATATCCATTTTGACCATCCCTGAATCCTTTTTGACTAGTTTCGTCGTGATGTCTGTATGTACGTTCGTTCGTACTTATCTCGCATAACTCAAAAACGGTTAACCATAGCAAGTTAAAATTTTGTATTCAGGATTATTGTATGATCTAGTTGTCATAAGAAACACATCAAAAGATATATCGACATTTATCACAGAGATCATATGGTTCGGTGATAAAGGTTATAAACGCAATATTTTTCCACTTTAAACAATTTTGTTATTTGTTTTAAGTGTTAAAATTTAGTGTAAAATACTTTTTTTTCTCCCCATTTGTGAGCTGAACAAGTCTGCAGTAGGAGAATAAGATTTAAGTTAAGTGGTTTATTCCGCTTAAAATGTTGAAACCGTCGATTTCCAATGTTTTATTCAGTGTCATAGACAGTTCTAATGTTGTCTAGGAACACGAAGATATCTCTTGGAAACTTGTAGAACTGATAGAAAACGACATATAATAATGGAATACGACCTTCAGAAACAAGAGCTTTTGTGTGTGTGTGTTTGTGGTTGTTTGTGTGTGTCAGTATGTGTCAATATGGATGAACGTCGCGACGCCGAGTGTCGTTTCTGAGATACTGCTATGTTCGGAAACTAGTAACCAAATTCAGGGTCACTTTTTGAGCTACCGACTTATAGTTTAACAGGCGTACAAGGAAGTCATCAGATCGTGTCCACATCACATATTTTGAGCCACCGACTTATAGTTTAACAGGCGTACAAGGAAGTCATCAGATCGTGTCCACATCACATATTTTGAGCCACCGACTTATAGTTTAACAGGCGTACAAGGAAGTCATCAGATCGTGTCCACATCACATATTTTACTTTATATTTAAAAATGTCTACTTCTCTTATCTATTAAACTGGTTAAACTCCTCAGAATAGAGGAGATAATTCGGTATTACTTCAACTATCAATTCTCAATTTCATCAATTTTCTGAACCATCAATTCGATGCTGTGAACGAAACTTATTTTCGAATAATGTCACCCTCTTTCTCTCTAAATTGTGTAATTCGAACATGACAAACAAGCCCGTGTATAATTTCATAATTTAATTCGTATAATTTTTTTGAAATAATTTCCACGAACTTTAAAGCTCAGTCCAACATTTTTTAATTCTAACTAAATTCGCTTAGGGGATTAATTAAACTGATGTATGCACAAACTGAACTTTAAATAGATAGATAATCTTTAGAAAGTAAGATATAAGGAGAAATAATACGGGTATAAGAATTAAAATTATTTACGTTTTATATTTTATCAGTGCTAAATTATTTCTAAATACGTGAAGTTGAGATTGTTATTCAATATTTTCAGTTTAACAAGCCTTGTTTGCCGAATGTGCTGTAGTACCTTCAAGAACAGCACGCTCCTAAGAAGTGTGGTCTGGATTCGATTCCGGCCGTGGTGTCGCCTTTTCCGTCTTAGCGGACGAATTCAATAAATCTCGACCTTCCAACTTTAGTTATTAACAAGACAACATCACCAACTAAACGATTTATAAGGAATATTGATTTAGTCTCTTTCACACTTCAACCAAAGTTCAAGTGGCAATTAAAGTTTGATTAAATTTCTAACTCCTACTAGCTAAAAGTGCCATGGTTATAACTTTCCTTTAAAGGCTTCAATAGAAACATTAATTATTTCAACTGCTTTTTTTTCGTTTTTTTTTATTTTAGCAGAGGGGAAACTTTGCTCCTTTCAAGGTGGCTTTAATATTTTTTTCCCTCAATTAACTTTTTGCCATAAATGGAATTAAGCAATTTCCTAAATTCAATACTGCCCTGATAAGCTAAAAGGCCTTAACTCCAAATGATTTTTCTAAATACGTTTTTGTAGAGGACCCTCATTGTTCTCAATATTACGCTATTTTGTGACATAAGAAAGCCTATAATTCAAAGGTTGGATCCAAATTTTTGGTTTTAGGGCTTTCTAAGGTCTTAAAAAGGTGTGTTTTTTAGACCAATTTATGTAATATACAAAAGCGTATTTAGAAAATCATTTGGAGTTTTTACTTATCCCTTTCAAATACACACACACACACACGCGCGCGCAATATATATATATATGTATAAATACAAAAGCGTATTTAGAAAATCATTTGGGGTTAAGGCCTTTTTACTTATCCCTTTCGCGCGCGCAATTTATATATATATATATATATATAAAAACTGAAAGAAAACGACATGTAATAACGGAATGAGACCTCCAGAAACAAGCGCTTTTGTGTGTGTTGTCTGTATGTGTTAATAAATGGACGTCGCGACGCTGAATGTCGTTTTTGAGGCATTGCTATGCTCGGAAACTAGTAACCAAATTCAGGATCATTTTTTGAGCCAGCGATTTATAGTTTAATAGGCGTATTAGGAAGCCATGGGGTGTCCGCATCAGATATTTTATAACTACAATAGATAATTATACCTCTCTCTGGACAGTTCAGATGCTCGTTTGAAAGACAATTTAATTGTCTACAAAGCTAAACATAAAAATCGGACTAAAATTAGCGAAGATACAGCAAATTTTATTTTGGACTTTTATCTAAACTGCCGTGATAACCTGAAAGGCCCTAACTCCAAATCAATTTTTTAAATACATCTTTGTATTGACGCGTATTTCTCTAAATTCTACTCCTTTTTATTACATTAGAAAGCTCTAAATCCAATAGTTATATCCTAATAATTGGTTTTAGAGCTTTATTCTGTTATAAAAAAGTTTAGTTTTTAGAGAAATTCGGGTACAATACATGAATGCATTTAAAAAAATGATTTAGAGTTTTTAGGTTATCCCGGTTCGCCTTTGTTTAGTTTATTTATAACTCGGTAAGTAGATTCTGTAATTAACTACGTTTGATGTTAACCACATATGACGAACCGCCTTAAAGGCTAAGCGTGTTGCTTATTGGTATTATACCGTGGTTTATTTAGGTTTATTGCTGACCTTACTACTCGGGTTCATCGTGGGCTGATCCCCACGACCTCAAATCCCTTTCATGCCTTGCCAGAACCCTTTGTTGGCTCGGATGATATCGACATCCAAGCCAGTTCAGAGGTGAACAATAGATCGTGATGTTCAAGTATTGCTTTGTACAGTTTGCTCGAGGTCTTGCTATTTTTTCCTATCAGATGATGGTGATGATTTCAAAGCCGAGGGAGGGAGCTCCTATGTTTAGATTCTAAGTATATACGGTCCTTATGGAATAAAACTCTAAATGAAAATACGTTTCATTCCGTTACTCCATATCTTTCCATATTAAGTTAATTTTTAACCTATTTAAAAAAAGGATATTATCAGTTTGACTTTATGCTCAATTATAACTTCGTCATTTTTGAACCGATTTTTGTTATTCTTTTTTTAATCAAACACCCCCAAGATGGTCCCATGTAAATAAATCAGGGTTCGATGAATTTTTTTTCTTAATGTAGGCTCACTCATAACTTCCCTATTCGTAAACCAATTTCTACGATACTTTTTTCGTGTAAATTTCTCCAGGATCCGAAAAAAAACTTTTAGAGGTAGAGTATTTTTTAGTGGAAGGATTTGCAATTTGGATTTTATTGTTGAATATGATCATGGACTTACACGTAATATAATATGAAACATCGACAAAAAGTCGAGAATACTAAAAATATTATAAAATATTTTTTCAATATCGTTGGAGGTAGAGAGATGAACTTCTCAATGAACAACAGATAATTACTCGCTATAATTACAATAATTTCATTTTCAGGTACATTTTTAAATCTATTTCTTACTTTTATTTTCAAAATAATAAAACCGCTTATTAAATAAATAAATAAGCTAATCTTTGCAGTCTGATAGAAGCAGCGTGTTTAGTAAGCCTTACCCATGCCTTCCGTATAGTAAGCCTTACCCATGCCTTCCGTATAGTAAGCCTTACCCATGCCTTCCGTATAGTAAGCCTTACCCATGCCTTCCGTATAGTAAGCCTTACCCATGCCTTCCGTATAGTAAGCCTTACCCATGCCTTCCGTATAGTAAGCCTTACCCATGCCTTCCGTATAGTAAGCCTTACCCATGCCTTCCGTATAGTAAGCCTTACCCATGCCTTCCGTATAGTAAGCCTTACCCATGCCTTCCGTATAGTAAGCCTTACCCATGCCTTCCGTATATTAAGCCTTACCCATGCCTTCCGTATAGTAAGCCTTACCCATGCCTTCCGTATAGTAAGCCTTACCCATGCCTTCCGTTTAGTAAGCCTTACCCATGCCTTCCGTATAGTAAGCCTTACCCATGCCTTCCGTATAGTAAGCCTTACCCATGCCTTCCGTATAGTAAGCCTTACCCATGCCTTCCGTATAGTAAGCCTTACCCATGCCTTCCGTATAGTAAGCCTTACCCATGCCTTCCGTATAGTAAGCCTTACCCATGCCTTCCGTATAGTAAGCCTTACCCATGCCTTCCGTATAGTAAGCCTTACCCATGCCTTCCGTATAGTAAGCCTTACCCATGCCTTCCGTATAGTAAGCCTTACCCATGCCTTCCGTATAGTAAGCCTTACCCATGCCTTCCGTATAGTAAGCCTTACCCATGCCTTCCGTATAGTAAGTTTACCCACTGAGAAATGTCAGTGAAAAAAAATACATCTCCTTACACAAGGAGCAGTAAAAATAAATAAATAAAAACTTTTTAGAAAAAAAATGAAAATTGATTTCATAACTGTATTCAAGAATCGCTAAAGAGATAATAGAAATAATTTTTCTTACGAAAGTAAATTATTAAGTAACTTTATTAACTATTCCAAATCAACTTGAACAGTATAATAAGTTAATATTTTTTTATGACGGTACAAAGCCACCCTCATATTTCATTGAGAATTTTAAAAAGAACTTCAAATAACTTAATAGTTGAAAGGAACGAGTTGTTCTCGACTCTTGGTGGCTTGGTACCGACATTAACTATAAAATATAAAGTTATTGTAATGTTCAGCTTGATTTGGAATAGTTACTAATGTTACTAAATAATTTGCTTTTGTTAGAAAAATCTCTTTAGCAGTTTTTGTGTACATTCTTTTTCTCAAAAAAGTTTTATAGGTGCTTTTTGCAGAAAATATTTAAAGTCTATCATAAGCTATGATAACGATTTGATTAATAATATTTAAAAGAATGGTGGTACTCTCCTGAATTCGAGCAGTATTATTGGTAATATGTTGATATAACTATTAGTATTATTGATAAATGTATAGGATATAATAGGATGTTTCGGAAAGATAATGCCTTAACTATCTCAAATTCCAGTAAATAACTCTCCATTCGTTTTAATCTTTCTGTCCTGATGATGCCCGAATCGGAAAAAAATTAACTGATTAATTATTTACTGCTCTTTGAGGGACTTATGGCTTTGTGTTAGAATCTGATAAATCTTAATATCTTTTGTGCTTTTAGAATTTTGAATTTTTACTTCCTTGTACGAAGTAAAGGAAGTATTGTTATCGCGAAAATTTTCGGTTTTCATAATTCGACGGGAATATCCATTTTGACCATCCCTGAATCCATTTTGACTAGTTTCGTCGAGGCGTCTGTACGTTCGTTCATACGTTCGTATCTCGCATAACTCAAAAACGGTTGACTGTCAAAAGTTGTTATTTTGTATTTTTCTTGAAAATAATAAACCAAAAGAATTTATTTAGATTTTTTTTTAAGGCTTTGGACACTTACATGAGTGGCCGAGTTATGGGTGTACGAAAACTTTAATCGGCAACCATTTTTAATTTAAATGGCGCCTACTAAAGTCGAATTTCGAGGATCATCCTGGGAAGATCCGTGACTGATGCCAAATCTCAAAAAAATCGGTTCAGTCATATCTAAATAAATCCGCGGATGGCGAATGGACAGATTATTTTTTTTATTCGATTTTTGAATTCTACTTATTTTGAAACGTAAAACGTCAAATTTGGAGGCGGATTATTCATTTATTTATTTTTCTTTTCTTGTTCGATTACAAATGCGCATAAATAAACATATATAAAATCAAATATCGCCTTTAAATTAAGATCTCTCTGAGTTGTAACATTTTGTCCATTGTTCGTAGTATAGTTTCTAGTAAAAACCGTTCAATTAAAACTATTTTATACGTTTGGTATAATGTGATATTTTCACTAAAGCTTCCAGTGGCAACTAATATGTTTCTGACAGGGAGGAAATATAACTTGAATTGGAGACTGGAATACATACACTATATGAACTGGAAAATAAATTGAGAGGTGGAAGTTGATTCACTGCCCAGCATTATTTTCTTATCGACCTTTGATATATTGCAAATGTAGGTTTTTCCAGAATGAAAAAACCTTATGGAAAATTCAGCTGGAAGCAAGAGAGCAAAAACCAGAACTTAATGTAGAATATACATTTGTCAGGATCCTTCTCAGAGCAAAAACTGGACACGTCAGAGCTCAGGACTTATTACTGATATTTGTCAATGTTGACTCTCACTTTTTCTAACTGATGGATATATTTTTCCTCTCTACGAAAAATAACATTTTTAGGGAGAACAAGTTTCGATTCGATGAGACACAAAATCACTCTCATTTATTCCTTTGTTATATAAGTGTTCCTAAATATTCAAACTCTAAATATTATCCAATTTTATTTTTAAAAAATTATGATTTTAATAAAACAAATTGATGTTTAATCTAGGTGCCTGTAATCGTTGTCGTGGCATCATTCCACATACCCGTGGAAGCAAGTCACTACAAAAACTTCTTACCCGAGTACGCCGAAGCCATAAGCCATAATGTGTTTAGCCTCACCGTTTGTATGAAACTATTTTAGGAGCGGTTCAACAGATTTTCAAGTTTGATGGCTTAAATTACTCGCTGAGATCCTGTGAATGTTTTCAAACAATTTGAGCTAAAAATATCGAAAAATATATTATATTTTAAGTATTGTTCAATTTTTGTTATGTTTTTTATTATATCATGTGCATGTTTATATTATATATCATGAGTATATTACATATTATGTAACAAAATGTACAGTGCTAATATTTGAAAAACTAAAAATGTTAAAATAAAATATAATTTAGTATCTATAGAAAAAAAAAATCCGTGAACAGTGGAACTCCGTTACTAAAGTCGTATTTTAGCTTTAAAAAATATATTAAGTAAGAAAAAAATTCGAGATTCACAAAAGGATTTAGCCTACTATAAGGACTAGCCTTAAAGACGATTTACTTGGACATAATAGATATTTTTGAAATATTACCAAGTGGAAATAATAAATCATAGTATAATAATTTGCAGCGTTTTATCATTTTCCATGAAAATGCCCGTTAGAAATGAGATAACATTTTACAGGTTATTATTTCCAAGGTTATTTTGCATTTTACTCGTAGAGCGTTAATAGCTCTAGTTAATTATTCCTATCTATATTGTCATTTTATTTAGTTATGCTTGTGCGGCTACTGTTTTCTAAAATCTGCTTTCCATTCTTTTTACTGAAACGAAGTGGAATAAATAAATATGTTTTGCACTTTTCCCCATTGGTTAAACATGTAAATGAATAAGTGTACTAGTTTTATTTGTTAATGTTCAGGCAATAACCTAATTTTTAACCACCATATATTACGAACTACTAGCTCAAGATTATTAGTTATAATGGTTTCGTTTACTAACAGAGTCGGTCTTGGTTAAGCTGTTATTAACAAAATAACTTGCCCTGCCTCGGCCTTGGCATGGTTCTGAGCCGAGCTGGTTAAAGGGTGGAATTTGCTTGACAACTTGTTCATGAGGGACCGCAGGAATGGTTCGGGGACTAGAAAATTATAATAATTTAATATTCTGAGGAGCCTTCCTATATCAAGCAGATAAATTTAGAATATCTGAGGAGCAACTTCTCTGGAAAACCCCACCTGTACCTTCATCAGTTTGTTTCACTTAATAATTATTAGATTACTTTGTGTAAATAAATTACATGTATATAAGTACATATATATATAAATGTTTATAAGTATATATATGTATGTATATGTGTATATCTATCTGTACATATATATAAATGTTTATAAGTATATATATGTATGTATATGTGTATATCTATATATATATATATATATATATATATATATATATATATATATATGTATATACTTTTTTTTCTCCTCCGTAATATACCCTGCAGAAGACGCGTATATTTTAAAGAAAATTTAAAGAAAACCACGCAAAAAGCATATTATATACATTGCACTATACAACTATTTGCGTAAACAATTGTAGATAAAAACAAAATAGATAGAAATTATAGATAGATATATGTATATACAAATTATAGATACAAATTTTATTCAAATAAATATATAAATTTACAGATAATCATGTATGATTGTAGTATTCTACAATAATCTATGGTGATAATACCAAAAAAATAAAACTTGAATATACAAAACAAAAGAAAAATGTCTGGTATAAAACTGAAATTCGTTAAATATCCATAAAAACATAAAGAAGAAAATTTCAAAAAATATATTACAATCTTAATAACTAATTAAAAGAACAGAATTAAACAAAGTTTCATAATACACAAATAAATATATATGTGTGAACACATCAGGAAGAAGAACAAAAGTATCAAAAACTGTATACATACATAAAAAAAAAAAATAAAAGGAAATAAAATACTAGATAAGTTTATCACTCCAAAATATTAAACCGATGTGAGTTTTTATCTTCAGTGGTCCGGATGTATTTCTATGCTATTGATGAATTCCTTCATCTGCTTCTTGTATTTTTAATATAGTAATTGTTAGGGTAAAGGCATTGTGTCCCCTTGAGATGATTTTAACAAACTCAAGGGGACAAACAAAATTTTTCTTTTATGCCAGTAGCAGTATATATATTTCTTATACATACATACATATATATATATATATATATATATATATATATATATATATATATATATATATATATATATATATATGTATATATGTAAAATCGATGGTCAACTTCACAGATGTTGTAAGTAGTTCTAATTCGGTCATTACAGTGCTCTAAGAATTGGAAACTGTTAGAAAATTCTTTTCGGTATTACATATCTGTTTTAAACTAGTATTACATTTTAATAACATCAAAGTACGCAAAGAAAGAAAAAAAAAGCGTGAATTAATAATAAGGAATTACAGGATGCTGAAAAAAATCATAAATCATTTTTTGCCCGAAGCTATAGCATTTGCACTCACAACATCTGTGAGGTTGGCCATCAATATATATATATATATATATATATATATATATATATATATATATATATATATATATATATATATATATATATATATATACACTTTCTATAATTGATCAATCTATCCCAAGGTTGAAAACGCTAAAACAAATCATGGTTTCATTGAGCAGTTACTTTTACTAACTGAGGTTGACGTCATTATGTAATGTTATTTTTATATAGAGCCATCTCCGGGGAAATTATTATGACCTATTGCAGTCCAATCTACAAAATTACTTCTTAACTGATAATAACTATCGGGTGTTGCAAGTAAATATTATCTTGGAAGACCCTGACAGAATATTCTTAGACGGAAATAATTGTTACACTGAATTTGGATTAACAAACCTCGATTTATTTAGGTTTTGTCTTTGGTAATTGGATAGAAATCCAATTACCAAAGAAGATCGTCTTTTTTATCTTGTATTATCCAATATTTTATATAATTAAGAATCATAAAGTCATCTGTCCACTTGAGAATTTTTCATTATTGAGTGGATACTGCTCTCAGAGTGGCTCAGTGCAACCCTAGTGGAAAAAAATCAAAATATTTTCCTATGAGTAATGTAGCACTGCGTATTTTAAACTGACACATAGCCCATTACCTCCCTTGCTTTTATTTCTTTATGAGTTATAACAATGGCCAAAATTTAAAAAAATTAATTCCTTTTGAGGTAATGGCTTCATCGGGTACAATTCATTTCTTGTTCCGAGTGTATCTCTCCTCTTTGTAAAAAAAAATCTCTAATCATGGAATTTGCTGACAAAAGTATGTTAAATAGTGCATTTGATTTAGGAATATTCAATTAGTTCAATTAGTTCTCTACTTCAATGGTTAGTTCTCTACTTCAATGGTTAGTTCTCTACTTCAATGGTTAGTTCTCTACTGAAGTGTCACCAATACATTTTATTTAAGGCTCTAACTGTAAAGACGCTTTTAAAAATAAATCGTCATATATCGTTTTGAAGTTTTTGCATATTCTTGTATGTTTTTGTTTTTTATTAGCTGTATATAATAATAGCTGTAATAATAATATTGAAAATATAATAAAAAAAAAGAAACGAGATAAAAGAAAAACAAATTAAAAAATAAAAGAATAACTATAATATAAAAAAGTCACAGCTCAGAGAATTCTTTAAAATGGATTAAATTGTATTCCCAATTGTATTACGTAGCGTGCATAAACTATAAGAAAAATCCAATTGTATTCCCAATTGTATTACGTAGCCTGCATAAACTATAAGAAAAATACAATTGCTTTTCATATTTATCAAATTCTAAATCGTTGACATTTTATCGACCGGTGAGCAAGAGGCCGAACTGGTCTTACAGACTGCTAAATAAGAATCATCTATTAACCTGCTATAATTCATACAGAATCTAAAATTCAATTTATTCAGTGTAAAGCAATCATCAACAATATTTTTTACTTGTTTTATCAAATGCAATATTGTTGTCATTTCATAACTTTGGGTGATGAAATGCTTTACCCCGAAAGTTTGAACTTAATTTGCACTTATCTTCTGAAAGTTTTGAAAAATGTATATTTGAATTGAATTGAAATTTTTCAGCATGAACACCCGATGACAACTGAACTAACAACCTCCTCGGCTACAGGTTGAGCCAGATAGTGTCAACTCATTATCACATACCGCCAAAGGTATGAGGGGGTATGAGCGGGTTTCAAGATGCTTGAGGTTACAATATTACCACCACTTCCCCTAATAATTGCCGGGTTAGAAGTTGGTATTCTCCACAATCGCTATAATTTAAAAACAAAAAAATAGCGATCGGATGTCTTTATTTTTTGGCTGGCACCGCTTCAGTCGAGCATAGGAAGTTCATCTTGAGCTGCTCTTTCCGTAACCGATCTTCTTTGGAAGTTCATCTTGAGCTGCTCTTTCCGTAACCGATCTTCTTATTTCTGCTTCGATTTTTACGAATATAGGCCGACAATGTATTCAGTCAGTATTCGTAATTTCATGCGTGAATGCAAATCTAACTCACTAACTATAACCTCTTCACACTAATGTTTTTATCGACCGAATCGACGGCTCTTGACGAAAATTGTCAATCAAACTTGGACTAACATCGTAGGGTTTTCTGGATTGCCTCAAATATTATATTCACGTCAAAAATCATTTGTACATATATATATATATATATATATATATATATATATATATATATATATATATATATATATATATATATTGAAACTACTTATTGTTTTTCTGAATTATCAATTGTTATTGTTTTTGCTTCACACTTACTGTAAATACCTAATTTACTTCTAATTTACGTAATTTAATTCTTTATGTTTTAATGAATAAATCACGTTCAAACGATCTTTATATATATATATATATATATATATATATATATATATATATATATATATATATATATGTATATTTATATGATTAATAATGGTTTAGTTTTCAGAAAAGCTAAACACAAGTTAGTTAATAAATATTTAAGTATTCGCTTTCTGAATAACCTTCACGGAAGGTTTAACAGTAATCGACCAATGAGAGGGAATAATTGAAGGATGAGAGATGAAGGTTCCACAACAAGCTACTTCATTGGCTGGAAAATTAGTCAAAAGCTCAACAATGATAAGTCCGCTCACAATGGCGGGGCTCTCTCTCCTTCACAGCTATTTCCGCTCTCTTTAACAGCTTCTCTCCTCTCTATTCTCATCTCTACATATTTGATATTACTTTATTGTATTATTATTATTAATGTATTATATCAATCTTATAATTATATTAATTGAAATTTAATATGACCTTATAGTAGTTTTATTAGTTTTCGGTGCCATTTTATTTTATTAGTAATTAGAAAGAAAAAAGGCCATTCGGTCACAAAAAACTATTAAATGAAGTTAGTTTTGCATGATGAGTATTTTGAAATGAAATAAACGTTTTAATAATTATATAAGAAAAAATATATTATGTTAATAAAAATCGACTAAACATAAATGTTTTTTTCAGACTTGAGAATGGCCCAAGATGGCCGAAACGTCGATAAAAATAAAATAATAGCTTGGTGATCGAATGGCCTTTTTTCTTTCTAATTACTAATATTTATATACAACTCATTTACAATAACTCTTTTATGTTTTTTTGTACCACTCCATCGGGTTAGAGGAACTATTCCCAGATAAATGACAAAGGTTTATAGATTTTAATATCTCTTAAATATTTAATAAATATATAAATAGACTTTGAAAACGTTAATATTTGTTTTTTTTAGCGTCCTTATGTATCTACTATAATGTGGAACAACCTACGGGAAATGTGGTGAGGATTTCATAATAATAAGTAGAGTCCGGATTTAGTGCAGTAAAAAACTTGTAAAAACGTGAAATAAAAATGCCAAAACGTGCAAAAATGTGCAACGAAAAATAAAATTCTGCCATTTATATCGTTTATGCTTAAAATAACAAAAAAATCTATGTTTTCTTTCATAAATTACTATTTTTTCTTAATAAATTAGGTAGGTCGGCGCATTGTTATGTAAAATGTGAAAACCTCACGAGCTCTTATGAGGGTATTTTTTGCTTATTTTCGTACGATCATACGTTATTCACGCACTATGGCAACGCATTTTCTGTCTAAGTGGTTTTTATGCCCAACTGATAATTTTTTTAATAACGTATCGCAAGGTCAAGTGATACAATCCCAAATTCCTGCCGATATATCGATAACTCGATCCTTGTCGAAAAAGTTGAACCATTCATCTTTGCCGGTAGAACTTTTGGTGGATTGTCTTTTAATTAGGGATTGATCCTTCTATACCATCATGCGGATGTCAACTGTCTTTTAATTCTGATAATTTTGCCCATTTTGGGTTTATATTTGAATAATGTATAATTAATTAGATCAAAACCACGAGCAGATAACTAACTAATTACCTAACTAGTTAATATCACAACTGTTACAGTATGAATAATTTTTTTGCTCGACCAATTTCCGATTTTTGTTTTTAGGTTGCACGGATTTTGAATTCCCTTCACTCGTAAAAATGTATGCGGGATGTGTAGTTTGTTATCATATCCACTAATTAATTTATTTTCAATAAATTAATGAGTATATTTTTGTCCGAAAAACTGTGTGTATACATAATTATTTTGCCAATTACAGACTGAGTGTAGAACTGTAGAACATAAAATGAAGTGAATTGATTGGTAAGGATTAACTGGCTTTCCACGAATCTAGAAACGGCAAAACAAACTTCAATTTTCAGTTTGTTCCAGAATTTTCCAGAAAATTGAATTTAATATTTTAAACAGTAACGTATTACTTCGTGAATCTATCGTGAGCAATTTTGGTTCAATGTTTAAATTTCCTAGCAATTTACACATATTTTTTTTAATTATGGCTAAATGTGCAATTTAATGCAGTGAAAACATAACACGTGCAATTTACAAAAAAATGTTTGAAATGTGCACATTGGTGCAAAATATAACTTCCATATGTTAATCCGGATTCCTTAATTCATGTAACTTGTCCCTTATTGATTTCAAGAACCGAAAAAAAGTGCAATTGCACGAGAATCCGGGCTCTAATAATATGATCTGTTTGGTATTATCTAATAATATGACCTGTTCGGTATTATCTAATAATATGATCTGTTTGGTATTATCTAATAATATGATCTGTTTGGTATTATCTAATAATATGATCTGTTTGGAATTATCTAATAATATGATCTGTTTGGTATTATCTAATAATATGATCTGTTTGGTATTATCTAATAATATGATCTGTTTGGTATTATCTAATAATATGATCTGTTTGGTATTATCTAATAATATGAACTGTTTGGTATTATCCAATAATATGACCTGTTTGGTATTATCTAATAATATGACCTGTTTGGTATTATCTAATAATATGACCTGTTTGGTATTATCTAATAATATGATCTGTTTGGTATTATCTAATAATATGACCTGTTTGGTATTATCTAATAATATGATCTGTTTGGTATTATCTAATAATATGACCTGTTCGGTATTATCTAATAATATGATCTGTTTGGTATTATCTAATAATATGATCTGTTTGGTATTATCTAATAATATGATCTGTTTGGTATTATCTAATAATATGATCTGTTTGGTATTATCTAATAATATGATCTGTTTGGTATTATCTAATAATATGATCTGTTTGGTATTATCTAATAATATGATCTGTTTGGTATTATCTAATAATATGAACTGTTTGGTATTATCCAATAATATGACCTGTTTGGTATTATCTAATAATATGACCTGTTTGGTATTATCTAATAATATGATCTGTTTGGTATTATCTAATAATATGACCTGTTTGGTATTATCTAATAATATGATCTGTTTGGTATTATCTAATAATATGATCTGTTTGGTATTATCTAATAATATGATCTGTTTGGTATTATCTAATAATATGATCTGTTTGGTATTATCTAATAATATGACCTGTTTGGTATTATCTAATAATATGACCTGTTTGGTATTATCTAATAATATGATCTGTTTGGTATTATCTAATAATATGACCTGTTTGGTATTATCTAATAATATGATCTGTTTGGTATTATCTAATAATATGACCTGTTCGGTATTATCTAATAATATGATCTGTTTGGTATTATCTAATAATATGATCTGTTTGGTATTATCTAATAATATGATCTGTTTGGTATTATCTAATAATATGATCTGTTTGGTATTATCTAATAATATGATCTGTTTGGTATTATCTAATAATATGATCTGTTTGGTATTATCTAATAATATGATCTGTTTGGTATTATCTAATAATATGAACTGTTTGGTATTATCCAATAATATGACCTGTTTGGTATTATCTAATAATATGACCTGTTTGGTATTATCTAATAATATGATCTGTTTGGTATTATCTAATAATATGACCTGTTTGGTATTATCTAATAATATGATCTGTTTGGTATTATCTAATAATATGATCTGTTTGGTATTATCTAATAATATGATCTGTTTGGTATTATCTAATAATATGATCTGTTTGGTATTATCTAATAATATGATCTGTTTGGTATTATCTAATAATATGATCTGTTTGGTATTATCTAATAATATGATCCGTTTGGTATTATCTAATAATATGATCTGTTTGGTATTATCTAATAATATGATCTGTTTGATATTATCTAATAATATGATCTGTTTGGTATTATCTAATAATATGATCCGTTTGGTATTATCTAATAATATGATCTGTTTGGTATTATCTAATAATATGATCTGTTTGGTATTATCTAATAATATGATCTGTTTGGTATTATCTAATAATATGATCTGTTTGGTATTATCTAATAATATGATCTGTTTGATATTATCTAATAATATGATCTGTTTGGTATTATCTAATAATGTGATCTGTTTGGTATTATCTAATAATATGATCTGTTTGGTATTATCTAATAATATGATCTGTTTGGTATTATCTAATAATATGATCTGTTTGGTATTATCTAATAATATGATCTGTTTGGTATTATCTAATAATATGATCTGTTTGGTATTATCTAATAATATGATCTGTTTGGTATTATCTAATAATATGATCTGTTTGATATTATCTAATAATATGATCTGTTTGGTATTATCTAATAATATGATCCGTTTGGTATTATCTAATAATATGATCTGTTTGGTATTATCTAATAATATGATCTGTTTGGTATTATCTAATATATGATCTGTTTGGTATTATCTAATAATATGATCTGTTTGGTATTATCTAATAATATGATCTGTTTGGTATTATCTAATAATATGATCTGTTTGGTATTATCTAATAATATGATCTGTTTGATATTATCTAATAATATGATCTGTTTGGTATTATCTAATAATGTGATCTGTTTGGTATTATCTAATAATATGATCTGTTTGGTATTATCTAATAATATGATCTGTTTGGTATTATATAATAATATGATCTGTTTGGTATTATCTAATAATATGATCTGTTTGATATTATCTAATAATATGATCTGTTTGGTATTATCTAATAATATGATCTGTTTGGTATTATCTAATAATATGATCTGTTTGGTATTATCTAATAATATGATCTGTTTGGTATTATCTAATAATATGATCTGTTTGGTATTTATTTTGGAACAAGTCAGGCTAAAACAATTTATTAAGAGAAAGGTGGCAATATTTAAAATTTCTAAACAATTTTGACCAGGTTTTTTAACTATATTAAATATTTTTATTTTTCGAACTCTTTTGTATTTGAAATTTTCTCTTACATGTTGCGAATATTGGCATTCGATAACAATAATTTTCTCTTCTATTCAAATGCAATATTGTCTCGATAAAATTACAATTTTTTTACTTTAATTGTATCGGTATTTGTTTTAAATTTTAGTAACTTTTTGACTAAAATAATTGGTAAAATGTTTAACCACAATTTTATCTGTTTGATCCTCAAATCTCAAACCTTTTAGGTTTCCAAATCATTTCTAGTACGCCTCTTCCATCTATCTCTCCCACCCAAAGTATACAAATTATGATATAATCAGGAGCATTTTAGATTTTTGGGAGGATTCAACAGAAATTTGATGGTTCCCGGAAGTCAAAGAACTCAATTGTATAAATCTTATAATCTCTTTATAATTATTACGTAGATTAACTTTTGATATATAATTGCAAGTATTGAGCCTTTTTAAAGTAAATAATGGATAGCTGGATACAATTAAGGTCATAGGACATCTTTACCTAAACCATATAGACAACCTCAATTTACATTTACGTTTACATTTACATTTTTTTTTTTTTAATAGAGAATTTTACAAGGTTTCTGTTGTATGAAATAGATCTGTAAAATGTATAAAATAATTAATAAAAACATTATTTTTACTCAAATAAATTCAGATATGGAAATGCCAATCAGTAAACACGTGCTTCCTCCACCGCGCGCCAGCTGCACTAACCTTGAACATCAACCTCACGTTAGTAGCCATACAATACCACCATCTCAGTCTTGGCAGTCAAGCATCCGCACCGAATGTCCGTTGAAGACGGGAGAGAGATTAATAAATTAAACAATGTTCGCGTTGGGATATAAATCATCAAAAGTGTCGCGTTGTTTTTTTTTTTCTTTTTCTTCACAAATCACCTTCTCTTCTTCGAGAGGGCCATAAATTCTTATAAAAATTATCCTCTCGAGCATTTCTTTATTATTTTGGTTAATCACAGATAGCGCCATAACCGTAAGCTATTATACGATATTAACTACGTTCGTTTTGTTTCGATTTCGATTATATCAACTTGGATCTTTGGCTTTATTGAAATATATTTGCTGGTGAACAACTTGATTTAAGTGTAATATAATCTAATCTGATGTTTGATTCAATTGATATCTTCTCCGATCCAAGGTACTTATATATAAAATGTTGACTCGTTGAAATAGTTGTGGGTAAAAGAAGAAACTAGGTCACAAAATTCTCCAAGTATTATGTTTTTTTCTCGTTTACTATCAGACCATATCTGCTCAGAGTTCTGTCAAGGGCAGTAAAAGCTTCTTTTAGGGCTTTTTAGCTTCTCTCAAGCCTCCTCGGACTTTGCCATAATATCTATATCTATTATACCCGAGAAGTTTCATCGGTCTATGAAATAATAATAGTGCCTGACGGTTGAAAAGTTATTTGAAATGCCAAAAGTTTCGTTAGCTGCAGTTCGTCTTCAACTCTTCCAAATGATTTCATCCACAAACATAATATTTAAGCACATCCGCTAAATACAATTTGTGACCTTTGAACATATAATTTATCAGTGACAAACATTTTCATTAGGATTAAACATTTCATTACTTGAGAGTATCTATGAAGTTTTTAATATTAATCAATAAAGTAATGATAAATGCAAAATGGCAGAAGTTGAAATATCGTTTGAAAGACTTAACGTTCCTACTGATTGTTATTGATTCTGATAAATGTATCCATCAATTTAGTTCTAAGATACGAGAATATCAACAATATATCGATGGCCAGTCTCACAGAAGTTTTGTTTCTTTAGATTTTTTAGCAACCTGTAATTCGTTTTAAATTAATTCTCTTGTTTTTTGGAATAATTGGCTACTTCGGTGTTATTATAACACTAGTCTCAAATAGGGATATGAATATAAAAAATAAGTAAAAGTATCTATGAATATATCTTATCGATTGTTCTTCAATATATCGAAATGGTAAAAAATATCGATTTTTCGATATATCGGGCCCTCGATGTTTTTAATCTTTTATAAGAGACACATACATATCGATATTTCTGCGTCGATATAATTAAGATATTGTTTTTATAATATCAATATTTCTGGGGCGATATAATTAAGTTATTGTTTCAATAATATCGTTATATCTGTGCAGATACAATTGCAGTTATATTATACAAGTGCAGATATCGTTTTTATTAAGTTAATCTACTGCAGACTTCAAATATAAAGAAACAGGTTATTTCCTATCCTCTTTCCAATTCGTTTAGGCTTTTTTTTATTTTAATTGGATAAAGTAATTAATAATATTTTGAAATATGTCGACATAATTAAGATATTATTTAAATTAAGTTCATTTCCAGCAGGATTTAAACATCGAGAAACAGGTAATCTCCTAATCATTCTCCAATTTGTTTAGAATTATTTATTTTTCAATTTTATGAAAATATTAGCATTTTTAAATATCGATATTTTAATGTCCATATAATCAATATATCGACATTTTGCTTTTGACATCCCATCCCGCCGTCCTAGTAGAATTTCTTTATTTGATATTTTTTTTTATAATATCGGTTTTCGATATTAATATTTTGATATCGATATTACGATATATGGAGAAAAAATCGATATTTTTTTTTTAAATACGGATACGAAATTTTGGAAACAATTGTTTCCAATTTTTAGTTTAAGATTATTGTAAAATTAGACTTTTTTATCAATATAAATATTGTAATATAATAGATTTTGGTTAAAATTGAAGAGCCGAAAGGGTAGTTTACTTGAAGGTCATAATAAACATACAAAAAAGTTTAATGTATTTAAACACTTATGTACAGAGATCATGTAGGTTCGGTGATAAAGGTTACAAACGCGATTTTTTTCCTACTCTAATTAGACAATTTTATTACTTGTTTTAAGTGTTGAAATACATTTTTTTTTCCTCCCCAATTCTGAGGTAAACAAGTCTGCAGCAGGAGAATAAGATATAAGTGAAGCGGGTTTTTCCGCTTCAAATGTTGAAACCGTCTATTTCCAATGCTTTATCTAGTGATATTGACAGTTCTAATGTTGCTACGGAACACGAAGAAATCTCTTGGGAACTGGTTACATACTGAAGGAAAACGACATATAATAACGGAATGAGGCCTCCAAAAACAAGAGCTTTTGTGTGTGTGTGTGTTTGTGGTTGTCTGTGTGTGTCAGTATGTGTCAGTATGTGTCAATATGGATGAACGTCGCGACGCCGAGTGTCGTTTCTGAGATACTGCTATGTTCGGAAACTAGTAACCAAATTCAGGGTCACTTTTTGAGCTACCGACTTATAGTTTAACAGGCGTACAAGGAAGTCATCAGATCTTGTCCACATCACATATTTTACTTTATATTTAAAAATGTCTACTTCTCTTATCTATTAAACTGGTTAAACTCCTCAGAATAGAGGAGATAATTCGGTATTACTTAAACTATCGAACGAAACTTATTTTCGAATAATGTCACCCTCTTTCTCTCTAAATTGTGTAAATCGAACATGACAAGCCCGTGTAGTAACCATTTCATTAATTTCCCGATCGGCGTTTGCAGCTACGTATAATTTTTTTGTAATAATTTGCACGAACTTTAAAGCTCAGCCCAACATTTTTTAATTCTAACTAAATTCGCTTAGGGGATTAATTAAACTGATGTATGCACAAACTGAACTTTAAATAGATAGATAATCTTTAGAAAGTAAGATATAAGGAGAAATAATACGGGTATAAGAATTAAAATTATTTAAGTTTTATATTTTATCAGTGCTAAATTATTTCTAAATACGTGAAGTTGAGATTGTTATTCAATATTTTCAGTTTAACAAGCCTTGTTTGCCGAATGTGCTGTAGTACCTTCAAGAACAGCACGCTCCTAAGAAGTGTGGTGTGGATTCGATTCCGGCCGTGGTGTCGCCTTTTCCGTCGTAGCGGACGAATTCAATAAATCTCGACCTTCCAACTTTAGTTATTAACAAGACAACATCACCAACTAAACGATTTATAAGGAATATTGATTTAGTCTCTTTCACACTTCAACCAAAGTTCAAGTGGCAATTAAAGTTTGATTAAATTTCTAACTCCTACTAGCTAAAAGTGCCATGGTTATAACTTTCCTTTAAAGGCTTCAATAGAAACATTAATTATTTCAATTGCCTTTTTTTTCGTTTTTTTCTTCTTTTTTTTTTATTTTAGCAGAGGGGAAACTTTGCTACTTTCAAGGTGGCTTTAATATTTTTTTCCATCAATTAACTTTTTGCCATAAATGGAATTAAGCAATTTCCTAAATTCAATACTGCCCTGATAAGCTTAAAGGCCTTAACTCCAAATGATTTTTCTAAATACATTTTTGTAGAGGACCCTCATTGTTCTCAATATTACGCTATTTTGTGACATAATAAAGCCCATAATTCAATGGTTGGATCCAAATTTTTGGTTTTAGGGCTTTCTAAGATCTTAAACAGGTGTGTTTTTTAGACCAATTTATGTAATATACAAAAGCGTATTTAGAAAATCATTTGGAGTTTTTACTTATCCCTTTCAAATACACACACACACACACGCGCGCAATATATATATATATATATATATATATATATATATATATATATATATATATATATATATATATATATATATATATATATATATATATATTGCGCGCGTGTGTGTGTGTATTTGAAAGGGATAAGTAAAAACTCCAAATGATTTTCTAAATACGTTTTTGTATATTACATATATATATATATATATATATATATATATATATATATATATATATATATATATATATATATATATGTATGTATGTATGTATGTGTGTGTGTTTACAATTCAAAAGATTCCATTATTAACTTTTATAATGAATGTTTAATAGAGAATATCGATTTTTATATATTTTGTTTGACTTTGGTATGATGTTTGTAAATAATTGCATAAGCGTTTATTCTTTAAAATAAGATGTAATTTTATTTTCCTAGCTTGCATTTTTGTAGACTCCACTCAGACCCTCTTTATCTATTATTTGTTATTTACTGCACATATGTGAACTTATTACAAATAAAGATGTTTTTATTATTTTTAATATGTATGTATATTTATAAAATATCTTTGCAAAAATTATTGAAATAAAAGGAAGTACCTAGCTACTGCAAAAGTTGAAGTTATAGATACTTATATTAGATTGCTGTGTGATTAGCTAATGTTAACTTATATTTAAATGAGCATCTGTAATGTTTCGGAAGATGTATTGTATTCAACTTCGAAAACTTCGAAAAACTAAAAAAAGGCAAATACAAAGTTCAATTTATATTACTGTAATATATTTGCAAATAACAGTACAATTTATATTACTGTAATATATTTGCAAATAACAGTACAATTTATATTACTGTAATATATTTGCAAATAACAGTACAATTTATATTACTGTAATATATTTGCAAATAACAGTACAATTTATATTACTGTAATATATTTGCAAATAACAGTACAATTTATATTACTGTAATATATTTGCAAATACAAAGTACAATTTATATTACTGTAATATATTTGCAAATAACAGTACAATTTATATTACTGTAATATATTTGCAAATAACAGTACAATTTATATTACTGTAATATATTTGCAAATAACAGTACAATTTATATTACTGTAATATATTTGCAAATAACAGTACAATTTATATTACTGTAATATATTTGCAAATAACAGTACAATTTATATTACTGTAATATATTTGCAAATACAAAGTACAATTTATATTACTGTAATATATTTGCAAATAACAGTACAATTTATATTACTGTAATATATTTGCAAATAACAGTACAATTTATATTACTGTAATATATTTGCAAATAACAGTACAATTTATATTACTGTTATATATTTGCAAATAACAGTACAATTCCGATTTTTTCTTTCTTTTTTTTTTTGTAAGGAATTTAATTACCGTCTGTATACCTTTTGAGTTATGAACAAATGAAATTTTGTTTTCTTCATAAATTATTCTTCTGCTTGTCTCGGAGATGTACTATATAAGAAAATGTAATACGCTTTAAGGAGAAATTTTTAAGTATGTTTCATCAAAACCGTTAGAGGCCTTTAAGCGCTACAGTATATAAAAAAAACAGGTTTGTTTGGATATTGCAACTGGCTTCCCATTTCGGTACACAGCCACCGTGGGACAAAACTCTACAAAAAAAAAAATTAACAAAATTGGTCCATCTATTCATAAGATCCTCAAACTAATAGAACCGTTGAAAACTGCACTTTGAAAATTTGACCCCATTACAAAACCTTCCTTACCTAGATTGTAAGTGAAACCTAAAATATCTTACGTAAAGAATTATAGGAATAGAAAATTATCAAAAGTTCAATTCTCAAGATTTCAAGCTTTTATGATTAAAAAAATAAGCTCTTATTAATCCTATTTTGAATCAATAACCTTTTTAGAAGGAGGAAATATAATGGCGCCCTCCACTGTCTCTTCCCCAGCCTATTTAATTTAGATTACTCCAAGATTAATTTTTTTTATCTATTACCTTTTTTTTTCTGGTGTTCAATTAAATACTTGTAATTGATTCCTGTACCCTCGCCTTCCAACACAGCTACTGGGATATAATAATAGGATTGGCCAAGTTTTAGATAATAAGGTATTTTAATTTTTAGTGATATTCTTGCTGCATTTCTTTGTATTTATTCTAAAATGGTTCATGGCGTAGTATTGGAAATATAATTGCGGACAAACCAAGATTCTTTTGTGACTCTTCTGAAATAGTCTGGTTTTAGAGTGCATGAGTCAAAAAACTATGTCATAAGGAGTTCCAAGAAAAACCTTATGACGGTAACTTATAACGATATCGAAGTTTTTAAGTTTCATTTTTTATGGTATTTACATGAAATAAGATAATTCTAATTTAATTTAAAAAAAACAAACATGAAATGCAATCAATTATCGAACAATAGTCAACGCTCCATGTTATGTAACAAACAATACCCTACACCATGAACTCAATATCACGTTTGTTTTAGGCCTTATTCCATCCAAATTTCATCTGAGCCTTACTCATTGTCCTAATCCTTCAGCATAATACATATCAAGCAAGCTCCACTCGTCCTTACAATCATTCTGGTTGAAACGGCAGTGGACCCGAAGCCTTTGGCAATTGTGTATACTGAAGTTCTGCCAATGGCCAGATTCTACTATCAATACCTAACCGTTTGTAGCTAGTTATAGTGTGGCTTTCAAGGCCGATGAAGAAGCAGTTGAGAGAGAAGTGCTGTGATATCCTGAAGTTCTGATTTTCACAGGCTAAGTATAAATAGTGTGGCTAAATATTCCTGTATTTAAGATGCTTATTTTACGTCGCTATAATTTTCTTTATTTTAATTTTGATTTATGAATGAACTCTTTCATGATTATTACTTAAGGCCCGTGACAGATACCGCTTTAAGTTGTAACTATGACAACTGTACGACAAGCCCACTAAAAGGCTTGATCTGATAGTAGACAGTACCTGTCGCGACAGTGACTTATCAACTTAATATGGGGAAGGACATTGCAACAGGATCACACTGTCGGGACAGAACTGCCCTTAATAGAGACAGATTGTAATTATTAACAATAAATACTGTTTATCTCCTAAAGTTAATTGTTGTGTTAACTGAATTTAATAACTGGATGGATGCAAATATAAATTCATTAAAAGCGCTATAGATAATTACGAACTCAACAATTACTTAAGACAGGTGAGGTGAAGATTGAGGTGTGAAATTATACAAGAGGGAGGGGGGGAGACTACTGATGAAGGAAATTGTCTGGAAAGACGCAATCAATCTGGAACAATAAGTAGTGTAGTTCCAGCTCCAGCAGCTGTCTGTCTGTCATCATCGTCCTCATCAGTATCATTAAACGCTTCTTGTCATCGGTCTTCTCGGCTGCCCTAGACTATTTCCAGTTTAGGGCAGATCATAGCATAAGCACTGTCAAGAGATGCCTCAGTATGAATTAAATTTTTTTTTTAAATCACGAGATATAATTGGCCGTAGATGAAATCAAGGAGATCATGGTGCTTATTGTTTAACTCTGTTCCAGATTTTTAACAATAATACATAAATCTGTTTGATTTTTACTATGTTGTAAGTTTTGAGTATTTTGTGGGGGAAGGCTCGTTAAAACAATTTTTATTTTTTTACATAAATAGCAACCATATAGATTCGCCTAGGAGTGATTCTTAAGTAAAAAGTAATTTTGATGTATCACGTAGACATCATCAGAACTATATGCTGTAGGATCTTAGGGTTATTTATTTTTTTTTTTCAAGAATTTTCTATACATATTCTGATTTTCAGATCAGCTACCATTTCGGGTGATTTATGTTCTATAAGGACTATTTCTTTTTTATAAATATGTAAAAAGTCCGTGCCTGGGGGGAAAAAGTTCACTACTCCTTTCAGATTTTAAAACCAAACTCGTGGCTTCAAAATATATGATAAGTTAGGAAAGGTTTCTGTTCCAGATAAGAAGCTAATGGAGTGATAGTAATGAAGGTTAATTTATTATAACAGAATTGTTTTTATACAGGAGCTCCATGAACGTTGTATAAAAAAAACAAGTCCATCCCGTGGTTAAATGAAAAAAGCTTGCTCCTCATACTTCAGTGGGACGAATGGGGAATAATTGTTTTCTTGCAATAACCTTTCTTTCATGATCCTCGGGTCACAGTTTCCACCCAATGTTGCAGGAGAGAACCTTATGCAAATAGAACATTTTATTAATGTTCCTAAACATCCTTCAATGTTTCATTTATTCAATCTTTAATTTAATTTTTCTTCTTTTACCATCTCATTCTATTTTTTAGGTTGAAAAAGCAAAGCGAGCGAGAAGCGCTGGGATCTCCTGAAGTCCTGCTTTTTACAGGCTAATTGTTAATATTGTACATAAGTAGGTATTCCTGTATTTAAGATTTTACTTAGCTGTAGGTTTAATTATGATTTATTTGGCTATTATATATATTTTCTGGTATGAATGAACTCCATCAATGTTACTAAGACCCGTTTACACGGTAACGTTTACCGCCTGAAGTTGCTACCATGGCAACTGTACTGGACGACAGTCTCCGCCATTACAGATTTACTGCCGTGACAGAACTATCGCACTAAGAAACTTTGTCTGATAGTAGACAGTACCTATCGCACAATGGGTATTGTAATTCTTTCATTAGGTATTTTAAAAACTAATTATTGGGCTCTATTCGATTCTGAGTTGCCCGTACCATAGGTGTACTTTAGTCAATCCCACGGAAGTATTAAAATTCCACGGGATGGACAATAGCTCCGTGGAACTGGTAACTTAAGTAGTAACTAATTATAAACTTCACTAATGACATTAAAACATTTGAAATACTTTTTTAGTTATTTTTTCAATTTTTTGATGAGTATTTTCTTTAATTTTGTTTGTTCAGATTTATAAATGTTATAATAAGTGCTTTTGATCTCAAAATTAAGGTTATTCCCATAATCATTGGTCGAAGAATATGCCTTCATGTCAATAATCACCTTTATATTATTTAACATTATATGCAAAAGTATGAGCCATAAAAAGCTTTACCAGTATAAGAAGTTCATTGGAGGGCCATCTTGCGCCAGGGTAACCTATTAGTGCGCATGCGCCTAAAAATAATCGTTTGTTATCTAAATAAAAATTAACTAAAGAATTGGTGCACGCGATTGGAAAAATGTAAAACAAATCAAAATATTAAAATACTGTCTGAAGTTATGCAGAGTGACAGCACATTGACCGTAACCTCCCGGCGTAAGCTCCGCATCCATTTTTCTCCCTTCAGGTGGACTTTACATAGAGGATGATAGATTAATAAAATTGATGCAATAGCAGAAATATTTGGTATTTAAAATTTTAATAAAACTAGTAAATAAATTTTATTAAACTAGTAAACCAATACAGAAGATAGAGGAAATCTATAATAAATCAATTTGAATGGCTTCGGTTCTATCTTTGCGCTTTAAAGTCATGTCATCTGAATGACATGAAATGAACCCAGGAACATGACCTAACACATTTCGTAAGAGGCGGATGGAAGCGAGGACTTGGTGTTTGAGACTAAAATAATAAAGATGGCATTGAACAAAGGGCTGATCTCACCCGCTTACTCATGAGCAATTAACTGTTCCTTTCGCCTCACAGTCAGTTTGTTAAAAAGAGCTGGAGGTAGGTTGTTCACTGTCGTGAGAACAATAGGAGGCTTCCTGCCGATAATCTGGTGTTCACTGCACGAGCATTTACGTAAGCGATGTAAGCATGTAAACTGTTTTTTGTTAAGGTCGTAATTATAATGTAGCCGCATCTCATCAGTGGCCTGCTGAAGTGGGGGCGATAGGGGCAGTCCACCATGGGAAGGGTGCGCATAACTGGAGAATAAGAAAAATATTACATTGCTCAAATTGCAAGTTTATATCAAATATTATTTTTGTAATTTGTGTATAACATTTTATGATCTTGATTTAATGTAAAATTTTAAAGAATACATAGTTTTTAAAAATAGTTAAAAGTAATGTGAAATATTACTTTAATTAGGGATTGATAAATTATTTGCCACTTTTATCTAGTTTTATTAAAGTTTGAAATACAAAATTTTCCCTGCATTAATTCTATAAATCTATCATCCTATACGTAAAGGCCTTCTTTAGGAAGAAACTTGTAGGTGGATCCTACGCCGGATCCTACGGTTACGCTCCAAGTATTTTATCTCTACATAACTTCAGACAACTACCTTGGCAAAGATACTATTATGAATTCATTTCGATTTGTTTTATGTGGCGAATAATTTATGAGTCCTTAATTAGATTAATCCTTCTATATCATCATGTGGACGTCAACTAAATATTATTTTACTTAAATATTCACTGTTATCAGAGGCTTAAAAAAAAAAAATAACCTATAGAATAATAATATCTTTTATCTTTTTTTTCCTTTACTAAAGAGAAGTGTACCGCCCCAGGCGCACGAAGACTTTGGTACGCCACTGCATCACATCATACCAAAATTCTGAATCTTACATTGTTCGTTTTATTTTATTACAGTAGTTCAGGACGTAGGAATAAAAGTACGCAAAGGAAGGTTTGGAAATATTGTGATATCTCAATCAAATTCAAGTTTTTAATCTGTATAATTATTTTGAAGTGTATTGACCTTTTATAATACGAGTATATTTTATTCTTATCATCACAATATATCTATTTTTGTTACAAAGTTTTTTTTTTTTTAAAAGAGTAAATCAATACAAGAAAGTTTATATATTTATTCTGTTTGTGACAATATGTAAACGATTGTATATAATTAAAGAAAGAATATAAAAAAACTTAAATGAAATTTGATGTACCTAATTCAGCACTGGTCCCACCCAAGTATCTGGAAGAGAGAGAATTTTTTAAAGATTTTTCAAGTGTCATTGCTATCACACAAGCACAACAGAAATTTTCATCCTGCATCTGAGGGCTTATGTTCACTAAAGAGATAAAAGAAATCTGAAATATCCTATATAGACCACGAATTTTACTCTTGCATAATAAAGTATTTGATTACTATATAAAATACTCAAAGTAAAATAATTTTGAGTAAATCGAGAAAATTTAAGTACTTACGAGGATAATTAAGTACTTATTGTACTGGTTAATCATCAACTGATGTACTGGCTAAAATACTCCGTACTCGAATAGTTTGAGTATTTGAGTAAAATACTTCGTTCTTCGTACTTTTTACTCAAATAAAGTTTGCCTTTCTCTGATCTCAAGTCAGCATGGAAACAAAATTATTAAAAAATGCAGTTCATAATTATTTCACACAGCATCGACAGAACATTTAATTAAAAAAATTGTGTTAAATAATTCATAATTATCTCCTTCCGTTCTATGGAGGATAGTACTAAATAAGTAATGTGGTTTAATTAATTAAATGTGTAATACATCTCCTTCGGGCAACTAAAACATTCATAAATTTAGGTGATTGATAAAATGCCTGAAAGGTACCAAAAGTTATCTGATTATTGGAAATAGTTTCCGGAACACACAGGAAGCAGTCATTAGCTCTTCCCATTTGTCGTTTTAAAGCTCGAAATATTGTGTTTATCTTAGCCCAATATTAAGTCAACATTCGCCGAAATAATGAAACAGGAACCAAAACTCTGTTCACAACTTTTAGTTTTACTCTCGGCTAGGATGTTTATCAATTTACTCCAAGACTTATAATGTCAATATTCTAGCTTCATTAAATTACTTTAATGTATCACAAGAGTTTTAATGAAAGTTCAAATAATTTACTAAAAAAAAAAAAATCAACAATTGTAGTAGAATGCTCCTCTCAACTTGATATTATCAAGGCTTGATGTCATACCGAGGATCCACTTTGGTGAGCTTTGCGGTTACGCCCATTTAAACGATTTAAACAATATTCTGAAACAAAAGCATGATTCTCCCAAATAGTGTCAAATAATTATTCATTCAACGTTTCATCAATTCAGGCGTTATCAGGAATGAAAAAAATTAAATTTATAAATCGCATAATATCAAAGATAGTAATACATAATAGATATCAAAGATAGTATAAAAATCGATGCGGTTTTCTCACACTATTTCTAAATCCAAATTAAACAAAAATACTATTAATTTGGAAATATATTGAACTATTTCGAATTCAAATATATCAATAATTATAATATCGAAGTCGATTATTGTTCTTAAAAACTAATATTAATAAAAATAGACAATAAATTAATTTTCAGAAGATTCAAAAACAAAGCCTCGAGTATTTAAAAATGCAGTAAATAGCTAACCGATCGACGTTTAAGACAAGCATAGACAGCAAGCATATCATTCCAAGACATCCTTTCAGTGTATGTTGGCGTGATGTGCTGTTTCTTGTTAAGTTTTTTTTTTTACTGATAATGTGAGATGTGCTATCTTCGGTCTGCATTCATGTGATATCTTTTTCTGCCCTCATGATGTCTGGAATTGACGAAACGTTGGCTGGTCAGTTATTTTTGCAATTTGAGAGACCTTTCATCTTGTTGATTTTGTATGCCCATCCATACGTGTTTTCTGCAAATAGTTTTGAATTCTTCTTTTTGGTTGTCATTCTCCTTGATCCAACTCATAATTTTTTATTTATTTATTAATAGCTTAGTGTTTTCAGATAGGGTTATTTGGTTTATTCTGGGTTTGGTGATTGTATATTCTTTGTAGCTATTGTTTATGCCCAGCGATAGTACCGGCTTCTTGCATTAATTAGAGATTGATAAATTATTTACCACTTCTCTATTTTGTTTTTATTGAAAACTAGTTTCGAATGTTATACATTCATCTTCAGTTCTTAAAACACACAGAAAAATACAGAGGAAAAACAGGAAGATCACTAAATCAGAGATTAAAGGAGCATTTACGTGCATATAATAATAAAATAGAGAATTCCAATTTTACTATTCATTTATATGAAAAAATCCATAAATTCATCAAATCCTTTAGAACTGAAGATGTATGTATAACATTCGAAACTAGTTTTCAATAAAAACAAAATTATCGACGTGGGAAATAATTTATCAATCCCTAATTAGATTTTCTTAATGCCTAAGACTGATTCATCTTCAATTTGTAGTTAGAGTATTGGTACTCTGAGATTGCTTGGAAGCCCAATATTTTATTTTTCCATGTGTTTTTTTTTATTATGAATCCCACTCCTCTGGATTCTGATTTCTTTTCCATAATGATACAGGAGGTATCAACTTTTCCTGCAGACTATCACTTATCCTTCTCGTCTGATCTCGGCAATACCTCTGTAATGTCCGAGTTGTTTTTTATAGATGTTTCTAGCTCGACAATTCTATCATTGTGTAACAGCCTTTAGGCTTCGTTTTTTTATCTCCTTATAAATTCTATAAAAATTAATATTGATTGGGAGAATAACATCATAGTGTCTGTGATATCCTAGCTGTAATTTAGAAATGAATAAACTTGTCATTTCAAATGGGATCCTGTGATAAATATATTCGACAGGGGAGGGAATCGATCCCGGACTAAATAAGATAAGAAGGCTCTATTGAGAAGTGATTGATGTCGACTGATTTGAATTGCTTATAGCGGCGGTTGAAAGCTTTCGAATATGTTAGTGGAGGGGGGCTTTAATGCTCCTCCCTCTGCCAGTGCACCTGTATACATACACCTGTATAATGGGCCATAGAGCCATACCCTGTAGGGGTTCGCTAAACTACATCCGATCCCGCTTGTTAATATAGCCCATATATGTAACAGCGGTGTCCTGTATCTAAATATATATATCAATTTCCAGTCACTTGTGTGTAAGGATAAACTACACATGTATGTATATAATGATGGGAAAGCACTTAAGCAAAGATCTGCATATGAAAATCCGTTAGTTAGGGTCACGAATTAGTGAAAAAAATATATAGAATACAAAATCGCAGGTGGTTGAGAGGGTAGCAGAACATTACGTCTACTGCCAGAGGGTAGCAGAACATTACGTCTACTGCCAGAGGGTAGCAGAACATTACGTCTACTGCCAGGCAACGAACCGCGCGTTTCCTAAGCCTACAGTTATTGTTCTTAAGAAGCAAATTAAACTAAAAAGTCCACTAAAAAGGACACTAAAAACCTTAGCAATTTTAAAAAATTTGCTGCGTTGCGAACACCTCACTTTCCCTCATCACAATAAAATAACAATCCATTTTTTAAAACATTTCAAAGAGCGCACGTAAAAAATAGGTACCTACTTGAAATATTCTCAGTTGCGTGTGCTTCTTCATGTCTTCTCTCACACAAGGAAAATCAAATAGTACGACAATTCTGTGCAATATATATTTCTGTATTGTCAAGCTGAAAAGAAATTTTAAAAGCTTTCATTTAGTATCTATGGAAACATTTTGTTTCCATTAAATAATATAATTGTAGAAATCATTAAGTTAATTGCTTCTTTTATATTATTACGATAAATTATTATAGACCTTAATATTGACAAGAGGATGGAGACGTGGTGGGAGGAGATTCGGTCGCATGCATCTGCTTTCGGGCACACTGTGGTCACCATCTAGGTTTTAGTCTTGTAGTCCTTCTAAGATACGCTGTATTTAATTATCATTCATATGATCTTATACATACTTTACCGTAAAATAAGTACTATTATGAGTTATTCGCAAATAAAATTTTCTTTTCGTCATAACTTTGTTCCCTGTCTTTTTTTCTGCAGAGATGTACCGCATGTATTGAAAGTTAAAGAGAGCTTCAAGGAGAAGACTTCAGGCAAGATTCATGAAAATCGTTTGAGTCGTTTTCGAAAAAATGTAAACAAGTGTAATATTTAAGATATAAAGCGGCACTTTGGGGTTATTCCACTTAGCGAAATAAAAGCTGTAACATCCCAGGCATATACATATCTTATATTTCATATATAGATAATTAAAATTTAAAATAAAAAATAAAATTTCTTTGGCAGGAATATATGTTTTTAAAGAAAATGCAAACATCGCTTAGCAAAATTGATAACGAACGAGAGGGAATGGGAGGGTTTTAAGACTATTTTCCCGAATCATTGATCACTTACTTCCTAATAACAGCTATTTCTTTTAATCGATTTACGAAAAGATCGCCCATCGTCAAGTTTTTTTCTCTCCATTAATCTTATTACATTTATACAAGTAAAATATATATCTAATATATAATACCTTTATATAATATATAATACCTGAAGAAAAAAAATATATAAGAGGAATTGAAAAGAGGAATGTATCTGCTGCAAAAAAGTTGTGAGGATAGAATATGATTTGCGAAACGCCCAAAACAATAAAATCAATATTTGCTAAAGATATCTACACATATAATACTTCATATTTTTTTCAACCATCAGTTTTCCTCACAATCAGATATGAATATATTTTATTTTCCGTGCTAGCTGTTTTTGTAAATTAAGTTTACAAAATAATATGAGCGTGAAGTAAATAAGTACGCAGATTTTTTTTTTTTTATGTCAACAATAAAAGAGCTTAAAAAAAATGTCCATAATAAAGAAACAAGGAGAAGTTTTGAAAAGTGTAAAACTAAATTAAGTTAAACGGTAAAATTATTCTAGAAGCTAACTTTTCTCCATAGAAGTGCTTTTTCTTGACTGCTTGGAGTCTACTCAGAAAGAAGAAATCAGTCTTAAACATTATCGCCTGTTGTTTATAATGTTATAACTATGGAAGACTTGGGATGGAAGGAAATAAAAAGAGAAATTTTTTTGTAATTATAAAACAAAATAGTGTTAGAGTTATACATGGGCCGTTCAAACCGGCCACCATTTTGAATATGATTTGTTTCAACTTAAAAATACTACAAACAGTGTGAAAAACATTAAATATGCTCTGGTAATCATCAAAAACGAATATTCATGTCCCTCCAAAGAAGAGGGGCATTTATTTTGAAGATAACAAATAAAATTTACCTAATTTTATTTTATTTTTTAAACAGTTCAACTTAAAAAAAAAATGTGTTCTCATATCATGACAACTTGCTTCAGGATTCTGGAGCAGCAGCGTTGATTTTCGAATGTTCCATCAGAATAATTATTATTGTGTCCACCGTCATTCCACTGTTAATTGCGTCATTCCCCGTCCATCTAGCGGATAAGACGGACGGTGAATGTCGGGAAAATTAGGATTTTCCCGTTTAGCTTAACTTTATTTATAGCAATCTTTAAAAGAGTATATAGAAATTGGAACTATTTTATGCGCTCTACCATGCTAAATAAAAGACAAATTTTGTTTTCTAACACTTACCACGAAACCTGGGACGAGGGAATGACGAGAGATGATTGGACAATCACGATCGAGACTAAATGCCTCTACTCTGAGGCCGTGTAAGCTACTGGAACGAAATGCCGGCCAGTATTTTCGACAGTTGAGACGAGAGGAAAATCAAAGGCGAGAAAGAATTGGCGGAAAAAAACCCAGCCGTGGCAGCCAAAATTCGAGTAAAATGGTGCACGAGATGACACAAGCTACAGGTCTCTTCATTTTCGAGAAAAATTCACAAAAAAATATGAAAAACTTTGAAAGAGATCAAGTCTTTAGAGATATACCGAAGAGTAATGAGAGCACATTCTCTAAATTCACTCTGGGAAAAACCTCATTCAGAACATAAGTTATATATATATATATATATATATATATATATATATATATATATATATATATATATATATATATATATATATATGGGTTTAGTACTTGGTAATAACCGTACTGTTTCTAGGGCAACGGTTCCGCAAGGAGGCTATTAGGCCGAGATCACACTCAACCGTCAGGTTTTTTTCCTAATTTAAGGTACCCAATTTATAGAGGTTGGGTGTACCTCAGTAGATTTGTTAAAAAAGGCTTAAGCGCCAAAAATTCGAAATTTAGGTTTCAATTTATCATCGGATGTAAACACCACCTCTATAGATTACCGCTCACGATGTATTAAAAAAAAAATTGGTAATGGTCTAAAAATCGAATATTGATGACGTAAGCACCAAATACTAACGACACTCAGTCTTCATTCCGGCCTTAACCAGTGCTAAAAGTCTAAAAAATATTGCTTACTTTAAAGGAAGAACACTACCTAAACATACTCAAAAAATATTAAAATATTTCGCAGAATTTTTAGTATTAGTAAAGACGAGTCGACCGGAGGCTTTAGAACGCAACGCAACGCAACACAAAATCGGAGATGGCATTCGGTAAGTATAAGTGAAGTAATTGCATCGCCACGGTTGAATTTCCTACGCAAAAGTTTTGGACTTCAAACCCAATTCTTGAAAAGGTTATCAAAGCTGAATCTAAAGTAATTTTTCATTCTAAAACTATGACCTAGCAATTCCATGATTGTGGTCACTCCGAGCGGGACTTACTTTCCAGACTAAGTCACCTTCTATATTTTTTTTAAAAACATAACCTGTCTTAATCCTGCAGAAAACGATTTTTTCTCATTACTTAATTCATTGCCGGAGGTGTTCTTGAGGTTTATATAACTAGCGAAAAGGAATAATTTTACAAAATCGCTCTCATTTTAAGAATTAACTGTGCCATTTCGTAAATACTAATTCCGCATAGAACTTTCGTTAAATCGATAAATGTATAAACTGACTGGAAAATAAATCTGTAATAAACACTTAGTAATTTAAAAATATATGTGCCTAAGGGTGCTTCATGTTATATTATATTACTTGATCTTAAGGAGTAATATGAACCCTTCAAACTTTTTTATATTTGCTTAGGCAGGACAACGTTTCGGACATCTGTCCATTCTCAAGTACACTGTCTATAATATATATGTATATATATATATATATATATATATATATATATATATATATATATATATATATGTATATATATAATATTAAAAACATTTTCCACAACTACAGAATTTATAGAAACATTTGAAAAACATGTATAGTTCATTAATAACTTATTTCCCTAATTACTGCTGATATATTATCGCTTATAATCTCATAAATTGAGAAAATCCAGATTTATTATTGTTATAATTACCTAATATTATGTTCATCGAGTTGTTATCCATTCTGAGATTTTAGTTATTTTTTTAATAGAAATTATATTTAAAATTAATTTATATACTATTTTTTTCCTTATTATTGTCAGTTTTATTTTTTTGCTAAGGATTTCTGGATTAAGGAAACGCTTTCCTGCGTAGGAAAATAAAAAGAGTTCGAAGGACCTATGATGTTTCTTAAAATCAAATATTACAATATTAAACACGTTTCTTACAAAACACAGAATCTGTTCCGACTCTGGTACGCATGTCTAAAATCTCAGGCACACGTGACATCAGATATTTAAAATTACCTATTACCATTATCTGATAATGTTATAAAAATTTCCTATGATCTGTATTGAAGACCGCTCTAGAAGTGATGAACAGTGCCCACTTATCAACATTATAGAAACAAGATGTTCTCTCGACGTGTGTCCATATTTCACAGTGAGTAAACCATTTTAGCTAGATTTTTTAATTCCTTTATGACTTACAACAGACAAGGAATAGCCTGTTCCATTCATGAACGAATTCTGAATTCCTCCGCTGACTAAGGATGTAATGGAATTCCAGAAAGGACGGAGGACTCTGGAATGAAGGAGGCTCCAGAGGAGGGGAATCAATAGCATTACCTCACGAGAGACTGGGTTCGAATAGACCTTAACATCTCCTGCATTTTCCTCGCCTCGAAATTTTCTTTTCTCCACTCGAAGGCTGGAAAAAATAAAGGAGAGGGACCCCAACACATTCCCAACTCCTGTTCCGCCAATAACGTTGTCAGCTCAGCCGAAAAAACAAAAATAAGAAGAGTAAATTGAAGTTAAATTCAATTACCTCGGAATGTCGAAGAAAGTATTGGGGGGAGGGTCAGGTAATGCTGAAAATGTTTTACTCTCTTGAAAATCGGATAACTGGAATCAGGTGTGCTCTCCCGCTTCTGACATTTCCAACCTGAGAAGAGAGAGCTATCGAAATATCTCATACTAGTAATATCGATACTTTTATCGAAAGCAGAGATTCGATTTTTTTTTTAATTTAACAAATTAAATGCTTATAGATGGTCAGGATAGCGGACAAAATTAAACAAAACATATTTTTCATTTTATATTTCAGAAAAAATTGTATATTTTTTTATACTAAATTTACTGAATAGATATAGAAGTACCTCTTTGAACTGTAGACTTTGTGATGAAATCTAAAATCTGCTCGGTCGAGGTTTTTATATTTGATTAAATTATTTTTTACCTTTATCATTGATATATGATATATGTTTGTCAAGAATATATGAATTTTAAGGTGTAGCTGAAATACAGCTGTATATCTAATGACTGAATCTCAAGATCCTCAGAAAACATACATATATTGTCAATAAACATACATATATTGTCAATAAACATACATATATTGTCAATAAACATACATATATTGTCAATAAACATACATATATTGTCAATAAACATACATATATTGGCAATAAACATACATATATTGTCAATAAACTATAATCACGAAATAGGATAATATATTTATGTTTTGAATATTATTTAATACAAATGATATCAGTGAAACAAAAAAAATTGTGAGATGAAAGATCCAACCGGGTAGCATGGGATGCTCTATAGAATACAGCCGGCCTAGCTTATCATGCAGAATAGTGTAATCGCCTGACAGTGAAGTAGCAGGGCTCGAAGTTCAGAATGACCAAGAGCTGGGACAACATTATCAGCCTAAGATCCTACAAAATATTTGATGAAAAAAATTAAATCAGAAGCCATCAAGAAAACGGCAAGTGGGTGGAGTGAGAGGGCTCGAGATAAAACAGAAGTAAAAACTTTAAAATGTGGTCTAAAAAAATTTTAATATTTTTATTTTGATGTCCAGACATACTTATAAGGTTGAGACTTACCATTTCATATTTTTGAAATATTTAAAATTAATTATGTATTTTACTAATTTTGTGCCTTAATAAAACTTTGTTTGTCAAAGAAAATTTGTTGATTGATTATCTTGTAAAACTGAGTTTAATATTAATAATTATAATTTAATTTTTATAGTAAATATATATATATATATATATATATATATATATATATATATATAATATATAGTATGTAAGTATGTAATAGTATTTATTACGATATATTTATATAACTATTTATTTAAAATATTTATTTATATATATATATATATATATATATATATATATATATATATATATATATATATATATATATATATATATATAGGGAGCGGGGTGGCCGAGCGGGTTAACGCACTTACAAACTCAGATTGTGAGTTCGAATCCCGGCACCGGCATGAATTTTATTTAATTAAATTTAATAACTCAAGTAATTTATCCCCACCCCGGGTATGTGAGACTCGTCAGCCTACTTGGAGGCAACTCAAAAAAAGGCCGGGCGTAGGAATGATGACCCTACCCCGTGTACCTAAATTGAGAATCGCGTTGTGGTCTCCTATGCATGAATACCACATCGCGCGGCCAAGGATCTCCACGGTCTACAATGCCAACAGAAAAATAAAAAAATAATAAATAAAAAAAATATGTATATATATATATATATATATACATATTTATATATAGTATGTAATATATATATATATATATATATATATATATATATATATATATATATATATATATATATATAATATTATATATATATATATTATATATATATATATATATATTATAATATATATATATATATATATATATATATATATATATATATATATATATATATATATATATATATATATATAGTTAAGATATTTGATATTTAAATTTACTTTAAAAATTAAATTATAATTATTAATATTAATCTCAGTTTTACAAGATAATCAATAACAAATTTTGGGTCTTTTCCGTTTCGAGTACCGTAGTTACTAACCGGTGATTTGTGTGATAATTTTGGTTGACATCCGCATGATGGTATAGAAGGACCAATCTAATTAGGGATTGATAAATTATTTGCCACTTCTATAAATTTGTTTTATTGACAACTAGTTTCGAATGTTATACATTCATCCTCAGTTCTAAAAACACCAAAAAAATTCAAAAATAAGCAATTCAAAATATAGTTTGGCATTATTATACATATTAAATTAGATTAATATAAATCAGTATTATAAAACATTTATGAATTATGAATTTAATTAAGACAAGAAATCAAATACATGTTGGTACTCACCAAGGTTTAAATGGATTATATCAAACAGAAAAGTTTGTACTGGTTTCTTCTCGCATTGTACTAACAATGAACGAGAACTAGGCAGGATGTTTTTAGGTAAACGGTTTAAGGGGCAGGGTTTTCCCAGTAATGAAAATAATCATAAATTCATCAAAGACTCAGGAGTTAAACTAATACATCACGTTGAAAACAGTCTCAAATTAAATATATATGAAACACTTGAAATAATAAAATCCTTCAAATCCAATCCAGATTTTTGCTAAAATGACCAAATAAATATCTCCAATAGTCCAATCTTAAATTTATTCCGATCCATAACAGAAAAAACAATTACTCACCGACATTACTGGGAAAACCCTGACCCTTAAACCGTTTACCTAAAAACATCCTGCCTAGTTCTCGTTCATTGTTGGTACAATGCGAGACGAAACCAGTACAATCTATTATGTTTGATATAATCCATTTAAACCTTGGTGAGTACCAATATGTATTTGATTTCTTGTCTTAATTAAATTCATAATTCATAAATGTTTTATAATACTGATTTAATTAATCTAATTTAATATGTCTAATAATACCAAACTATATTTTGAATTGCTTATTTTTGAATTTTTTTTGTGCTCTTAGAAGATGAATGTATAACATTCGAAACTAGTTTTCAATAAAACAAATTTATAGAAGTGGCAAATAATTTATCAATCCCTAATTCTATTATTTTGCATGTTTAATTTTAAACATCTGTTGTTATTATCAACTAACCTCGTTACCTGCTTTGTTTACACTACAAAGTTCTAACTTCAAGTAAAATATATTTCTCTACACTTGTTACTGAGTTCAATACCGAGGATAGCTGTGTTCGTTATTATACGGATCAGGGTGTCAGACCTCATAGAAAACTGTGTCCAGATGGTCACGATATGGAGCCCCTCCATCAAGGGAGTTTCGTCTGTAATTTGGAGGTACAGAGGAAGAACATGTTATACTACTATCCCTCTATGAACTGGAACGTGAATTCAAGGCTATAAGTTACCATTTAAGACGTCACTATGGCCTATATATTCTTGGGCAACGAGTATTCTACATTCAAGTGGTGCGAAAAGGAGTTACAAAAGAATTCTGAAGATTTGGATCTATAAATCTTTTTATATTGCATATTTATTTTATGTTTTAACAATGTAAATAAATGTTTATTTTTCTTGGTCATTGCATACATTATTAATAACCTAAACTTTAGCATCGTATGTTAAACTAGTGATCACATAAATCACCGGTTAGTAACTGCGGCACTCGAAACGGAAAAGACCCAAATTTTCTTTGAAAAACAAAGTTTTATTAAGGCACAAAATTAGTAAAATACATAATTGATTTAATATACATATATATATATATATATATATATATATATATATATATATATATATATATATATATATATATATATATATATATATATATATATATATATATAGGCTGGAATACATTTCTCAATTCATTTCTAAAAAGTCCCATAGCCGATAATGTTTCCTGGAACTCATTTTTACCTACTTCGTCCTTTTCATCGTTTCATCGTTGGTGAGAGGCCAAATGGTGAATGCAACATTAAAAGGAAAGTAGGCTGTAATTAATTAATTTAATCAGGAAAAGTATCGCTCCATTTTTAATAATGGAGTTAACGCAGATGTCTCTGAGGAAATAAAATTTTTCATGAATATTTCAAAATAGCCTTCATTTTCACTTTGAAGCAAATAGTTTATTTACAATCAGATCATTAATGTTAGGCTTTATGGAGCTCCACTGAATTCTTAACTCCTCTTCAACACTCATTGCTTTCGTCTTTACTAAGGTTACCGTAAATTATTTTAATTAATTATGGAGGTGTTTAATGATCTTATAATTGATACATTTAATAATAATTTTGAATAAAAAATTTTAAAAGATGATTTTATCCGCGACCTTTGTTAGATTGTGGAACGTCCTCGCGTGCCAACAGTGGTACGTTTACCCCTTGGCGGTTCCGAAATAGTGCCCACGGAAGTTCACACAATTAATTTTTAAAGTAACCAACTAAAAAAATACGACAAGTATACGACACCTTCAGTTTTTGTGGTTATACTATCCGGCTATGTCAGTGTGCGTGCAGTTTCCAAACAACTAGAAGGCGTTATAATAAAAGGACTAATTATATACGGTGTCATTTTTATTTGGGAAATAAAGAGTAATTTGTTTTTGTTTTTTTAACATTGTTATTGATACAATGAAAATCAGATATTTGCGTATTTCCCGGTCGACCAGGTTAGCTGTTTGCTGTTGTCATCCATCATAACCTCACCCTGATAACGTCTAGCTTATTCTTCCAATTTTTGAGAATTTAAGTTACGGCGTTCATTGCTAAGATTCCTATAAAAACCAAATGGCATATTACCAAAACTTTGAAGCGTAAAAATTGAATTTTAATTATATTTCATTAATAAAATTCATTAAACAATTTTTAAACCATATATATATAAAAACAATTGGCATTATTTCGGGCGTGAAAATTCCTTAATTCTATTTAAAATGGCAATTATTCTTTGTGATGGCGTCCTCTTCCTAAGCGGGCAGATCCAAAATTGTTTTCATTTTTTGTTTGAAGAATGATACAGAAATCACAAATAAAAAAATAAAACAGCTATTGTCACAAATGAAAATACAATCTAACAAAACAACAACACTTATTATCCAAAAACTTTTTCAAAAATAATGCTAATAAAGAAAAAAAAATGATAAATATAAAAATCTCAAAATAAACTATACTAATTAAAAAGAAATCACAGTTTTCTGTACCATAATTTAGATATAACGCTCATAGCCAAAGCATAAGCGATAGGAAAGAAACAGAGTAGGTTATCTCTCAACATCTCAAAGTATCGAAAATATGCATGAATTGGTAATGAAATTAACATTTGTGCTGTTGTAAAAAGTCTGAGCGACGAGTATGTTCACAAGAAATGCGTGTTCATGTTGCGAGGATAGGCAGGCACTACCTCTATTTTTGAGTTGGTTACTTTAAAGATTATTTGTATGAACCTCCGTTACCAATCCCTGGACTACACGTACCATTCTAGGTCGTACACGAACTATCTAACAAAAGTCATGGATAAAATCATCTTTTTAACACCTCCGATGAGGGATGACAATTTTTCTTTAATTATTATGAATGTTTCAATTACAAAATCATTATACACGTCTAAAATAATTGAGGATGGTTAGCTTAGTAAAGGCGAAAGGACTCAGTGTTGAAGACTTGAGAATTAAGTTGAGCTCCATCAAGCTTGGACATTAATAAACTAAGAATTCTAAATAAACAACATCCTACCGATTGAAAAATATTGATGCTTTTCTTCACAATGTCCAAATTTCATAGTTTTGATGGATATGTTTTTATTTGCATGACGTTTGGTGTTATGTGAAATTGATGAACTGTTCATTTTGGACTTTCGAAATATTTACAATTCATTATTTTCTTAATCAAATTTACAGTAATATATATCGTTTTGTTAGTTACATAAAGTTTTGTAAATTAGTTTGTAATTTTTTGTAGGAAGATGAATCATTAATATTATGAGATGAGGTCGAGGTAGGACGAGTCATGAGAAAGGTAGAAGTGGCACACTCAAGAGCATAAGATCTGAGAACTCCTGCTCTATTCTCTCTTCTTGCAGGAGTTGGCGTTAGGAAGCTCTCCAAAAGGTGTTTGCTTCGCGTTAATTAGTACACTTTTTGTGCACCTGGCTATAACCTATTTGGTACCTGCGTATATATATGCTATTATATAAAGCTGAAGTCAGAGGATATTATTCACATTCTAAGGACCGACAATAAGTATAGCGAGTTTAGAAAAAAATATTTTGGGCGGCGGACCTGTTCGCCAGAGGAATTATGTTGCTTATTAAGTAGCCCCAACTGGAAACCTCTTAGTCACTATGTACAACAAGTCGCAGTGCAAAGGGCACAACTAGTTTGTTCATGAAAGGTTATATTACAGTTGGGAAATGTATTTGTGTCTTATTAATTCTTTGCACAGCCTATAATTTAGTTTATATATTTATAATTTATTTTAATACAGGGACCTGATAGTTGTTTTTAAATTGTTTACTTGTTAGATTTTACAGGTTTTTGATGTATTCATTTTTATAATTTTAACATGAATATCGACAAAGAAGAGCGTGTTTTAAAAGATTATTGTTGCTGATTTTAGATTACTTTTAAGTTACTTATAGTTACAGTGTTTATTAAAATAATTACTTATTAATTAAATAAAACAAATAGCATACAGACTTCGACAGATGGATTTTTCCATTGTCTATGTGTTGTATAACTTTTATATAAATGGATAATTTGTATATTTTATGGTAATAAATACATTTTTATTCATTCATAAAGCTGAAGAGTCTGTTTGAACATGTTAATTTCAGAAACTAATGGTCCAATTTGAAAAATTATTTTGGTGTTACATAGACCTTGCAAGTAGGAAGGCTTTAGGCTTTATAAAACCACGCTAGAGCCAATAGCAACCGAGCAGTAACTATAAATAAATTGCTAAATGAAAAAGTATTCAACTTGCGTAGGTATCGTTGTTATCACAATTTTAAACCCGTTGGAACAAGTTGACTACACAAACTTTTTAGTTTTGGTTTAGACCTAGATTTAAGAAGAAGTTGCTATAATATATGTATCCAAACTATTTTTATGTTTTATATTAAATTTTCATACTTTAATTTTTTTTATACTGTTTTTTTTTTGTTTTTTTACTTAGCTCTGATGAAGGCCTACAACTTAGGCCGAAACTTTGTCTCACGATAAAAAACAAGTAAATCTTATTAGTGTATTTTTCTCCATTGACCTCGGCCATCTTCTCCTTAAATTATTTTTTTTAATAAAATGAAATTTTGTGAAAACATTATTTTGTAAATAAAATGGAAGGATAAAGAAGGGAAAATTGTGAAATTTATTTAAGGGTAACTTTATTGCCGCATATAAGAAAACTCTTGAAAGTTTTGACCCTTTTTCTTGAAAATGTCTACAAGAAATCAGACTGAGCAGCACAAGGTAGGTGATCAAAGGTGCAAACTGAGCAGCCCTTATTTAAAAGATTATTTTATATTTTAAATATAACACTTCAAATTTGCCATATACGGATTTACTTTTTTATTTTATTTTATAATAGTAATTTCCTGCTGGTTTCCATTATATTCTAATCCTATCCTGATTCCTCATTCCCCGAAGGGCGCGAGGAGACCTAACCCCTTCCTAAAAGAAACGTGCCTCTTCCCCATCGGCTAAGACGGATCCCCCAAAGCAGAAGGGGCCACCGCCACCCTAGGGCCCTTTAGGTCATGAATACAGATACAGCCCTTCCCCCGCAGGCCTCTTACTTATTAACATACCGCCTCAATGCCGCTCCTGATTTGTGGCCTATTCACATTTTCTGCCACATTTTTATAATGTAACAGTTTTATTACAAAATTCCAAAACGCCAAAAACAGTAAATAACCAATCGATTACCGTTTCGTAGATATCAAAGGACCGAAACGCATAATATCATATAAATACAAACCATAGATTGCACATCTCACTTCAACAGCCCAAGCAAATATGATATCGTTGCATGGCGACTCCTTACTCAAAATAGTTAATTTCACAGGAGGAAGAAAAAAGTATATTAAAAAAGTATTATATATATATATATATATATTTCTCCTTTCAGCCATCCTTTTTTTTTTAATGATAGAAAAATCGTATTTCTTAATTGGTTTGTACTTACGAGTTATTAAAGCTTAACCAACGATATTCAGTTTAGAAAGTGAATGGCTAACAAACTTAAACAAACATTGTGTTAAAAAAAAGAAGAGTAATTATAGAATAACAGAAGAAAAGCCACCTCGTGCCCCCAAAAATCGACTGGTCACCTCTTGAGAATTAGGAATTCCAAACTATGCTGCAATACGCGCCTCACTAGAGCATTTCGAAGTTTGACGAATATGAAAAGCTGTTACGAATGTTGGCATTTGACAGTAATAATTTCCATTCTATCCAAACACAACATTGCATTGATATAATCCTAATTTCTTAACTTTAAAAGTTTTAAAAGCTATTGGTTTTAAATTTTAGTTACTCATAAAATAAAATTTAAAAAAATACCTGTGCTACAACCCATGAAGTCTTGGGTTCAGCAATTAGTAAGGACCTTACTGTTTCTAAGCCAACGGTTGTGCAAGTAGGTGATTCGGCCGAGATCACGCTCAACCGCCAGATTTACTCCCAACTTAGGGTACCCACTTCCTAGGGTGTGGCCAGGAGGGTCTCCTGAATAAATAATTATCTACCACAGCCGGTCTCGAACCCGGAACCTAAAGATTAGTACTCAACCCACTAAGCTATCTCGACTAGAATGGACGCAAAGTTTTACCCCAACTTAAGCGGTTTGGAGTAAGTTTTAAAACATTAAATTATTGGTCAGAAGGGGTGACTTGCTTCAACCCCCCCCCCTTTTCGCTGCCACAATCGTAATCGTTGCCCAACGAACCTTTGTGAATATTCTGTGCGCAGATCGAGATTCTGTGACAGGTCTGTTTTTTTCTGAAATCTGACTAAAACATTATTCCTCTCGATTTTCTCAAATTGGCCCCAGTTATCTCAATATATATATATATATATATATATAGGGTAGCCATTCAATTTACAATCTACCAGTGGTTACTTCGGAACATTTTATTCTAGTTAAGGTTCCTCAGTGGGCAGGGGGCACTTTGCTACTAATCTTTAGGTCCTTGGTTCGGGACAGGCTGTGGCAGATAATTATTTATTCTGATATCAGTTATGGATCGACCCTGTGGGTTCAGGACACCCTCCTGGGACTTTCCCAGCCTCTATAAACTGGGTACCCTTAATTGGAGGAAAAACCTGGCGGTTGAGCGTGATCTCGGCCGAAGCACCTATAAAGCCCCATTAATAAACAATAACACGGGAGAGATATTATAGGCCCGACGGAACGTGCTTTACACTGGCCTTATCTTTATTGTGATAGCATTAGTCCAAGAATTATCCCCATCAGCGCTGCCTCCCGCAGGAGGTTTACGATCCCATTCAATTAGATATTTCAATATGATACTGAATTTATGATACTGCATTTAATAGACACTAAACTGCCTTTAAATACTTCAATAAAAATAGATACCTAACTGTTTGCGGTTAGTGCAATAAAACCGGCTATCATCATCATCATCATCATTGGAGCAGTGTAGGAAGTATTCAATGTATTCTTTGACTTCACGAATTTATTTTTGAAGTAAATCGTCAATTTTTGTCAAAAACGCTGCAAATCATTACTTATAGCATGTTAAAAAAACCTATCTTATCACAGCAAAATATCCATTTATAAATTTCAGAATAACGCTTTAAAGTTACTGTTTAAATTTCTTCACTGGATAATTAGCACATACCAGAAACAATTCGTATTCTAAAAAAAAAAGGTAAACTTGAAGAGTTAATGTCCAGTTACTGACGGATTGTACTTACTGCTTCCCTTCATAAACTATTAGAGAGGATGGTAGCGAATCGCCTGCAGTGGTATATGGAAAGTAAAAATATTCTCGACGTTTAGCAAAGTGGTTTTTGGAGTGGTAGAGGTACATATCAGATAATCTGATCAAATTGGTAACTGATATAATAGAAGCCTTTCCAACAAAGAAATATCTTTTAGGCTCGTTTTTGGATATTGAAAATGCCTTCAATTCTCTGGCCAAAAAATATAAATTAAAATCGTCGGTTGAAATCGGAATTACTGATAAATTTTAAAATAGTAAATATATATATATATTTGTAAAGAAAAAAAAAACCAACCTAAATAATTTGTCTTTATATATATATATATATATATATATATATATATATATATATATATATATATATATATATATAAAGACAAATTATTTAGATTGGTTTTTTTTTCTTTACAAATGGCCTAGGTATCTACGTATGAACCCTCTAATCGGCAACCACTAGTAATTTCGGGTTCCCAGGATCATCTTTGGGTGGCCTGTGAAATTAGAGAAAAATCTAAAAAAAAAATAGTTAAAAAAATAATGGCCTTGGAAACTCGGAGAAAACCCACGGATGTATTGTATGTAGAGGTCTATGTTCTCCTAAATTATTCTAGTTATCAATAAGATTTCATGTGGTCTTGGATCAATTGAGGATCCAGGAATTTTCTGAGGGGCACTGCACCTGTGTGCCATGTGAATTCCATACACCTAAGTAAAGAAACAGCAATTCTCCCACTCCCTGGGAAATATAAAACATTAAATGCTCATTTTTTTAAATCCTCATTAATTAATTAAAATTCAACTACTATATCACTAGAAGTGTCTGTTATGTATGTATTAGAAGAACACATACAATAACACGCACTGTATTAGAAAACAGTTTTCAAGAAAAATAAAATTGTTTTCACCCTCCCTGGGAAGAGGGGTAGAACGCACCCTATTAGGATCTGCCAGTATCTCTGGCCCACATTGACATTTAGAAGTCGTATATTCCCCGAAAATTATAGACTATTGCACTGCATCGAAAGCCAGCAGGGGGGGGGGGGGAGGCGGGGTGCATTTTCTATCCGTTTCATGACCCCTAGAACACGATTATAGAAGTTTTGGTGATGTGTCACACCATACTTTAAAACCAAAAGAGGTTTCATCTAAATCGGACCAGTAATAGCAAAGATACAAACGGCTATTTCAACTTTTCTTCGCATATTTTTAGTCGTATTTTCCCCCATAATAATAGATTATAGCATATTTATCATTAGATTTGAAAACATCTGATTTGTCAGCTGATTTATGAAAACATTGTACATTAAAGAAGTATCCATTAATAATACTCATATCATACCACGCTAAAAATATTTTTTTTTTATTTTTTTACTTTTTCATCTCAATAATTAAATGGTGGTTGTGGAAGAAAAACAAAATAACAATGATCTACCTTTAGCGTGGATTACATTAAACCCTCCCCCCCCCCCCCCTCCGCTATAAACAAACACCCTCGGTGTGATCCGCTCTATGAGGTCATCCCACGTTGGCTGATAGCTCTGAAGCCATCATCTTACACATTGTCTAATCTGAAGTATCTTTTGAAGTGATTGACTGCTACAAGGGAAAAAGAGATAATTTTTGTATCTATTTAAAACTTTCAAAAGCTATTTTCGAAAATATAATGAAAATACAAATAAATTATTTCAACGTATCAAGAATATACCTGACAAAAACACATAATGCTTCTGACATATTTTCCACGAGATCAAAAAAATGTAAACCCCTCTGAAGTCCTTTGAGCTTTAAGGTTATTCCAACTGAGCTAAAAGTTAAATCTTCCGATTAATTTACAGAAGACACTTAAAAAATGGTGAAGACTTATTAGTAGTGCGAAGTATGAGCTTAATAAATTGCCTAAAGATTTAGATTTTCATAATTTATTATATGTACGATTTATTTTAGTATGTTTATGTTTTATACCAATCTGTAATTTTATACCGATTTTGATAAAACTTTGTATACTTAACTTAAAACGAAAGAAAAGCCAAAGTCTAGAAAAACGACCCTTCCCCCTCTCCATTCTCCTTTTGATCCTTTTTGGTAACACTTTAAAGGCACCTCGAGGTTGCCCTGACCAGAGAGGGAGTGTCAAGATTTATTTCGCTTGACCCCAACGAAATAAATACTAACTGGCGCAGTTGGGAATCGAACTCTTTTAAGATGCTAAAGAAATGCAAATATTTAAGAGAGTTAAAATAAATAATTATTGTAATTAGTTACTGTAATTACAATATAATTAATTCATATCTTAGAGATAATAACATCGATTAAATAAGATTGATTTTTTTTCTTACAGCATATTTCCTTGAGTAATCTAATTAATAACATCTGAGTACCCAATAAATGCTTAACTGAGAACTGCGCGAACCTTGCAATATCCTTCTTCGGGTTTAATAACAGAGCGAGTAGAACGTAAAAGCGGAACAAGCAATAATCCGGAGAGCGGGGGTGTATGGAAATGTTTTTGTGGAGAGGATGTGAGCGAATCCTCGGCCGGGAGAGATTAGATCTTAGCGGATTGTCGTTCCCTCTCAGCAAATGGCCTCTTTTACAGCCTAATCAACTTTATCATCCCCACCCCTTCGACCAACCAGAAAATTACTCCACTATCTCATATAGACCAAGTATTAAAAACGAAATCAGCGCAGACTGGCCGGGATTGAAAATGGCGGATTGCCAAATATTTAGAAATCATTTTCATCCTTGGACTAAGATTATTATTGTTTATTGGAACGTACCCCAAGGCTCTTTCAGTACCCCAAGGCGTATTCTTTCATTTTAGCGTTTGGATTTTATAAGCATCAAATTATGATTAATAACAGTTGTAAACTTTATTTTTGCCTCACGAATACTAAGATGCATATTTAATGCAATTTTTTTATGGCAATTTCAAATACGTATTCGGAATCTTTCCATCATCCACAGTTTGTTTGTTATCTTAACTTCTTTAATATTTAAAAACATTTTTTCGTCTATTTGTCAATTATCGAATAAAAGCTCTTAAACCAAATGAGCCAACTCAAATAGTACCGTGGTTACTATTGCGCAGGTTACCGTGGTTACTATTGCGCAGGTTACCGTGGTTACTATTGCGCAGGTTACCGTGGTTACTATTGCGCAGGTTACCGTGGTTACTATTGCGCAGGTTACCGTGGTTACTATTGCGCAGGTTACCGTGGTTACTATTGCGCAGGTTACCGTGGTTACTATTGCGCAGGTTACCGTGGTTACTATTGCGCAGGTTACCGTGGTTACTATTGCGCAGGTTACCGTGGTTACTATTGCGCAGGTTCGGGACATGTTTAAACATGTGCAAACGTGATCTTGTGCAGCACAAATAAATCAGAACGATGCCATTTGTGTCTCAATTATTTTCTATTACATATTATTTATTTTAGTTCGTCATAAGATGAAATGTGCCTAGAGTTTGTTAAAATCATGCTAACAACATTTGTTATACAATATGTGGTGGAGTGACGCTCAAGTGTCTAAGGCGAAAGTTTAATCTAAAAGTGAATAAGTTTGATGAACTTAATTTTGAGTGCCAAACATGCAAGGGCTTGGGCCCCACATATCTGCTATTTATAGTGTCCTAAGTTTCTCACTGCGTGAAAATAGAGCAACCATTTGCTATTCTATTCGTTTTAAGGAAAACTACTTTGAAAACCGTCTAAAATTTGTTTCCCACGCATTCCGCGAAACTTCACCGCTATATTTAAAATGGTTCTACACCAATTAGGAATGCACGGAATCTTAGTTCTCCTTAAATAGCACTACTATCGTTTTGCATCTGGCCCCTTCAATTTTGGATGAACAGATCGTAACCTTTCGACCGATCAGACTTTGTTTTTGTTAAATAATTTCAATGAGGGTAGTTTTCAAACGATAGATTCATTTTAGCATTTAAAAAGTATTGTTTTCAGAAAAGATTACTACGAAAATTCAAATAATGGTAAAATTTAATTAAATATAGCGTTTATTATCTTAACTATTCAAGTTTGAAATTAATTAAAATGTCACTAAAAGCATTCCAAAAGAGGAATCGATTTTGATACGTTGAAGGTCGATAGTAGAAATTTTAAAGCAATCTTTTTTTGTGGCGATATCTTAAAGGAGTGAACGAATTGCTGGGATGATGTTCCAACACATTGGCTAATATATTTACTTCAACTCCTTGGTAATGAAATGTCATTTTCCCACTCACGCTGCTGTGAACATCTCCTAGTCATGCTAGCTTTCGTAACATTTCCAGCGATACGCTAATCTTTCTGAGCATATTTCAACTCCGTGACTGCACGGATTCTATGTTATTTCACGAGTTTCAATGTCAATACACTACATCACGTAGTAAATGTTTTCATGGACCCGAAAATTTCCATATAATTTTTTCCCGAATCATCTGGGTCCTACCTTCCTACCTTCTTGATTCAATCTGATACACAATAAGCAACAGGAGGATTGTTCTATTTTCAAATTAAACCATATTTGGTAACTGTACCGGTAATGAACACAGTTGAGGACATTTTTCTTGTTTACTACGCACTTTTGAGATTAAAAAAAAATCCAGTGATTGAGCCAGTTTTTTCTCTTTGAATTCATGACAAATAAAATTTAAATTGATGGTTTTTGGAAATCACCTCATCGGATTAGTTGTAAAAAATCATTTTAAAAACATTTTCATGGAATGAAGTCTAATATTGTATTACTTGAAACACCTTAATGTAATATTTTTTTTATTTTTCAATGCTTAACGTCTCATAAATATAGAATAAATGGAAAAAAAGAAAGGTTACGTGAAATTGAAAGTTCTAACTTCAGAAAACAAAATATTAAATGTATTAATAAAACCATTACTGGATTTTTTTTCAGCTAAATTTACTCAACTAAACTGAATCAAAGCCTAGCTTCCTTATTTTAGCAATTTAATTATCTAACTGGCCACTACCTGTACATTTGCCTTACCAATTTCAAAATATGGTCTTTCAGTTCATATCGAAATATCTTATTTTAATTTAAATCAGCTGATTACTTGACCCCTCCCCCCGCTCTTCGCGCAGGAATGATAACGCTGCGCACGGTTTTTAGCGTCATCCGAGAAATACCACTTACAAATATTATCACTTATATTTATTCTTCGCTTTTTAATATTTTATTATTTAGTAGAATATTAATTTTTTGGTAAGTATTTAAATCTAGTAAAATTGGGATGAAGGAAAATTCTAATAATGTATTACTGGAAAAAATGCTTCCATATATTCCTTTATTGCTAGTTTATACATTGTTTCAGCAACGTTTCGGGGTACTCTCCCATTCTCAAAGTTCTTTTCTTTATAAGTTTAATAGAAGTCTATTGGCTAAATTCATTCATATTAATTTCGTTTGCTGTACTATGTTGTATTATATTCATTAGTCCATCTCTTAAAATTCTATTATTTATTGATTATGGGAGTACCAACGTACTCCGAAACGTCGGCGAAACAATAAAGGAATATTGTGATATATGGCAGAATTTTATCCACTAAAACTTCATTTTTTTGTTATAAATACTTATAAGTAACGTATTAATTAAAATATAACTGTGCTATACTTTAAAAAAATCGTAAGCAAAAGGATTAAAAGTTTTTTTTTGTTTTTTTCGGCGATCCACCTGATTAATTAATTGCCTCAGGTCTCGTTCCTCTGAGGCGTTAGAGAAACAAACTGTTGGATCCTCTGACCCTGGAATATGCCACGCACTTATCTTCTATGTCAGAAGCATCATGATTCGCTTAGTTCTGCACGAAAAGTGAAGAGATCGTAAAATTACTATATTCTAAAGCTACAAAGTTTTGAACAAAAAATGTCTAGACGGTAATGGATATCGTACCTAGTCACCACGCATCATGATCAAATAAGAGAAGAATCACTGTGTAAATCAGTTGTCGTCCGCAAGATGGTATAGAAGGATCAATCTAATTGGTCAGTTGACGTCCGCTAGATGTTAAGGAAGGATCAATCTAATTATTCAGTTGACGTCCGCATGATGGTATAGAAGGATCAATCTTATTGGTCAGTTGATGTCCGCATGATGGTATAGAAGGATCAATCTAATTGGTCAGTTGACTTCCGCTATATGTTAAGGAAGGATCAATCTAATTGGTCAGTTGACGTCCGCATTATGGTATAGAAGGATCAATCTAATTGGTCAGTTGACGTCCGCATGATGGTATAGAAGGATCAATCTAATTGGTCAGTTGATGTCCGCATGATGGTATAGAAGGATCAATCTAATTGGTCAGTTGACGTCCGCTAGATGTTAAGGAAGGATCAATCTAATTGGTCAGTTGACGTCCGCATGATGGTATAGAAGGATCAATCTAATTGGTCAGTTGATGTCCGCATGATGGTATAGAAGGATCAATCTAATTGGTCAGTTGACGTCCGCTAGATGTTAAGGAAGGATCAATCTAATTGGTCAGTTGACGTCCGCATGATGGTATAGAAGGATCAATCTAATTGGTCAGTTGACGTCCGCATGATGGTATAGAAGGATCAATCTAATTGGTCAGTTGATGTCCGCATGATGGTATAGAAGGATCAATCTAATTGGTCAGTTGACGTCCGCTAGATGTTAAGGAAGGATCAATCTAATTGGTCAGTTGACGTCCGCATGATGGTATAGAAGGATCAGTCTAATTGGTCAGTTGACGTCCGCATGATGGTATAGAAGGATCAATCTAATTGGTCAGTTAACGTCCGCATGATGGTATAGAAGGATCAATCTAATTGGTCAGTTGATGTCCGCATGATGGTATAGAAGGATCAATCTAATTGGTCAGTTGACGTCCGCTAGATGTTAAGGAAGGATCAATCTAATTGGTCAGTTGACGTCCGCATGATGGTATAGAAGAATCAATCTAATTGGTCAGTTGATGTCCGCATGATGGTATAGAAGGATCAATCTAATTGGTCAGTTGAGGTCCGCTAGATGGTATAGAAGGATCAATCTAATTAGTCAGTTGACGTCCACTAGATGTTAAGGAAGGATCAATCTAATTGGTCAGTTGACGTCCGCTAGATGGTATAGAAGGATCAATCTAATTGGTCAGTTGACGTCCGCATGATGGTATAGAAGGATCAATCTAATTGGTCAGTTGACGTCCGCATGATGGTATAGAAGGATCAATCTAATTGGTCAGTTGATGTCCGCATGATGGTATAGAAGGATCAATCTAATTGGTCAGTTGACGTCCGCTAGATGTTAAGGAACGATCAATCTAATTGGTCAGTTGACGTCCGCATGATGGTATAGAAGGATCAATCTAATTGGTCAGTTGATGTCCGCATGATGGTATAGAAGGATCAATCTAATTGGTCAGTTGACGTCCGCTAGATGTTAAGGAAGGATCAATCTAATTGGTCAGTTGACGTCCGCATGATGGTATAGAAGGATCAATCTAATTGGTCAGTTGATGTCCGCATGATGGTATAGAAGGATCAATCGAATTGGTCAGTTGACGTCCGCTAGATGTTAAGGAAGGATCAATCTAATTGATCAGTTGACGTCCGCATGATGGTATAGAAGGATCAATCTAATTGGTCAGTTGACGTCCGCATGATGGTATAGAAGGATCAATCTAATTGGTCAGTTGACGTCCGCATGATGGTATAGAAGGATCAATCTAATTGGTCAGTTGACGTCCGCTAGATGGTATAGAAGGATCAATCTAATTGGTCAGTTGACGTCCGCTAGATGGTATAGAAGGATCAATCTAATTGGTCAGTTGACTTCCGCATGATGGTATAGAAGGATCAATCTAATTGGTCAGTTGACGTCCGCATGATGGTATAGAAGGATCAATCTAATTGGTCAGTTGATGTCCGCATGATGGTATAGAAGGATCAATCTAATTGGTCAGTTGACGTCCGCTAGATGTTAAGGAAGGATCAATCTAATTGGTCAGTTGACGTCCGCATAATGGTATAGGAGGATCAATCTAATTGGTCAGTTGATGTCCGCATGATGGTATAGAAGGATCAATCTAATTGGTCAGTTGACGTCCGCTAGATGTTAAGGAAGGATCAATCTAATTGGTCAGTTGACGTCCGCATGATGGTACAGAAGGATCAATCTAATTGGTCAGTTGACGTCCGCATGATGGTATAGAAGGATCAATCTAATTGGTCAGTTGAGGTCCGCTAGATGTTAAGGAAGGATCAATCTAATTGGTCAGTTGACGTCCGCATGATGGTATAGAAGGATCAATCTAATTGGTCAGTTGACGTCCGCATGATGGTATAGAAGGATCAATCTAATTGGTCAGTTGAGGTCCGCTAGATGGTATAGAAGGATCAATCTAATTGGTCAGTTGACGTCCACTAGATGTTAAGGAAGGATTAATCTAATTGGTCAGTTGACGTCCGCATGATGGTATAGAAGGATCAATCTAATTGGTCAGTTGATGTCCGCATGATGGTATAGAAGGATCAATCTAATTGGTCAGTTGACGTCCGCTAGATGTTAAGGAAGGATCAATCTAATTGGTCAGTTGACGTCCGCATGATGGTATAGAAGGATCAATCTAATTGGTCAGTTGATGTCCGCATGATGGTATAGAAGGATCAATCTAATTGGTCAGTTGATGTCCGCATGATGGTATAGAAGGATCAATCTAATTGGTCAGTTGACGTCCGCTAGATGTTAAGGAAGGATCAATCTAATTGGTCAGTTGACGTCCGCTAGATGGTATAGAAGGATCAATCTAATTGGTCAGTTGACGTCCGCTAGATGGTATAGAAGGATCAATCTAATTGGTCAGTTGACTTCCGCATGATGGTATAGAAGGATCAATCTAATTGGTCAGTTGACGTCCGCATGATGGTATAGAAGGATCAATCTAATTGGTCAGTTGATGTCCGCATGATGGTATAGAAGGATCAATCTAATTGGTCAGTTGACGTCCGCTAGATGTTAAGGAAGGATCAATCTAATTGGTCAGTTGACGTCCGCATAATGGTATAGAAGGATCAATCTAATTGGTCAGTTGACGTCCACTAGATGTTAAGGAAGGATTAATCTAATTGGTCAGTTGACGTCCGCATGATGGTATAGAAGGATCAATCTAATTGGTCAGTTGATGTCCGCATGATGGTATAGAAGGATCAATCTAATTGGTCAGTTGACGTCCGCTAGATGTTAAGGAAGGATCAATCTAATTGGTCAGTTGACGTCCGCATGATGGTATAGAAGGATCAATCTAATTGGTCAGTTGATGTCCGCATGATGGTATAGAAGGATCAATCGAATTGGTCAGTTGACGTCCGCTAGATGTTAAGGAAGGATCAATCTAATTGATCAGTTGACGTCCGCATGATGGTATAGAAGGATCAATCTAATTGGTCAGTTGACGTCCGCATGATGGTATAGAAGGATCAATCTAATTGGTCAGTTGACGTCCGCATGATGGTATAGAAGGATCAATCTAATTGGTCAGTTGACGTCCGCTAGATGGTATAGAAGGATCAATCTAATTGGTCAGTTGACGTCCGCTAGATGGTATAGGAGGATCAATCTAATTGGTCAGTTTATGTCCGCATGATGGTATAGAAGGATCAATCTAATTGGTCAGTTGACGTCCGCTAGATGTTAAGGAAGGATCAATCTAATTGGTCAGTTGACGTCCGCATGATGGTATAGGAGGATCAATCTAATTGGTCAGTTGATGTCCGCATGATGGTATAGAAGGATCAATCTAATTGGTCAGTTGACGTCCGCTAGATGTTAAGGAAGGATCAATCTAATTGGTCAGTTGACGTCCGCATGATGGTATAGAAGGATCAATCTAATTGGTCAGTTGACGTCCGCATGATGGTATAGAAGGATCAATCTAATTGGTCAGTTGAGGTCCGCTAGATGTTAAGGAAGGATCAATCTAATTGGTCAGTTGACGTCCGCATGATGGTATAGAAGGATCAATCTAATAGGTCAGTTGACGTCCGCATGATGGTATAGAAGGATCAATCTAATTGGTCAGTTGAGGTCCGCTAGATGTTAAGGAAGGATCAATCTAATTGGTCAGTTGACGTCCGCATGATGGTATAGAAGGATCAATCTAATTGGTCAGTTGACGTCCGCATGATGGTATAGAAGGATCAATCTAATTGGTCAGTTGAGGTCCGCTAGATGGTATAGAAGGATCAATCTAATTAGTCAGTTGACGTCCACTAGATGTTAAGGAAGGATCAATCTAATTGGTCAGTTGACGTCCGCTAGATGTTAAGGAAGGATCAATCTAATTGGTCAGTTGACGTCCGCATGATGGTATAGAAGGATCAATCTAATTGGTCAGTTGACGTCCGCTAGATGTTAAGGAAGGATCAATCTAATTGGTCAGTTGACGTCCGCTAGATGTTAAGGAAGGATCAATCTAATTGGTCTGTTGACGTCCGCATGATGGTATAGAAGGATCAATCTAATTGGTCAGTTGACGTCCGCATGATGATATAGATGGATCAATCTAATTGGTCAGTTGACGTCCGCAAGATGGTATAGAAGGATCAATCTAATTGGTCAGTTGACGTCCGCATGATGGTATAGTAGGATCAATCTAATTGGTCAGTTGACGTCCGCATGATGATATAGAAGGATCAATCTAATTGGTCAGTTGACGTCCGCTAGATGTTAAGGAAGGATCAATCTAATTGGTCAGTTGACGTCCGCATGATGGTATAGTAGGATCAATCTAATTGGTCAGTTGACGTCCGCATGATGGTATAGAAGGATCAATCTAATTGGTCAGTTGACGTCCGCTAGATGTTAAGGAAGGATCAATCTAATTGGTCAGTTGACGTCCGCATGATGGTATAGAAGGATCAATCTAATTGGTCAGTTGACGTCCGCATGATGGTATAGAAGGATCAATCTAATTGGTCAGTTGACGTCCGCTAGATGGTATAGAAGGATCAATCTAATTGGTCAGTTGACGTCCGCTAGATGTTAAGGAAGGATCAATCTAATTGGTCAGTTGACGTCCGCATGATGGTATAGAAGGATCAATCTAATTGGTCAGTTGACGTCCGCATGATGATATAGATGGATCAATCTAATTGGTCAGTTGACGTCCGCAAGATAGTATAGAAGGATCAATCTAATTGGTCAGTTGACGTCCGCATGATGGTATAGTAGGATCAATCTAATTGGTCAGTTGACGTCCGCTAGATGTTAAGGAAGGATCAATCTAATTGGTCAGTTGACGTCCGCATGATGGTATAGAAGGATCAATCTAATTGGTCAGTTGACGTCCGCATGATGATATAGATGGATCAATCTAATTGGTCAGTTGACGTCCGCAAGATGGTATAGAAGGATCAATCTAATTGGTCAGTTGACGTCCGCATGATGGTATAGTAGGATCAATCTAATTGGTCAGTTGACGTCCGCATGATGATATAGAAGGATCAATCTAATTGGTCAGTTGACGTCCGCAAGATGGTATAGAAGGATCAATCTAATTGGTCAGTTGACGTCCGCATGATGGTATAGAAGGATCAATCTAATTAGGGATTGATAAATTATTTGCCACTTCTATAAATTTGTTTTATTGAAAACTAGTTTCCAATGTTATACATTCATATTGGAGTCAGTTTTGGTTGTCCGTAGATATACTTAAGGAAGAAGTGGGTCGGGGGGTGCGGTCAAAAACTAGCACTTTAATAAGCAATACTTATTTATTTTGTGCTAACGTTTCAGCCGAAGTTTAAGCCATCATCAGGGCTAAAATAAAAACAAAATAATAACATTGAAAACTTATGAGGCAGTACCAGTAACAGTAAAAAATGATAAAAATAGAAATAACAAAGAATGAAGTATAAAAAGAAAATGATGACGCTATATATTGTAAACATTAAAAGCGTGAAGGAAAGATTATGAATTACATGAACCAATAAAGTACATAATACAAGTGACTAATGAAAAAAATAACAATTAAAAATTAATTTAAATTAAAATAATGCGTTAACTACACAAGGAATAGTAAAATATATGAAACCTATTAATTAAAAAGACAACTAGTATGTAATAAATAAGTATTACTTATTAAAGTGTTAGTTTTTGGCAGCAGCCCCCGACCAACTTCTTCCTTAAGTTACACATTCATCTTCAGTTCAAAGTTTAAGTGGATCATATCAAACAGATATATACACTCAAATATATAACAGATATATTTATAGCGTACAGAAACCTATATATATATATATATATACAGTCATTTCCATTACTAGTTCAGTGCGAGAACAAAGCAATGTAACCAGTTCTGTTTGATGTAATCTACTTAAACTTCGAACTTAAGAAACTAGCTTTCAATATAAACAAATTTTTAGAATTGGCAAATCATTTATTAATCCCTAACTGTCTAAATCTGTTTAAAAACAAAAAAATTGCGTTCATTATACGAAAACTCACGAAATTTAACAAAGTGACGTTTGAACTATTGTACTAGATATTTTCTAATTAAAACCTATAGATGGCTGGAAGAGGGACGAACGTTACTGCAGTAGGAAACAATAATTTATGGACAGTGCTAGGCAAGTATTCTAGTATTCGCTCTTTACAAGGTTATACAACAGTAAGGAATTTTTTTTTTTTTTTTTTTTTTTGTAGAATTTAATTATGATCATGTGCGATGAGTTTAATTTAGTTCTAATAAATGATGTTATTTGCAGAAATTTTTTTCAAAAAGAGGCTCCGCCAAATTGAAAACAAAATGTATCAAAACCAAAATTATATAAGTGATACATTTAAAATGAAAATAATTTAATAAGGTCATAATAATAATGGCTTATGTTTGGTTTTCGGGGGAGTAAGTCGTTAACTAAGGAAGAAGAACCTCTCAATACAATTCTACTGAAATTCTGTCATTATATTGTATGTGATCGCCGAAGTATCAAACTGGAAAATATTTAAGATGGACGGATTCCGTAATTTTATGACAATTGGCGCTGTTATTATCTTGAGGCAATTGTACCCTCTCGATCTGCGGTGGATCCGCAACTCCTTTCGCTACCCTCTGGAGGTTAGCAATGGCATCATGAATCTTCGTCATGCCGCGGCTTGCGCAATCCGTCCTAGAAGTTTATTATAGCGAATGTCACTCGAGCCTGCAATCTCACGTTCCTTCTAAATATGCTATTTGTGCCGGGAACGATGTCACCTTTGCGGGGTTTCTTAATGTCACTGTGTCGGAGGAAAAATCGCTACAGAAATAGTCTCATTTTTGGCAACATAAGTTCTAAATGCAGAATAAAAAAGCTGACGTGGACAGCGCATTGTAAACGCTTTATAAACTATAAATCGATGGGTCAAAAAAAAGGCGAAATGTAAAAAAAAAAAAAAACAGTTTCAGGTAAAGTATCTACCAATATCTGGTAAATTATCTATATTGTCATATAAGTCTCATTCAGTAAATTTGAGAAGCTTAAGTCTATTATGAACTTCAAGTAAAGTACTATTTCCGGTTTACCAATTTTCACCAAAATCAGGTATGTTGTTTATATTAATATATAGATTGTTATATACCAAATTTGAGAAATTTTTCAGTATATTTTAATATAAATGTTTATGAAAATCTACTGTGACCTTCAAGTAAAGTACCACTTCTAGTGATCATTTGGTGACCGAAAAGAAAAGTGCTCAGCTAGATGTTACAAAATCCTAAATTCAAAATTTCAACTTTCTACGGCTGTTTCTTGAGTAGTGCGAGATAAGAACGTACCTATGTATACAGACATCATGAAGAAACTAGTCAAAATGGATTCAGGGTTGGTTAAAATTGATATTTCCGTTGCAATCAACAATGCTTCTTTTACTGCTTTCAAAGAATCAAAAAAACAAGTATGGAATTATAGATAGATTCCTACATTACAAGCTATGTCTATTTGAATCAGATACTCTTAGAGTACCTTATTGGATGTCTTGGACTAATCTGTTGTCTGGTTCACGCGTCTTGTTAGACTGTAGATGTGAGGTGTGCTGCATTATTATATTTTCTATTAACCACAAACTTCCCATAGCAATGCTTTATTATAAAATCTATTATATTTATATCTTTACCATCGTTTCAGAGTATTCCTTCATCCTCAGGATATTTTTCTGCTTAAAAACATTCTTATTTCCTTTATCTTGTCGATATATGTTGTCCGCTATGTCCTTCAGTGACTATACAATTTTATTTCGTCTCATTTATTAAAATATATTTATTCAAACCTTTCAACCGATTCAGCATTCGGTATAAAACATTTTACAGGGAGTGTCACATATTATATTATATTAGAATGGAGAATCCCAGTAACATTAGTATGTTTGATAAATTATATTTAAATAAATGAGACGAAATAAAATTTTATGGATACTGAAAGACATAAGCGACAAAATATAACGATTTGATATAGGAAATAAGATTTTTTATAAGAAGAAAAGCATCTTGAAGACGGAGGAATACTTCGAAACGTCGCAGTATTTGACTCTTAAAACCGGACATAAGTGTCCGAATGAGAAAGGTTTTGAAAAACTTAAACCCACCTATCATTCTTCAAGCTTGATAACTGGCTCATCGAACTGTAATCGAATAAATTTCCCCCACTCTTCCAACTTCTTACAAAGTCAATCGGAACTCGGAAATTGTCAGAATTTCAAGGCTCAGTGGTTTCATCCGTGGTAGGTGTATCCCATAGGTACAGCCGGACCGTGTTTATTTACGTAATTTATTTTTAAAATATCATTTTATTGATTTACTGCTTACATTGCTCGTTGTTTTTGTGAACGATGTTTTTGTGAATGATAGAAGATTGTTTTAAAGGTATTTTTGTTAGTGTACCGGGTCTTATCGAGTAAAATGTTGATTATAAACAAAACATTAAGGCCAATATTAACTAAATTATTCCGCCATTTAGTGTTTTATTACTTCAAATATAATAAGTAAACTAATATAATTATTACAACGCTGTGATCTATTTTTGTAATTTTCTCCTAGATTCTAATGAAACCATCCAAGAGAAAATTACATGGCATCCTGAGAGAATTCAGAGGGATGAAAATAGGTTATAAAGCTTGAAGAATGATGGGTTTAATGGTGTTTTCACAAACTTTCTGATTCGAACTTTTGTCTACTATTTTTTTATCAAGTTCTCCCGCGTTCCGAGACAACAAAACCCGTTATATTCTCAAATTAAACTAGACTATTATTAACTATAATTTATTTATATGGTATCATAATAGCACCGCACAGAAATGGATCTTAAATTGATATTCGTATGTTTTCCAAAACCTCAAACATAGATCTGAATGCCAGTCATTTACAAATGCTGTATAGATTTAACTGAGAGATTAACGATTATATATAGATATTTATATCAGGGTTGGAACATCGAAAGGAAAATATCGATATTCGATATTTTGATATATCGCAAAACCAAATATCGATATCCATCGATAATCGCTAGAAAAATATCTATATATCCAAAGGAAATGGATGAAAAAGCAAAGAAAGTGCATCAAATGTGTATTATTAAATACTATTAATATTATTAAACTGTGAAGAAGTTTGTGAAATCATATAATGATTATCATTTATAAAACAATATTTTTATTAGCCATGAACCATTATAAAAAAGAATTATACTTCAAAGAAAAAAAAAATATGATAACATATTTTTATTTTGAAGACTTTTAGCCATATTTGATATATTATAGTCTTCTAAGAGTTTTTCAATAATAAAACCTTCAAACTTCTCAATTTTTTATTTATCTTATAACTCTTCCGACTATATTGTGCATTCTCAAAACATTTATCTAAAAGCATGTAATTTATTTGATATACATCTCAGTACCATCATCACTTATATAAATCATCAATTTTTCTTTATATAGGATTAATCAACATTATTTGTATGTAAATGTTATCTACTATTTGTTGTTTGGTAATTTAATATTGTTTATTGTTATATTTACTGGTAAAACTCCAGAATGGTAACCCCAACATGGAGGATATTTAGATTTTTAGGACCTGGCTGATCTTAAAAATGTAGATCTTCGCCATTTTGGGGGCACGATTCTGGAGTTTTACCGAATAAAGGAAATTGTTAAAATAAAATACAGTAGAATCTCGATAATTCGTATGGTCTAGGGTTCGAAAGATAAATATGAATTATCGAGATATCCAAATTATCGAGATTTCCAATAATCGGCGGTAAAAAAATAGGAAATAACAAAATTAATACAAAATTATATTAATATGAATGGAAATACAAACGATATAGTTAGATCAACAAAAAAATTCGGTTATTTTCTTATGGTGCAATCCTTGAAGACGGATCTCATCGATGGCTTCGTTAAGGATGTTCAGAGCAGAAAATACGTGTACGCAAACATCTGATTTTGCTAAGAAATGGCACACGTTGTAGATGCATTATTTCGTCATTTTAGAACTAATCGTCGGCACATCAATTTCTTGTTAATCTCCTTTTTTTACGGAGTCAAAGTTTCCTCGTCAATGGGGATCCAAGATATTGCTAATCCTTCGTAAAAATAGGCGAAATCTGGAAAAGTCATGGGAGTCCTTAATTTTGAGGTAGGTGATTCCCATCCTTGATGCTTTCTAAGAGTCGCATCACTACTTCCTAGCGTTAAATGTCTAAAATAGTTTAATTATGGCCAAGTTTAGAGATTGCAGCTTAGAGGTTGTGCTGGGAAGCAAAAACAAAAGATAAACATCGCTGATTGATGTAATACTGCTGTGGGCAGTACAATTATCAATAAACACTTGAAAATTTTCACTGTTTTTTATTCCATATCACCCATTCATTGAAAATTTCATTTATGATACATGCTTTTGTGATTGCACGATAGGCGTTCGGTAAAGTTTTTGTTTATAAAGCACCTTGCATTCGCGGATTTGCTAGTCATGAGAGAACCTAATTTTTTAGATCAATCTATGTTGTCGACGACAGTATGGTTACAGGTTTTTTTACAATATTATTTAAAGAGAACTGAATAGAAAAAAAAAAGGGTAAACCGACCGAAATTCATAGAAACGATTCCTCTCTCACTCACTCACCTCTCCTCTTGAAAAGATTCGAATTATAAGGCGTTTACATTACTCGGAAGACGAAAATAAATACGAATTATCATGGGAACCGGATTTCAGTGTTTTTATACGAAATAAAGAGAGACTGCCAAGAGACCAGAAAATCTAGATTCTATTGTAATATAGTTTAGCATATGGTGTGATCGATATATCGCTGTAAAATATCGATATATCGGATGTTAAGATATCGATATAATATATCGGTTCTTCATCTCCGATATATCGATATATCGCGTGTCGATATTCCAAGTCTTATTTATATAGATAAACTTATAATATCATGCCTAGCTTCATTGTCATTGTTTATTTATATTATTGATTCTTTGTTTAAAATGTTTACTTGTATTTGTTAGTAGATATTGTTTGTACTGCCAACTCTATTTGTATGGGTATAGCCCCAAAAACAAATAAATACATTATTATTATTACTCCTATGTGCAGCTATAATAATAATAATAATGGTAATAGCTCGGAAATCAGTTCTGCTTGATACATGTAGAATTGTCAGAAAATCTTTGAATAAGTAAATTTGTCAACATTCCCTCAATATATTTTTCGGGATGCACATGTAACTCCAGAAAACTGAGAAAGAAAAAAAATATAATAGTAATGAAAATACCTTTATTTTTAATAAGTTCACATATTTACAGTAAATAAAAAATAATAGCTAAAGATATTGGTACTTCATGGTAATAACGGCCTGATACTCAGATACCTGATACTCAGATACATCTACAATAATACAAGCTAGGAAAATAAAATTACATCTTATTTTAAAGAATAAATGCTTCTGCAATTATTTACAAACATCATACCAAAGCCAAACAAAATGCCTCTAAGAGTAAATTTTTACTTCTTCCTGTGATGACGACATCATCAGCATGAACACATTGGGTCATATTTTTATAGATACATCCTTCGGCCTTTGCTTTGGTTGCCCTCATAATCATTTCAAGTACCATATTGAATAACACTGGAGATAGTGGATGCTCCTGTTTAACTCCTTTTTGAATGGAGAAGTCTCTGGGCATTTCTTCCTGGACTAGAACTAACCCTCTCCCTGGACTAGAACTAACCCTCTCCCTGGACTAGAACTAACCCTCTCCCTGGACTAGAACTAACCCTCTCCCTGGACTAGAACTAACCCTCTCCCTGGACTAGAACTAACCCTCTCCCTGGACTAGAACTAACCCTCTCCCTGGACTAGAACTAACCCTCTACCTGGACCAGAACTAACCCTCTCCCTGGACTAGAACTAACCCTCTCCCTGGACCAGAACTAACCCTCTTCCTGGACTAGAACTAACCCTCTCCCTGGACTAGAACTAACCCTCTCCCTGGACTAGAACTAACCCTCTCCCTGGACTAGAACTAACCCTCTCCCTGGACTAGAACTAACCCTCTCCCTGGACTAGAACTAACCCTCTCCCTGGACTAGAACTAACCCTCTCCCTGGACTAGAACTAACCCTCTACCTGGACCAGAACTAACCCTCTCCCTGGACTAGAACTAACCCTCTCCCTGGACCAGAACTAACCCTCTTCCTGGACTAGAACTAACCCTCTCCCTGGACTAGAACTAACCCTCTCCCTGGACTAGAACTAACCCTCTCCCTGGACTAGAACTAACCCTCTCCCTGGACTAGAACTAACCCTCTCCCTGGACTAGAACTAACCCTCTCCCTGGACTAGAACTAACCCTCTCCCTGGACTAGAACTAACCCTCTCCCTGGACTAGAACTAACCCTCTCTCTGGACTAGAACTAACCCTCTTCCTGGACTAGAACTAACCCTCTCCCTGGACTAGAACTAACCCTCTCCCTGGACTAGAACTAACCCTCTCCCTGGACTAGAACTAACCCTCTACCTGGACCAGAACTAACCCTCTCCCTGGACTAGAACTAACCCTCTCCCTGGACCAGAACTAACCCTCTTCCTGGACTAGAACTAACCCTCTCCCTGGACTAGAACTAACCCTCTCCCTGGACTAGAACTAACCCTCTCCCTGGACTAGAACTAACCCTCTCCCTGGACTAGAACTAACCCTCTCCCTGGACTAGAACTAACCCTCTTCCTGGACTAGAACTAACCCTCTTCCTGGACTAGAACTAACCCTCTCCCTGGACTAGAACTAACCCTCTCCCTGGACTAGAACTAACCCTCTCCCTGGACTAGAACTAACCCTCTCCCTGGACTAGAACTAACCCTCTCCCTGGACTAGAACTAACCCTCTCCCTGGACTAGAACTAACCCTCTCCCTGGACTAGAACTAACCCTCTCCCTGGACTAGAACTAACCCTCTCCCTGGACTAGAACTAACCCTCTCCCTGGACTAGAACTAACCCTCTCCCTGGACTAGAACTAACCCTCTCCCTGGTCTAGAACTAACCCTCTCCCTGGACTAGAACTAACCCTCTCCCTGGACTAGAACTAACCCTCTCCCTGGACTAGAACTAACCCTCTCCCTGGACTAGAACTAACCCTCTCCCTGGACTAGAACTAACCCTCTCCCTGGACTAGAACTAACCCTCTCCCTGGACTAGAACTAACCCTCTCCCTGGACTAGAACTAACCCTCTCCCTGGACTAGAACTAACCCTCTCCCTGGACTAGAACTAACCCTCTCCCTGGACTAGAACTAACCCTCTCCCTGGACTAGAACTAACCCTCTCCCTGGACTAGAACTAACCCTCTCCCTGGACCAGAACTAACCCTCTCCCTGGACTAGAACTAACCCTCTCCCTGGACCAGAACTAACCCTCTCCCTGGACTAGAACTAACCCTCTCCCTGGACCAGAACTAACCCTCTCCCTGGACTAGAACTAACCCTCTCCCTGGACTAGAACTAACCCTCTGCTGTTTTATAAGGTCATCCTTATCAGCCTTATAAGTTTTGTAGGACAATATAGAAATCTTAGGATTTCATAGAGCTCATTTCTTGCTAAGCTATTTTAAGCTAAGGTTGTTTATAATCTATGAAGAGATGGTGTAGATTTACGTTCCATTCATTACATTTCTCAAGCATTTTCCTGATGGTGAATATGTGGTCAACTGTACATCTTCCAGGACGGAACCCGCATTGATAATCGCCAATGACTTCTTCTGCCGTTATAATTAATCTTTTCAATAACAGAATTAATACCAATTTGTAAATTGTATAGTAGAAATATATTAGTATATATTTTTATATGCTCAAGAATAAATAAAAATTATTATCATCTTTAATTTTTTCTGTTTTATTCGAAGACTAATATTCCTAATAGACTGGTCTAATATTTCCTAACTAATATTCACTATAATGTTAGCTAATGGCTTCAAGACAAAGCGTCGAGTATAAGCGAGAGTGGCGATGTAAGCTCCTGGTATTAAAGATCCTTTCTATCAGCCGCTCCTTCGAGGTCGCATTAAATCTACATTACCTCCAGCTCCGGGGGCTTCTCCAGCTATACCTTTCCTCGCTCTCTTCCACTAACGATGAAGTGGGAACATGAGATCTCGAGGAAGATTGCTGATATTTAATATTCTGGTGGGATGGGGGACTCAATTAGCATGACAATTAACCCGGTGTAATTGGCATTCCTCTCGTCTTCCGCCATCTGCTTCTAACAAATTAGGTTTTTAATTAATTAATATTTTAAAAATATCCCGAGATCTCTCGACGATGTCAACTGCAGGACTCTCTATCTCAGTGCCTCGTTGTCTGCAAGATTGGAAGAATACATCACCTGCGATGCATAACCACTTCAATTCTCTTCATTAGAATATATATAAACATATATATATATATATATATAATATATATATATATATATATATATATATATATATATATATATATATATATATATATATATATATGTAGAGAATTGAAGTGGTTAACCTCCTAGACAACAATATACATGTATATAATAGACTCTAGCTACAACGCGGGTCAAGAAGAAATTAAACTACCAGTATTAAAGAGGAACCTGCTTTATAGCGAGGGAAGAAAAATATAAATCATTGTAAGAACTATACACAGGTGTACCTTATAAATAATATTTATAATGGGTGATTAAATGCCTGGGAAATCCCGGGACCGGGATTCGAACTCAAAGACACCTCCAAATAGTACTAGGTGACAAGACCAATAATATAAAAAAATTAATTAAATTCCATAAAAATAACATTTTTAACAAAATAAAGTAAAAAAAAAGAGAAAGATAAAAAGTAAATTAAAGAATTAAAGTAAATTAAACTAAAGACAAAGTTATTGTGTAAATATCTATAAACAACTTATTATTTAAGTTTTTTCTCTGATACAAATATTTTTTTTCAGATTTTTCATTAAATTACCTCTTTAGCTCTAGTTATATTGTTACTAGTATTATAAATTTGCATTTTTTTTTTCTTGATAATTGAAAGTTTTCCATAAATGTAAAATCTCGTTCTCTGGCACCGCTCAATCACTTCAAACGATACCTCAGATTAGACAAGGTGTAAGATGATGGCTTCAGATGTTGAGGACAAGCTATGAGCCAACATGGGACGACCTCATAGAGCGGATCACACCGAGGGTGTTTGTTTGCTCACAGCGGGGAGGAGGGAGTGAGAGGGGTCTAATGTAATCCACGCTAAAGGCTAAAATGACAAGGCACATCAATGTAATCGGTTTTTCTTTTCTAAAAGAACGGTTTAACCCGCAGAGGTATGTTGTCTTATTTCCTCAACACAATAGGTGTCCCAATGAACGATTCCCTCACATTGTATTTGCTTTATATTGAATTATTGCTGTCTCTAAAATCATTTTATTTTTGAGTAAAACTATTTTATAATCATTCTTAAAGTAATAATTGGAAAAAAATATAAAATAAATCAAATATAAGGTTTATTTATCATATTATTTTTTTTTAGATTTATTTTTGCTCCATTATTCCTCAGTATGAACCTAAGCCCAGCTAGACTAAATAATAAATTTTCAATTAGGGATGATAAATTATTTGCCACTTCTATTATTTTGTTTTTATTGAAAACTAATTTCGAATGTTATACATTCATTCTAAAAACACACAAAAATTGAAACATAAGCAATTCAAAATATGACAGAAACTATAACAGAAAAAACATTACTCACCAGAATTACTGGGAAAACCCCGATCCTTAAACACCCCACCTTTCTTCCATTGCTAGCTCAGTGCGAGAACAAACCAATACAAACTTTTCCGTTTGATATAATCTGCTTAAACCTTGGAGAGTGTCAAGATGTATTTGATTTCTTGTCTTAATTAAATTCATAATTCATAAATGTTTTATAATACTAATTTATATTACATTTAATTTAATATGAATAATAATACCAAACTCTATTTTGAATTGCTTATTTTTGAATTTGTATTTGTTTTTAGAACTGAAGATGAATGTATAACATTCGAAACTAGTTTTCAATAAAAATAAAATTGTAAAAGTGGCACATAATTTATCAATCCCTAATTAGAATGATCCTTCTATACCATCATACGGACGTCAATTAAATTTTCAATAGTTGTGAGCGAAATACCCACTGCTGCAGCTCTCTGTCGGTTTCATAAATAAAAGCGAAAACTAAAACAACGACAAAAATTCATCATTAGGTTATTTCTGGAAGATCACAAAATAAAGACTTTAAGAGTCACTTTAATTTCAGTAAGAAACTAACCACTTAGTGCTGTTATATACTGGTACTAACCACTCAGTGCTGTTATATGCTGGTACTAACCACTCAGTGCTGTTATATACTGGTACTAACCACTCAGTGCTGTTATATACTGGTACTAACCACTCAGTGCTGTTATATACTGGTACTAACCACTCAGTGCTGTTATATACTGGTACTAACTAGAGCGGCAGAGGTTCCGTTTTATTTAGTCTTACTTTATTAATTTATTGCTTATTTATTTATTTATCCTCTCCACGATAAAGTTACCCGCAGCCATTCTCTATATTCACTATCAGATGTTCGTAAACTTGCTACTGATACTTCGTAATTTAGAAATAGACGCAGGAGAGGCTATACAGTACCCGCAATACTCAACGATTGTCAGGGTTTAGCGAGTGTAAACGGGTCTAAACGACGGACACGGTCGAACACATTTAAGGTATTTATTATATATATATAGTTTACTGTTTAGTCAATGAAGATGGTGGCAGGTAATAACCGCAAAAATAATAGGAACTATTTATTGAATGGCTAATTTGGGTTAATCTTCTTCTTGATTAACCAGTCAATGTTTTGTTGTTAGTTGAGGTACAGATAATTGAGAGTCTGGAACCTCTATGCTTCACCAAAGAAAAAATATCTTATTATATAAGCCACAAAGTTTTCTCAAACCAACTCCGTGAGTTAAAATAAAGACGTTCATTCCTGGAAAATCTCTTGGAGAAAAAGCCATAGCCTATTTAATTACATTGTCCTAAATGATAAACTATTATATAAAGAAAGATTGTATAAATAAATGTCAGAAAAAGAGGCCTAAAAAAGATGACATCACATAATAAGACTGGAGATAGGACATATCCTTTCAACTCTCTAAAAAAAGACTAGCTAAATAGATATACCTAGTACATCATTAAAAAAATAAATAAATAATAATAATATATGCAGTGAAATGTGCTATCTCTAGCCTCAAGGGCAAAGCTTAGATTTAGTTGATGCCTGAATTAGCGAATGTTAGACTTTTTTTTGTTATATATTACTATTTGAGGGACTCAAGGCTTTATTCTAGTCTCGTAATAATTTTTGTCTCTTTTTTGGGATTACGAGGAAATTTAGTTGATCGCATAAATACAAAGAAGAGATTACATCTCACATCAACATACTAAAAAATACTTACCAAATCACCTTAAAACAGTTCAATAAATACCATTGTAGGTATTATAGCTAACTGTTTAATATAAGTTGAACTGTTTTCACTGTAAAAGATGATTCTTAGTTTAGGCAAAAATATCGAAGATATATACAGAGCTAAATTTTGTACTTTCCTTATCACCTAAAGATGGATGAAGTCAAATCTTTGGTATCCGATTTTCAACAGAATAGGTTTCAGAGCCCACAGAATCCAAAAAATCCATTTTCGGACATTGGTATGTCTGTTTTTGTCACGGTTATCTCTTATGTGTGTAGACCGATATTGCTGGGGGGTTTTCGTTTTGTAGGGCTTCGGCCTCCGATTTTTATGCTTCACATTAGCCTATAAACTGTAGCTCTATTTTGATGAAACTCCATAAAGATATCTCCTTAAAGCTCATTAACTTCATATATATATATATATATATATATATATATATATATATATATATATATATATATTACATACCAAAGAAAAAAGTTATGACGAAAATTACTTTTATTTAGCACATAACACAAAAAGTAAAACATTTTATGGAAAATTCGAATAACCCGAAAATTATACATCTCCTGGAACATTCCAGCTGATCATTTGAAATATAATTAAATTGCCTGCAAAGCTAAACTTAAAAAAAGAAAAAAATCTTAATCGAACCAATATTCGGATACAGTAATTATAATAGCAATAATTGTATTGGATTTAGCGGTAAGGTGTCTGAGTGGGCATATGGGTGTCCGTTTAATATCAATGTTCTCATACAAACTATGAAATATACTCTACCTTCATAGTTATTTGTTTAGTTTTCTTCCAGGCAAATTGGTTTCTTATTTTAAAATCCATTGGTGTTAAATATGCATTTAATTCTCTTTAAATTCTTGCTGATATAGCTAGTTTTATTATACTAATTGAAGACAGTTTAGTGACTATTAAGTCTTGACAACAAACGCGATATCGTATTGAAATATCTAATTGAAAGGGATCGTAAACCTACTTGGGGAGGCAGCGCTGATGGGGATAATCCCTGGACTAACGCTATCACAGTAAAGGTCGGGGTAATGTATAGCGCGTTCTATCGAGGCTATAATGTCTCTACTGTGTAATATTGTTTATTAGTGGTGCTTACATCTCGCTGCTTGCTGCTTCCGAAGTCACCTCTACAGGATCCTAGATTGAATGGCTACAATATACTGAGATAACTGGCATCGATGTTGGCAAAACCGAAAGGAATGATATATTCAGATTTCAGCCAAAGATCCCAATAGAATTGTTCCAGATCAGGAGTGTGGGAACCAGGGTGCAAACGGAACAACTTGGCCCAAACCCCGATTTTTTTCTTTTTCTTTCGAAATTTTTTCTAGGATTTAGAAAGCACTACAAATATCGATAATTAAGAAATGATAATAGTAATAGAAACAAAAACTTAAAAATTTTAGGGGCAGATATTACTATATGGGAAAATTTCTCGGAAGAATTCCTAAGTAAAGGATTCGCTTGAGGATTTGATAAAGTTGTGATTCACTCAATATCAAGGTATCATTACGTCGCATCGTAACCTTTCACTTGGCCAATATTAAAAATTAGGAAACTAACCTTTTCCAACGAAAAAATAAGTTTAAAGAAATTACTTTTTATTTTGCAAAAATATAATATTTACACATATTAATTAGTTAGTTATTTTATTAAACTGTTACGTTTTATTAGTTAGTTATTTTATTAAACTGTTACGTTTTATTAGTTAGTTATTTTATTAAACTGTTACGTTTTATTAGTTAGTTATTTTATTAAACTGTTACGTCATATTTTTTTTTTTTTTTTTTTGTATTTCATTACTTCGATAATTACTTTTTTTAAAATTCCAAAGCCCGATGGGATACGGTGTTGATTTCCGGGATTGGTAGAGCGGTCTGGATCTCTTCTCCAATCGCATATGAAGCATTTTAAGAGGCCTCTCAGGAGAGGTTTCTTATTATCAATGAATTTTCATGAGGAATGAAAATTAAATTGATGCGTGTACAAAATTTATACAACGAATCATCTTTTATATTACAGAAAAAATAATATTTTTAACTTTTTCATTACATTTTTTTTATATATATTTTATTTTGATTGTTTGTTAAATTGTGCTTACTTGAAATGTGGTCAGTTTAACTGGTTTACAAATTACATTTTATAAAGATAAAAGTTTTAATATTTATAATTTGTAAATTGTGTTTTATTGTATATTTTACATTGCAGGCTTATTGTAATGCATTTGAAAATTAATAAATTTATTTATCTCCCATCCCCCCAAAATTAGGGGAAGGAGCCTCATTGAAGATTTCTTCCCCAGTATTAATATTTCTCCGCTACGGTACTGTCACCGAGCCCATGCAGACTCAAGATTGTAAGGCAACGATCAATAACAATTTTTCGATTTCGATATTTTCACGTTTATATCGTAATTCCGATACATCGAGATATCTTGAGGAAGGGATCTTAATTATCTTACACTAATTCGTTTTCTTTCCCCCGTTCATCACTTTGATAATTGTATCAGAGAGTCAGAACAATTCTGATTTCTAGAATAAGCGGGTTTGGCCCTACACTATTCGTAGCCCGTATTTTAACAAACTTTCTACGCAGGACGATTTACAATGCAGAATCAATCATAAATAAGAAATAGGGTAATTGTTGAGGCTGATGACAGACTCACCACCCTACGTTTCTAACGAGACCGTTTCTACCTTCATACCGTCTTATTTCGAATGCCATGAATCACATTCATATGCATTACAAAAGATTCCACTACAAATTACATTGACACTCCCACAAATATGAACACAATAAGGCAACAACAGACATTCCTGATGAACTTCCAGGGTCCAGTCTGCAATAGTCAAAGACATCCCATGACGTACGTCATTACACACATTTCCTGACTGTAATGATCCTTAAAGATGAAAATAAAATTTATAAACTAAATAAAAATAAATATAAAAGAGCAATAAAATAATTTCTCAAAGAATGGTTAGTTATTTGTCGGTATTTTATAGACTTGAGGCTTTGTGTTTTGGAATCTTCCAATTCTTTTCTACTAAATAAAAATAATAGAAAATATGTATTATTCATTGTTGAATATTTTTTTAAGGAATGTTGTGAAATATCGATAATATTAACAAATATCGATAATATTAACAAATATCGATAATATTAACAAATGTTGTGAAATATAAATCATTTTTTATCCATTTTATCCAGTCAGTCCGAGAGAATGATTCTTTAAAATTAGTTTTTTAATACATTTTTAAAGTGCAATAGTTAAACTCAAATATAACTTGAGCAAGTGCACTATAAAAACGTCTTTCATTAAAGATAGTTATTGAAAGACGTCTTTCATAGTCAAAGACATTTTATAATCTACATCTCATAAATATTTCATTATACTTTTTTTTTTAATTCACTTCTTATTCACACCTGTCACAGGTGAGAGTGACAATCAGGAAATATTATGGATATAGATATAGGTGGCATGGGAAAGGATAGTCAGTCCCTCTTGTTTGATTAAGGAAACGAGACCTCTCATTCTTCAGTATATTTATAGCGTACAGAAACACTATATATATATATATATATATATATATATATATATACATTATGAATTAATGGCTGCAGTTCAGAGCCACTGTAATAGATAGAAGGCTTAAGTAGGTTCTGAATTGTTCTCTAGTCGTTTAAATTGCTACTAAAAATAAAATAAAATCTAAATTAGCCTGAAAGGAAAATAAATTGAATTTGCCAAATTGGAGACTCTACTTAATTACAGGATTAGAGGAGCTGGATCCAATCTAGACTTATCTAAAATAAATTCTCCTCTAATAGATTTAGCTTACAATCCGTTTTCCACAATACCAGCATTTTATGAGAACAAAATAATATACCTAACATGTGTATTAATTTGTTTAACCCTTTTTCGTCTCAGTTCAAGAAAAATCAACGTCAAGGAAAATCTCAGTTCCCTTTTTTTTTATTTTAAGATTTTTCCTCTCCTCCATAGAGGTAGAAATATGTTTACCATATCTAGATATTGAGGGATCAATGGGTTCGATCCGGACCGTCATAGAGGATTTTATTTTATTGGGGATGTATTTAATTTATTGTTTTCGTCTCTAACCTTTGGGACTTTCGGTGTCAGTCGTTAGAAATAGGCGAGATGATTTGTATAAAAAATTATTATATTTATCAGGAAGTTCTCGGGAACAATTCGAAATGCATTAGTCAATCCATCTTCCAATAATAGATATTTTAAATTAAATCACATTATACAAAACTTTGTGATTTTTCGGGGTTTCATCCTCATCATTAGACCAAAATGTTTTCTGCAATACATCAACATTTCTAAGTAATTATTAAATTTACTGTAATGCAATAACAAATTATTCTAACATCGGCTAAAAACCAAACATATCTTCGGCAAAACGTTACTGTCAGATTCCAATAAAGTACCTTGAAAACCTCATATAATTAATCACCTACGAAAGTCATTTACGATATTTTTAAAAATAAATGATGGTAATTTGTAATGCAACAGATAATAAAATTCAGTATTATGCGTTAATTTTCGTATTTGTAAGATAGCGCTACACTTTTCTATTTCTCTATTGCACAGAATATCTACGAAATGATAAACTACGGCCACCGACGGCAGGCGGCAACGCGCTAACAGTGTACAGTAAAACATTTCACCAATCGGCGCCGTCAGAGCACCGTATTACTGGACGTGCCGGATTATCGAGACCATAATGCATTTGAAATATTTATTCTAGTAATTATTAATAATTCCCTATGATGTCACCTTAACAGTTTTCGACAGCTTTTTCGCCCCGCTTAGTTGGTCGAACATGCTGTTTACATTATATAAGCTTTAATTTTTTAATATAATTAAGATTATAGATCGCGAGTTTGACTTGTCTAATACAATTGTTATTACAACTAACTCTTCTTTAATTGTAGCGTCCAAGACTTTTCATTTAAAAATAAATTAATATTTGTTTACCTCGGAGGTATAGGACATGTCAATTTATTTATCAATTTAGCATTATTACACATTTGCATTTAACTTTATTTAATTTTCCCAGAGGTAAAGATAAAAATATTCTAGACCAATTGTAAGGGAAGTTCCATTATTTCAATACAATATTAAGTCCACTTACATTCAGAGGGAAACAACGCTCATTGGAGTATTTGAGCCTTAAAACCGGAAAAAAATGATCTGAAGCTTTTTTAGGTTCCTACCTGGAGTTGCCTAGGTAACGAAAGTATTGTAATCGGCATTTAGTAATTTATAGGAGTTTTCCTTCCATTAATCAAAACTGTTCATCTATTTTCCTCTCTCTGAATTCTTTCAGGATGTAATAAAATTCTCTCCTGGTGAAATTCTGTACCACTTCAATAGAATCTAGGAGAAAATACTATACGAAAATTACTAAATTGAAATAATAATATTTTTTACTCATCAAATTTGAAGCAATAAAAAACATAATGGTGGAATAAGGCTGAAGATTTTTTTGTATATTATAATTAATATTGACCTACACTTTAGGTTCATAATCAAAATTTAAACCGATAAGACCCGACATATACATAAAAACGCATTTATCCGTTAACATTACGTTATCTTACCCAAATAGAGTTCATAAACATAGTTAGTAAACGATCAATGTAAATAGTAAATCAATAAAATATCGAAAACACGCCACTTATCATCAAAAAAAACTAGCACGGATGAAATCACTGATAACTATGAGCCATGAAATTCTGATTTCGTGTGGTTTCCGATTGGCTTTAACAGAAGTTGGAAGAGTGGGAATGAAATTATTGGATTACAGTTTGATGAGACGGTTATCAAGCTTGAAGAATGGTGGATTTAATGGAGTTTTTAACAAACTTTCTGTTTTCGATTTTTGTCCGGTTTCAACACTCAAATATGGACCGGTTCAAACTTCTCACTTATTAAGTTAGGGGAATGTGCCATCCGAGGTTCAGATTTAAATTTTAGTCTTTTAAATAGAGTATAATTTTATTTTGTAACTTTACTTGGATGAGTTGGTGCCCATGATGGACGATTCGGTTTAGAATATGTATGTGGATATTGAAAAATTATATCGATATATATTGTATCGATAGTTTTTGGATACATCAAAATAGCAGTTTAATATAACGAAAAAAATATAGATATATCCGGCCTCAATCTTTTTAATCTTTTAAAGGCACACAAACATGTCGATATTTCTGTGCCTATATAATTAAGATTTTTTTTTATTAAATCGATATTTCACTACCGATATCATTAAGATTTTGTTTTAATTGAGTTCATTTACAGCAGAATTTAAACATTAAGAAACAGGTTATGTCCTGTCCTCCTTCCGATTAGCTTAGGTTTTTTTTTTTTTTTAATTTGTCAAAAGAATTTATAGTAATATGAAATATCGATGTGTCTTTACCGAAATCGTTAAGATATTATTGTTATAATATCGATATTTCTCTGCCGATATCATTATGATATTGTTTTTATATCATTATGTGCATTTACAGCAGAGTTTAAATTAAGAAACAGTTATCTCCTGATATTTTTCCGATTCGTTTAGACTTTTTTTTTTAATTTTATAAAAGTTTTAACGATATTTTTAAATATCGGCATTTTTATGCCTTAATTTTCAAGATATCGATGTTGTTAACTGATATCGATATAAATATCGAAACACAGCCACTGTAGATAGTAACCCCGACCGTCTTTGTAGATGTTTTTGATACTCAAATTTTATTATCGATTTGCGACATATCGAAAAAAAAATAAAACTATCCCTAGTTTAGAAGGCCACTACGTCACTCCCGAGGCCACCTTGGGTAGAAGAATAGGTTAGTGACATTTAGCAACCTGCGCTTGATGAGGAGAACCTAGATGAGGTGTTTAAGGTTTTTAGGGTCAATGCAACGTCCGTTTTCTTCGGAGATCCACGGACAGGAAATGTCAATGAGGCGTGCAATGCCGGATATGAACTGTGATGCAAGCTCCTCATTGGAGAAGAGCCGGTTCACGGTCGTGCTCCAGGTTTGCTAACCGATCTTCTTGACCCCAATGGCAAAATGTCCAAGTTAGAGGTCGTTAGGTATATAATAATTCCTAGGATATTATTGTAACTGACGAGGGTCCACGACTTATTGGTGTTCTACGGCCCAGGATAGGCGCTTGGGAGGGGGGCGAAGGGAGTACTTCCCCGGGCGGCAGAATTCAAAGGGGGCGAAATTTTATTTTTAGGTTAAGTAAAAAATATTTGTTTAGCTTTTTGTATTGTTTTGACCTTAATTAAGTCAATGATAATAGTTAATTAAATTTACTTATTAATATACCTGTTAATTAAGTTTGCCCTCACCTGACAAAAATCCAGGCCTTGCTATGGCTGCATATTTAAGTAAAGTCAATTTTAATTAAAAAACAGTATAAATAAATTATAACATCAAATTGTTATTTTTACAAATAAATGAGTCTGTAACGTTCTTTAAGTTCTGGTCGCATAAATTTGGTATGTGTATTTCAAATTTGTCTACGTTCTAGGTATAGTCTAAGATATTTATACTAAGAATTTTAACATAATTATTCATGAGGTAAATTAATTTGAAAAATGAAATCTCGGAATGAAATGACGGGTACGAGGCATTGCTTTGTTTTGTTCTTGATGAGTCTATGCTTTGTTTTCGGAAACTTAATCCGAGACTCTAACCTGGGACTCAGTTCTGAATTCAGGCCGAGGTTAATAGAAACCCTCATTTATCATAAACTTGGCATTTCCTCCTGTCTCCCTCCTTCCATAGTATCATTATAGATGCGTCATTTATTTATGTAAATTACAATATTATCTGTATTGTAGATATTGTACCTTTGGGTGTGAAGATCAGTCAATGAATATTTAGGAAAAGAAATCTAGCTTGATGAAACATAAAATAGAAGACAGCGGATTCAAATAAGAAACAAAATAATAATAATTAAATTTTAAAGTTAAATAAATTATTAATAATAAAAAATTATGTAAACTTGCACCACTACAACCCATAAAGTGTCTTGGGTTCTGTATGTTCTAAGGAAGCAGTGTTTCGTGACCAACATACTCTTGTTTCTGGAGGTCTCATTCCGTTATTATATGCCGTTTTCTTTCAGTAGATAACTAGTTTCCAAGATGTAGCATTGGAAATCCACATTTTCGACATTTTAAGCGGAAGAACTCGCCTTACTTATATCTTATTCTCCTACTGCAGACATGCTCATCTCACTAGTGGGGAGGAAAACCAGTATTTTACACTAAATTTTAACACTTGAAACAAGTAATAAAAATGTTTAATTGGATTGGAAACGAAATCGCGTTTCTAACCTTTATTACGGAACCATATGATTTGTGTATTTAATTTTTATATAATTTTTGAAGTAAGTTTATTATGACCTTCAAGTAAAGTACTCTCTTCGGCTCGCCAATTGTAAAGAAAATCTAGTAAATACATTAATATATTAATATTGATATAAAACTCCTATTTACCAACTTTCAGTTGTTTTCCATTATATTTTAATATAATTTTTGATGAAAGTCTAATATGACCTTCAAGTAAAATACCACTTCCGGTCTGCCACCAATGTTAACCAAAATTTATTATATTATTTACATTAATACGTAAGTATTTTATACCTAATTTGACGAGTTTTTCTTATTACTTTAATATAATTTTTTATGAAAATCGATAATGAACCACTTCCGCTAAGCATGTAGGAACCAAAAAAGGGAGGTTCACAATAAGATTTTTCAACAATCCTAAATACAAAATTTTAACTTTTTACGGCTAACAGTTTTTGAGTTATACGAGAAACTGGTCCAAATGGATTCAGGGATGGCCAAAATGGATATTTCCGTTGAAATCTGAAAACCGAAAATTTTCGCGATTACAATACTTCCTTCACTTCGTACAAGGAAGTAAAAATATGGTTTGCTTGTGTATAATGTTTAGAACTCTTCAAAAATTCTCATTGATCATGTTGTATGAAAGATAGTCGGAAAATAAATTTGATAGGATCAAGTTGACAGAGTGACACTGTAAGCTTCGCTGTCGGCTACCGCAGCTAAGATTAATGATTTCAGTTTGTTGTAGACGAGAGTTTCCTTCTGCATGAATAAATATTGTATGACAAGTTGAAGTTAGAGTTAGAAGAATATTCAAAATAAATTTCGGCCATATTAAATTATTTTATTATGACTTTATGTCCTCTATGTGCCTGTAAGTACTAACATTATCATAGAACTTTTATTCTTCACCGGCTAGTTATCAGTCCTTCGTACGGAAATGATAACACTGAGCGGTTCTTCGCGTTACTCCAGAAACATCTCGAGTAGCCAGCCGTTCTTCGTCGCCCATTCAGTATTATTTTTCAAGAATGCTTATCTTCTCATACCCAGAATAATTTAATAATAACATTATTCTTGAAGTCAACATCATCACTTTATTAGAAATAATATTTCATAAAAGGCAAAAGTAAATAAAAGGAAAATTGAAATTAATAATGTTTACAATATATATATATATATATATATATATATATATATATATATATATATATATATATATATATATATATGTGAGAATTTATTAGAAGTATTGCACTGGATCAGCTGCGATGAATAAAAAGAAGAAAGAGGCATTTTTTCCGGGTGCGACCTGAACCATGCCATGCGACTTGAAGAAAGCTCATAATAAAAAATAACACCTCAAAATGGAAGGAGAAAGACTACAGAAAAATTTATCCAGAGACTTAGGACAGATTCAATACTCTTAAATTACAATTTAGTCATTTTTCATATTCAGAAATTTTATTTTTCAGATAATGCATAATTTGGATATCATTAGCTTTAAAGATAATAAACTTGAATTATTTTTAAAATGCTTTCTTTTTAGGTAAAAAAAATTAATAGATCAATAGGATGTTTTGTTTTTTCGAATAACTTGAAAAATGCTTTACTAGTATGTAAATAAAAATCTTTGAAATTAAATTTTTTAGTACATTAATATGTACAGGAAACATTAATGAAATGTAATCTCCTACAATCTATATTACTAATTTTATTTTATTAGAGGAAAAGTATATACAAAAATTATATGTTATTTCTTACATTTAAAATCGCATCTCTGTCTTATTATTCCGGTTTCTTCCACTCACCTGCAACAGGAAATACAATAATGTAAATATCTTATTATTAATATATCATTTATTAGCACGTTAAATTATTATAAAAGGAAAATATTTCAATGTTGATTATCAAATCGCATGTTGCTATTTTTTGTCGTAAGATTTCTCATTTCCCGAGAACTGTTTGGAAATCTAAAAGTAAGTGTTAGTAGACTGTAACAGTTCCTACCGCTCTTTACAGTTGCAAAACCTATTGGCATATTCTAAATCAGAACTTTCCAAACTATGGCCCGCGGACCAAATCCATCCTGCGAGCCCTGTCAATCCAGCCTCTCATAGTTTATTTCGATTACAGTAAAACCTCGTTTATCCGGACTAACTAGGACCAAAGGCAATCCGGATAATCAAAAATCCGAATAATATGGATAATAAGCAAAGCAAAATCCTTAAATAAGCAGACTTACCGTTTATTACTTTAAAAGTTAATTATAGTTGCTGAATCATTCAACGTTAACATCCTCTGACACTCAACAACAAAAAGTATTTTATTACAATAATTTATTGTATTTATTATAACATTGAATCAAACTTATAAGCGAAAAGTTGGCTCATTTATACATAGTTAAATTCTGGAGATCATACTTAAAAATTATTATCTAATGTGAACCTAAAAATAAAAAAAAAAATGGCTAAAAATCTGCTCCATAGATCCGAATAAACGAAGTTTTACTGTACCTTTATAAAGTAGATGTATGATTTACCTAATAATTAATTACATTTGACGGCCAATTAAGAAACATAATGGCGAATATACATAATAAAACTAAACATTTCAAATGTAATTAATGATTTGAGTACGTTAGTATGGTGAGCTGGGTAGTCTCTTGGACCTAATGGTATTTGGTGAAAAACAAGATCTTAAGTCTTCGAAACCAGAAAGGTGCGTAGAATATGTATTTTGCCAGAATGATGAGGGGACGGTAGAGTTCAGGCAGATGTATAACCCCAAGTGTTGTGCAATTAATTAATATAGTTTAAGTAAATTGCATCGCGGTTACTAAAATAGTCGTAAATGTGTTGTTTTGTATAAAGAACGAATTACTATAAAATTAACTTATATGGACAGTAGCGAACTATATGGACAATAGCGAACTATATGGACAGTAGCGAACTATATGGACAGTAGCGAACTATATGGACAGTAGCGAACTATATGGACAGTAGCGAACTATATGGACAGTAGCGAACCAATTTAAGGATGTTTATTTTATTTTTCATTCGTCTATTTCAATCACAACACAAATCTGCTGAATACGAGTGTGGCCTTTGCGTAAACGTCTTTGGCCTTAGTTCAAATTGTCCTTTTGTAATATCGATATCAGTAATATCGATATAAAATTGCAATTCTCAAAATCGATAGGATTCCACGAGATTCAGGCTAGAGATCACAAAGACAATTCACAAATAATCACAGAACCCATTACACAATTGATCGATTTTTTTTTTCAATAAAAAATAATTTGATCTGCTCACAATTATTGTAATTATCTGATTTTGTTTCCTCTTTACCATCAATCATTGCTTATAAAAAAAAAAAAAAAAATACATATATACATAAAACTAGGTATAATAAGAAATATTCATGTCAAATTTGAAAAAAATGAAACCTACGCATTTGGTATTGACTACGAAAAAAACAAAGTTTTGATAATACGGATCAATTAAAACGACCGCCATCATAGATCAAAATAAAAATCGCTACACTTGAGTCGTTTTTCCTGACTTCAAGGAACATTTGAGCGAAATTTGAAGGAAATCGAACAACGTATTTAGTTTCGAACAACGCGTTGTCCTAATTACGCTCGGTCATTCAGAACTGGACTGAAGGTTGAATGTCTGAGAGGAAGACCAAGACGTCATTGGGAGTATCCTGTTTTGGATGATCTATGTTTATTTATTAAGATTTACACTACACTACTTCCATTCAATCTTATCTAACCTTCACAATACTACGAACCTATTGACGTCTCTATCTTATCTTACAATGACCTCATGGGAACCTTACGACTCTACTTTCCTTTCGTAGTAGTACCGTAAAAGTGGCCATGGTACGTCATGGGGAGGCGGTACTACTACTAATGAGGAATATGTAGGATGTGGAAGGGACTCGGGAAATCCCCGGAGAGCCAGGACCCAGAACCCCAGCAACGATTGAAAGACTTAAAGGATTGTGTTCCTCTTCGTCAGATTTATTTATTTTCGCCTATGCCAAATATCTAGAGTAAACATCAAACAAATAAATGACAAAATCTATTTATACATAAATTAAAAGGTTAAAATATGCCATATAATATGCAGTAAAAAGTCCTAAAATATGCTGTAAAACCTACCATAATATGCACTTATAAACCTGAAGGAAAACAAGGAATAGGCCTTAATTATTATCTAAACTGCTTTAATGAACAATTATAATTATTATTCATAACATAGGTAAATTGAAAAACAAATTTTAACTCAGAATTGTTATATTTAGCTAAATAATTAAAAAAAAATGAAAAATTATTGTAAAAAAAATAATTTTCAGCTCCATCCTTTTTCGCAAATGGAGATTTTATAAGATTAAATAAGGGAATGCCAGATGCAATCAATGCAAAATTAAGTATTTCATTGAAATGTCTAGATTTGAACAAAAAAGGTACTGTTCGGCAAAAGGTACTGAGGTCTCCAGTACAGAACAATATACAACACAGTGCAATACAGTAGAGTACAGTATACAATAAACTATTGTTACATTCAGAACTCAAATTAGAGTATATAATTCCAAGAATAGTTCCAAGTATCTGTCGACCTGTACGATTTGAAAATTTCTTTCACATGGCATATTTTTATTGCACAAATTGCAAAAAATGTTTTTTCGTGGAAAAAACTCACCCTGTTGAATTCAAAGGGTTCCAACTGTTTAATATGGAACTAAATCATGCTACAGCTTTTGGCATTTTGGATTATGTAAGGAAATTAAAATGTAGTAGTTAATTTAAAATAATACGCACAACGGAAGGAACACCCTGACTGACAGAATAGAATATAACATTCCGAAGAAGGGCAAGATAATGTTGTTTACTTTGTTAAAGAAGGTACTCGGAAGTAATGGTTCTAGAAAACTTATTAAAATTACGATGCTAAATATTATTTTCTATGAATACCTAACTATACATATTTTTTTTTTAAATTTTTGTTTGTTTTGAAATGCCAATAATAAACTAAATTACTTTAAATACAAGTACACATCCAACGCGGTTGTGAGCATAAGGATACAAGCTTGATGTTGTCTGTCAGCTTTTGTCTTTATTATGATTACGTTCATTGATTATTTGTATTCATGTTAGATAGGTTTAATCCATCTTATAATTGATACATACAATAATAATTAGAAAACAAACCATTTATACCGCATTGAACCTGTATCAGAAAACCGTTTAATTGTTTATTTTCTTTTTTTTTTTGGGGGGGGGAGACAAATTAAACCCAGTAACCCATCAAATATGCAAAAATATTTAATATATCTTCGCCAAATCTACTGATTTGTAAAGACATTCGATCATGTTGGTTGAAAAACAATTACACTAATGAAAAACTACATGATGGGTTATAATTATATAATTGGACATAATATAATAGTTTTAAACAAAATCCAAATTAAAATGATATGCTGCTATGCATGTATAAGCCCCAACCCTTTACTGCGAAAGCGAAGAATAACTCGAGGTAGGGGAATTTTCTAAAGCCAAATGGACGCTTTTAAAACTTTAAACAAGCCCCGAAGTTGGACTTTAAAACTTACTAACATGGAGAACTTTTGAAATAAAAAAAAAAAGTAATCTAGTGGCACACATAGACCACCAACTTAAAGCCGATGGTGCAAAATATTTAATGCAACCTTTCTAAACATATATGAAATAAATGTTTTTTTCTGAGCTGTTCATTTATGTTTTAATGTTAATTGTACTTGAATATGTATTATCGGGTATTTCTCCATAGTGAGTAACAAAAGACATCTCTTTAAGTTAGTAATGAGAACTGTATAGGTTACTAGGTTAATTTTATGGTTTACTGCTTAACTAATATACTTTATTACATAAGGTAATACTCCTGTTTAGAGTGCTGTAAATAATTAAAATAATTTTTACGTTAATAGAAAAACATTAAATGTAATTTGTTATTCTTAAGTGGGACAGTTATATTACGTTATGTATCTAAATGCAAGAACAATATAAGTCTATATTTCTATTCATAGATAAACAGTTATTAAAAATACATGAAAAGAAATTGTCAAGTAGATAATTAAATAATGGTTATATAAGGTGTCTATCCGCCCCGAAATTTTAGGCCATGTCTCAAATTTTTTTGGGGGTCATTTGGGACGAGTATCAGTTCCAATTTTTTAATTTGGCAACAATTACTCATTAAAATTTCACCAAATAATCGATCCATATTACAATCGTATTTCTTCTTCATATCAAAAGTTACTCTTCTTTATACATCCCTTGCAATACCCATCCGTAATATTTGGTATGGTGGAGGCGAAGAATATTCAAAAGTGTCCCGAATTTTGGTCATAAAAATATGGGCCAAATTAGATTATATTAAGGATTCCCATTATTTTGCACAAATGCATTTTATTCTTCTAATATAGTTGCAACTGCATTGAAAGGCATCAAATAAATTTGTTGTTACATATTTTGTTTTCCTCAGCTTACTTGATAATGATTCTTAATTTGAATGTCGTATTAATGGTAAACAGGAGATCTCGGCGCCCCTTTCTTTTTAACCTGCATTCAGGTCGACCAGGAAACGGTGGAGAAAAGTGATGACATGAGAGGATTGGAGTGATTCTGTTTTAAGAGGAAACTATGATGCATGATATATATCTTGAATGTAAAATTTTACTGTTGGATTCCTGTAATTAACAGGAATGTCCAAATTCTGTGCAATGTGCATAGCCTCAAATATCTTCCTCTTCAAGCTATTATATATATATATAATAGCTTAGGAATCTAACAGAAAAATTTTACATTCAAGATACATACATCACAGTTTCCCCTTAAAACAGAATCACTCCAATCCCTGGCCCGCCATATATATATATATATATATATATATATATATATATATATATATATATATATATATATATATTGATTTTAAGATTGCACCACAATAGGTTATATATATATATATATATATATATATATATATATATATATATATATATATATATATATATATATATTCAAACGATATTGTTTTTTAACCTATTGTGGTGCAATCTTAAAATCAATCTTTTAAATCTCGGAAATTGAATTAGTTGTTCTTGGAATATAATATAATAGAATAGCCATTTATATATTCATGCCAACTGTAATGTGTCGAATGTGAATGAAAAAAACTTATGTTTCATATTCGTTATTAGTACAGTTGCCAGAGGGACAATACGAGCGATGGATGAAATATAATTAGCCCAGAAAATTGCATTTCTCAGCGAATCACACTTTAAATACTATACTTCAGTAAGTATTTCTTATTGTTTGTATGTCGTTTTATCTGTATCAAATCATATTTAAAGAGCGCCTCTCAATACCCACTTAAGTATTACCATTTTCAGTTCACAACTATCATTGAGAAGTATATCTTATTGTTAGTCTTCTTTGGTGACTAATGGACAGAGATAAGACACGACTGAGCTCACGCAGTTGCAACATCCATCGAAGATAACCGGGCACAGATCCAAAGTCGATGGTTCACGCTGGGACAGACATCGAAGATAAACGGACACAGATCCGAAGCCAATGGTTCACGCTGGAACATCATTAATACCACGAAAGGATTGCTCAGCGCTTATTATAGATATATTATTAATCAAAGATATATTGTCGAAGATATCTGATCGAATCGTCACGACTGAGGAAGTCCTGTACGCGAATCGTCAGCGATCGAAGATTTTCACATCCGTTTTTGAAGGACCTCTTCCAAGGGGATTACCTCAGGACACCTGGAGGAGAGGAAGAAGATAATTTTTATTGTATGTCACCGTACAACTGACCATTCCATCAATGACAAATCTCAGTGGAATTAATTTGAAGCAGAATTGGATCAAAGTTGCTTCAACAATTTATTGGTTAAGAGAAAAGAGGCAGATTTGAAAAAATTCCAATAATTTTGACCAGATTTTCCAACTATATTATGAAATATTTTAATTTTCCCAACTATATTATGAAATATGTATATTAATTTTCGTAACTATATTATAAAATATTTTATTTTTCCCAATCATATTATGAAATATTTTAATTTTCCCAACTATATTATTAAATATTTTAAGTTTCTCAAATAATTTGGATATGAACTTTTATTGACCGGTTGAAAATGTTAACATTTGATGACAATAATTTTATTTTCTATTCAAAAACAACATTATAATGGTATTGATATCGACTTTAAATTTAAGTAATTCTTTATAATTGTAATTTTAGTAAAATGTTTTAATACATTTTTACTACTTTGAAGTAAGTCCTGAAATATCGAAATTTCCAACTTTTTGGGTCCTCAAATGATTGGGAGGGGGGATGACACCCCACCCCTCTTCTCCTTCCTTTCACTGCATCTCTGGTTGGAATAAAAAGTGCAATTTGAACGGATTATTTATGTTTTTAAAAAAGATGTTTCATCATGTAGTAACTCAACGGAAAAGATGTTTCATCATGTAGTAACTCAACGGAAAAGATGTTTCATCATGTAGTAACTCAACGGAAAGATGTTTCATCATGTAGTAACTCAACAGAAAAGATGTTTCATCATGTAGTAACTCAACGGAAAGATGTTTCATCATGTAGTAACTCAACGGAAAGATGTTTCATCATGTAGTAACTCAACGGAAAGATGTTTCATCATGTAGTAACTCAACGGAAAGATGTTTCATCATGTAGTAACTCAACGGAAAGATGTTTCATCATGTAGTAACTCAACGGAAAGATGTTTCATCATGTAGTAACTCAACGGAAAGATGTTTCATCATGTAGTAACTCAACAGAAAGATGTTTCATCATGTAGTAACTCAACGGAAAGATGTTTCATCATGTAGTAACTCAACGGAAAGATGTTTCATCATGTAGTAACTCAACGAAAGATGTTTCATCATGTAGTAACTCAACGGAAAGATGTTTCATCATGTAGTAACTCAACGGAAAGATGTTTCATCATGTAGTAACTCAACGGAAAGATGTTTCATCATGTAGTAACTCAACGGAAAGATGTTTCATCATGTAGTAACTCAACGGAAAGATGTTTCATCATGTAGTAACTCAACGGAAAGATTTGTAGAATTCATTCCCATAGAGTACTTCTTCAATATTTGAATGAATGAATATTTTATTTGCTTTCGGGGTATACCCCATACAAATAGAGTTTGCTACAATAATGATGGCTACAATAACTATAATAATTTGCTATACTAATTTTGTAAAAATATTTATAAAAGTCAAAAATATTATTTGACTACGTTGCTATGTCAACGTCATCTAAAAATACGTGCAGGCATAAGTATATAGAGATACAATAATGTAATATAACATACAACAATATAAAAATAAAATATTACTATGACATAAACAATGCATAAATAAATACTTTCAAGCAACTTAAATACACTAATAAATAATATGTGATACATGAAGAGACAAGATCAACAAATCAACAAAATCATTCATTGACAATAAACGATTTCAATCTACAACATTGCCTAATTTAGTAAAACAGGTTCTTAAGAAGATCGCTATTGCCAATTCTTAATAACTCTACATAATTTGATCTGTCCATATTTACGGAATGAGGCAGGTAGTGATGACGGAAAGGTGTATAGATCGGCCACCGGGCCAAAATATGGAAAAGATCCTCAGGCTCATTTAGATTGCAGATAGAGCAGTATTCTTCCGGCTAAATATTATTAAATGTTAGTTTATTTATATAGTTGCCCGATTATCTGATTTGCACTAATGTTTTAGTCATAGGGAACGAGGAATTTAGTACTAGATATGGCTGAGGCTTATCACTTTCTGAATACATGAGAGGATATAATGGACTGTATTTAGGAGAGATCAGTTTTTGTTTATCTCGCTCCTCCAAGTAGCTTATAAATAGTCTTAGCGTTTCGTCCATTTCAGTCTGGAATACACCAGAGCCCTCTAATTCCAAGATTGACTGTTTATTTACAGTGCACAATAGAGTATTACAGTGCACTGATTCAGCCAATTGTATTTCTGATCATTTTTGCTCTCATTACATATTTCCTTCAATTTGTTAAAACAAGTTTTTGGAAATCTGCCACTACTCATTTTCAGAATTTTTTGGATCCAGGACAACGCTAATTGCAGTACTGTAACGGAGCAATGGGGAACACTAAACTCCAATCTCATTATCCAGAAAGGTGTATCTTTATTCAATGCAAATAAACGCTTATAAAAATATTGCTGCCCTCGTTTTCGAATCAAAATAATTTGCCATTTTATGAAATATACCTAAATCCGAAAATGGTACTCCAAGGTAAATATATTCGGAGACTTTATCTAGTTCTCCATCACGATAAAACAGTTTCCTTATCTTTTTACATCCTCCGTTGGGAAAATATAGCATTTTAGTTTTTTGAGTATTGGCCTCTATTTTGTTTTCGAGCAATACTGGTTTAAAATATTTAACTTATTTTTGGCATCAGTATAACTATCGGCAAGGATTATTAGATCGTCAGCATAAAGGATTATTTATAAGAAATAAGTTTAATAATAATGTGGAAAACCAACATCCAGAGAATATATATATATATATATATATATATATATATATATATATATATATATATATATATATATATATATATATATATATATATATGTATATATATAAAGAAACTGGATGAGAGACCTCTTTGAGAGTAAAAAAAAATGAATATCAATACCGAGGAAAGTACCTGTCATAGCTAGTTACACTCCACATCTCGTTCGGTAGTTGCCTGTCTAATCTGACGGCTCTGAGTTTCAATAAAGGTGGAAACGAAATATTAATATGGAAGAATTTTTTTCTTCTTTACTTTTATTGGATTTCTGGCACGAAAAAACGTGTGCATTTATAAAAACATAACTTACGACGTAAGTTCGTATTCTCATTATTTATTTTACTAGAAGCTTACCTGGTGCCAGAATATTATATTTTATAAATTAAAATTAATAATATTCACTTTATGATTACTAAGACATAGGTTATTATTAACATCAATTAAATAAAATCTTGTGTTTAACTAATTCAATTATATAGAGAAAATATCTGATGTGGGCAACACATGACTTCCTTGTACGCCTATTAAATTATAAATCCGTGACTCAAAAAGTGATCCTGAATTTGGTTACTAGTTTCCGAAGATTGCAGTAAAAACGACACTCGGCGTCCCGTCATCCATCTATTGACAAACACACACACACACACACAAACACACACTATAATTCCGTTATTATACGTCGTTTTCCTTCAGTAGGCAACTAGTTTCCAAGATATTTCTTCATGTTCCATGACAACAATAAAACTGTCAATACCACTGGATAAAGCTTTAGAAATGGACAGTTTCGACATATTAAGCGGAAAAACCCACTTAACTAATATCTTATTCGCATGATGAAGACTTGTTGATCTCACAAATGACAAAGAAAACTAGTATTTAAGACTCAATTTTAAAACTTAAAATAAGTAATAAAAAACTGCAAATTATTACACAATGGTTTATTATTTCCACTTAGTAATCTTTCAAAAATTTCTATTCTGTCCAAGAAAAAAAATTAAGCAGTAGGCACCAAAAGGAAAGAAATTTGAAGCTTTTCACAAGATGATCGACGTGAGAGTGCTGAACTGGGAATGTTAATTTAAAAACTCTGTCAATGCAAGTAGGCTGTGATGTAAAATGATACAGAGGAAATATTTGATGTGCACTTCAGAAGGAAACAAAAAAAAAGGAAAGACTAAGGAAGCTAAAGGAAGTAAAGAAATAATCCAAGAAAGAATAAAACAGAGAGATACGAGGAAGTCAGAAGCCCAATAGATAAGTTAGGAAGCAGGATGACTAGCCGCCAGAAGAATCAGTCTCAAAAGTTCCTAACGCAATATCTCAGCTAATAATGGTCCGATTTAAATGATTTTTATTTCGTTTTGTAGGGAGTTTCACTGGCTTTCGTGCAAAAAAATTTGCTAACGGTTTTTTTCCGGATTGTACAGACGCCGGATTGTACAGATTTAGTTATAAATACTAAATTTGAGAAGTTTTGCATAGTATTTTAATATAATTTTTGATGGAAATCAATTATGACCTTCAAGTAAAGTACCACTTCCGGTGATCAAGCAGTGACCAAAAAGGGAGGTTCACAACTAGATTTTACAACAATCCTAAATACAAAATTTCAACTTTCTACGGCAAACCGTTTTTGAGTTATGCGAAATACGAACGTACGAACGTACGTACAGACGCCACGACGAAACTAGTCAAAATGGATTCAGGGATGGTCAAAATGGATATTTCCGTCGAAATCTGAAAACCGAAAATTTTCGCGATTACAATACTTCCTTTACTTCGTACAAGGAAGTAAAAATTAACAATATAACCATAATTTTTCCTTCACCAGCCAGAGTCCTACAATAGCCACATTTGAATAAGTTGTAGCTCTCTAGTTTTCGTAATACTTTTATATTTATAACCATCTGAATCTTGTTACTACGATAATATCATAAAGAGTAATGACTTGCTCCATCTTATTGTGTTATATATAATTATATAATTCACCAGAAAGTATTAGTTACGCTCTACTTATTATATTATACAGCGTTCAAGACTCGATGAGCATCCTCCTTAAAATCCGCAATTTCTGGAATTTAAGGTAGAAACTTAGTGGGGTACAACTGTGTCACCTGAAGTTTCTTTTGAGCTCATATTCAACGTCCCAACTTTCTCCAGTACTCCTCCAGCGCACATAATTCAGGAATTTTCATAGGAATGAGGTATTTTTTACGATGGATTCTTTCAGAAAATCAAATTCTAAAGCGATGTTATATCAGCAAAATATCGATCCGACGCTTCGGTAAGACGCTAATCACAAAAACCGCAATGAATCAAGTGTTTTCAGATTTTTTTTCGAGATACCTCTGTATTGTGTTTGATGATCGTTTCTTGCATTACATTAAAAATAATAAAATTTTATTCTTTAAAATTTTTCCGCCTCATTGGCACCTAATAGCAAAGGACACCAACAAAACACATTTGATTTTATTTTGTTAATCTTCGATATAATTGTCGTGTTTTCTTAGATTGGTGTAAGGAGTGGCAATGACAGGCCATCTTGGGCGAACGATACGATAATCAAACCTACACCACACTTCAGAATTCTACCCCGACCTTTTTAGCAAAACAGGAATATCTCAGTTAATACTTAACGTAGGGCTCTATACACGACTTAATTTTATAGCTAATTTAATTAGCTACAATGTCTATTGTATAGATTTTTTTATAAAAGGCTTTCTTTTGGAGAAAAATGAAAGTTTCTGATTAACGTCTCACCGAAGTGTCGGATAGATATTTTTACCAATATAGTTCTTCTATATGTTCTAACTCAGGATTGCTCTACTCGTATTATTTTTATTTTCTGCGTTTTTTTCTCTTTCTATTTTTTTTTCTTTCTCTTTTAATTTTTTTTGTCAGTAAAATTATGTTGATTATATTTTCTTACCAGAAGGATATTCTTTTTTTCGTTACTTATATGTTCAATTGAGATTATTGTAAATATTAATTATTCTTTATTAATGTAGTCTTTGGCCAGGCATTTTCTTCTGTTATCTTTTTTACTTGTACATATTTGTTAATCTTAAGGGACCTGGTCCCAGATTAAAGTTTATTTTTCTATTCTATCGATTCGCTTTAGAATTTGATTACCCATGAGAATCCGTTATAAAATATAACCCATTCCATTGAAAATTTCAGAGTTATGTGCGCTGGAGAGATAATGGAGAAAATTAGAGGGTTGAATATAGGAAACTTCAGGTGGCGCAGTTGTGCACCACCAAATTCCACACCTTAATTCCAAAAATTGCGGATTTTAAGTGGGATCTTAATCGAGTCTTTATATATATATATATATATATATATATATATATATATATATATATATATATATATATTATAATTTATAATTTTACAATTAAAAATTATATAAAAAAGGATTAAAAAAGGAACTCCAATATAAACCAAATTAAATTTATTGGGCCCCAAGAACCAACGGCTCCCAGACCAAGAGACAATCCCCCCCCCCTTCGCCCTTCGATATGGGTGGCCCTAGGTCCCAACGCAACGAAAACTCAGGAACCATACTTTATTGAGTCGCCCTATCCCTTTTGATAAAATTATAAACCAGAAGTCTCAAAAGAATGCTCAACGATTATTTAATAATTGATACTAATTACTATTAGTTCCAGTATACACCTACTAAGGATGTTAGAAAGCGAGATTACCAAATGATGGTTGATCTCGATACAATTACTTTCTTCTGATTGTTTTCTTACTTTCTTCAAAATTAATTTTGATGGTGATATCGTACAGCAACCTACAGCATGGTGGTGAAATCGTACAGCATTCGGTGACTGGGATTTAAGGTTTCAGCGTCAATCCTTGATATCGTTTATCGATGAACGTTTTTAATAAATATTATAATTTATATTTTTATTACTCAGTTCAGTTTCCTCAAATTCCCTGGTTTTCAAATAATATTGTACATTTAAATGATTAGTAATAAATAAAGCAAATTTTTGGTATAATACATCATTTTTATTCAACTGCATTTCCGCAACTGACAGAATTATTCGTTGGATGGGTGCATGTATTGTCCGGACGCTGTGGAAATAAAAACGACTGATAAGATGCAGGATCCGATTCCAGTAAAGACGACCAAGATATCCAACAAAACCAAGTGCCCATAAAATTTACGACTCTCCGGTGGATTGGTCTCGAACGCGGTTTTTATCCTAGCTCTGAGGAACCGCTCAAACTATAAGAGGAATCCTCAGACTCCGTCAGGGTCACTGAAGACATCTCGGGAGAGGGTGAAGTGCTTTATGGCGGCTAAAATCGATTAGCTAATATCGATCCACCATTTTATTACAATATCAGCAATCGAACCAAACACAAAAGTAACAACAATGGCTATGAAATGTAGCTGAGAAAACCAAAATTCAAATCTATACATTTAGTCAGAATATCTTCAAGTATGACCACACCACATTGACTATATTTCTTTGTTTGCTTTATCAATTACCTAAGTTAATAAATCGTTCATAATTAGTATCTACTGTAATATTATCTAAAGTAATAAATGTAAACATTAGAACTTTTATTATAATTTTTTTTTCTTCAAAATTTGATCTTCCATATTATATGTATGGATATCTTGATAAGTTTGCCACAGGGTCAATAAAAACTCAATAGTTTTATGGCATATGTATTATTATTAGTTTTGGGGATGCTTTGTCCGCCTCTTCAGTATCTAAACAATATCCCAAAAATGTTGGGTGAGTCAATTAGCTACAATTCTAATGAGACATGGTCAATGGTCTCATTAGAATAGTAGCTAGTTGTCTCACCCAACATTTTTGTGATATTATTTTGATGCTGAAGAGTGGAACAAAGCATCCCCGAAACGTCTAAAAATACATATGCATTATAACTATTGAGATTTAATTGTCCTTGTGATGAACTTATCAAGATCGATAATCGTTCCTTAACTGAAATTTTGTTTGTCAATTTTTGATCATTTAATGAGGAATCATGAAACAAATGGTGGCAGTTTTGTAAAAAAAAATAATAATTAATATATTAAGCACTAAATTAAAAAGATAAAACTAAAAATATTTTATTGGGTGTTTTAAAGTACAAAATAAGATTTTTTTTTTGGATTTATTTGAAAAAACAAAAGATTTAAAACATAAATAATGATGTTTTAAATAATTTATACAGATGCAAAATTGATACTTTTCCCTTTTTGATCACTTAACGATAAGTAGGATATTACTACAACATTAAAAATAATTCTCTCCAATAACAGTTTCTAGTTTGACTAGTAAAATTATCATAACCAAACTAACAATAATGTTTGATTGTGGCAAATATAGAAACTCGATATTTGGCATTTTACCAAATAAATATTTTCCAAATAACGAATTATCAATAATATCTTAAGATTCACAGTTTAGGAATGACTGTGCTGTTTATATTAGGAGTTAGTTCGGAATTTCGCTAATCGGGAAAAATAGGGATGCTAAATCTCACGATAGCTTGAAAACGTAAAAAGAAAGTTTTATCAAACAATGGAAGAAAAAAGTAGGTGAAATAGACGTAACATAAGCAAACGCAGTAAGTGTTAAGAAAGAAAGCCAGAGCGGGAAAAGTGGGGAAGGAGCCAGTACGAGCCTGCACGTCAAGACCATCGCACCTGAGCAGGTGAGTGTACACCTTCTTCTACCTGTGCACCTTAGGGGGGTGTGTCTTCTTGCGGTAGTAATAGTGTCGTCACCGAGGCGACGTATAATAGTGATCGTCATGTCCAACAAGGCTGGCAATAATTTACCACGAACCTTGGTATGGGAAGGTACCATCTCTGCTGTGGTTCAGGGTCGTAAAAATATGATTATAATAAATTACTGTCATTGGGTTCGGTAAATGCTTATAACCTACTTCTTTGTAGAAAACCTTATTTATCACAGTGTAGAAATCGTGATTTGATCCGTAAGATATAAACATGGTAGAGCTTTTATATCTGTTTAGTTTTGTCCTCATATATTCAGAGGATTCCCTATAATATAATCTGGATCGTTCCGTAATTCGAACAAAGCGTTAAAAAAATGTAAATAATATATATGTACATACATTGAAAAAAAAATTATGCATCATAGACAGTTTACCTGCTTTTAGGCCTAATAAAATCTATTTAAAAAATACTAACTTGTTTTATTAAAAATAAAACTAAGCTTTAAAAATTTATTTATACGGAAGCGTATTTATTTTCTCAATATCTTTATAGGTGGATATTAATTAATCTTCAGTGCAAAATTTTATTGTTTGTGTAATAAGTAGTTTACGCTATTTAAAAATATAATTAACTATGAGTCATGAGTTCAGAGACTTTGAAAAAGATCCTTTCCAATCCCAAACAAACGAAAATGTCTGACCTTTTATAAAGAAAATGATTAAATAACAAATTTATGAACAACGATCAATTGTTATAAATATATTTATATATATATACATATATATATATATATATATATATATATATATATATATATATATATATATATATATATATATATATATATATATATATATACATTTAACAATTAAAAGCAATTTAGGAACGTCTCTTTATTTAGTTTATCACGGTAAATAAATTAAAGATATATACGCGTATATATAAAAATGATACTAGTTATCAATACAGTTACATTTTTTTTCACGTTCGGTAATCCGAATTTTACGCTAGTTCGAACTCACTTGGTTTTAATTAGTTCGGATTAACGAGAATTCACAGTAGGTACGATCATAAAATAAATTATAGTAATATAAATATATAAGATATATCTATGTATATATTAGATATATATGTATATATACATACATATATGTATATCAAGTATTATTTTGAAAGTATTTACGTTAGATATATTATATATAATTGATTGTAGAGATACTAATTTGCAACACAAGGAAACAATAGATGACAAATCTCCGATAACATTATAGTATTACATTGACATAAGTGTTATACATAATAATAACAAATTGTTTATACAAGAATATCTTCGTTTATAAATATTTTGGAATGAAGAAGGAATAAACAATAATTTCATACATACAAATTTTTATATTAACTTAATAGAATATTAACTTTCCGCTTTCAGTGGTAATCCAATAGCTATACTTTAATCAAGTTTCTCTGCCATTAAAAAAGTCAATGAATAATACAATATTTCTAAACGGGTCATATATATATGTATATATATATATATATATATATATATATATATATATATATATATATATACATATAATTTTGTACGACTAACCATTAATTGTGTAGTCGTTAATAATTAGTTTTATTACTCAATTTCTTGTAGTGATTAAAATTATAATATTTTTATTTTATAATTTATATGCATGAATTCTCTACAAATTATTCAATAAGCACAATAAAAATTGATATAGTTTGTTCACAATATTAAAATGGAAGTTCAGAATAACGCACGTATTTATTAATAGGACATTCTGGTCATTTTCCTATTATTTTTGTTTCTCGTTTTTGTATAGTTAAATGAGTCGTGTATTTCAAAACGACCCCTAATCATCATTGGCAAATTTTCAGGTACCGCGGAAACCTATACTTTCTTTTCCAATTGTGAACAATTTTTTTTTTTAAATTTATTACAAAAATCTTTATCTAGCACATATTGCCAAAATTCGTTATTCAAATAAATATTAATTCAACAGCATTTCAATTTTGATTAGGCCGCGATTTCTAGAAAAAAAAAAAAAACATTTTGGAATTAAATGATTCAAATACTTGTTTTATAAAATAATTTATAAATGTATCATTTAATTTTTTTCATTGCTGCAAAAATATAAGCACTTAGAAAGGATAGATAGATGAATACGCTTATTTACAATTATTTACAGATATGCTTTTTATGTACAATGAACAGAGTTACATAAAAATAAAAATAAAGATATATTTTTGAGTTATTATATTTGTAAGTTATTCTTGATTTTCAAACTTGATAAGACATATGAATTTTATGATAATTTAGTTCAATAATATATGGTGTTATTGAATTATATTATAATATGAGTTGGGCAAATAAATGCAAAATTTTTATGTGCAATAAAAGTACAATAATTTATTTTCTAAATCTGTTCTGCAATGGCAGAACTAAAATATTATCAAGGTATTATTCTTATTTCAATTATTTTCTTTACACCATATCATATAATTAATTACAATCGAAAATAATAGTGGAGGTGTCGCTGATTGTAGGTATGATCAAGAAGTGGGTTGGGGGTTACCATAAAGAAAGATAACACCCAAGAGTAAACTTATTTTTAATTTATGCCGACGTTTCAGCCTTAGGCGTTGGCCTTCATCATGGCTAAGCGAAAGAAGATTCAATCACGAAGGTACAAAAGTAAAGAAGATACTGAATACAAATTATAAAAGTAGAAGTGAACTTAACTTTCCTTTTACTTGTGTTAATTGTGTCAAGGTTAATATTCTTCAAGGTTAATTACACGCATACGGTTTAAAACTAACCAGAAATATGACGTTTAATAAATTTTTCCTATAACTTAAAAATTATAATATTTTTGTATAATGTTTTTGAACTAGTTATATGCATTATAATTTATTTTTACTCTAAATCAATTATATAAAACCATTTTTTTTTTTTATAGCTAATGATAATTTGTTTTTAGATCATTATTATAATATATTTGTCACTCTGCATATAACATTATTTATTTTTACGATTGATTAATTAGTTTATATTGTATCCATTGGCATATCACAAACTATAAAACTAATCATAGTGAGTAAACAAAATTTTTTAAATCTTTACAATATATTGTACTAATAAAATACAAAAAAACAATCATGGAATATTTAATTCGGCTTAAAGTAAAATCATCAAGTTACTCACAATAAGTGAGAGACGCGCCGTGGAAAATGCATACCTAGTACCTTGAACTTTACGTGTGAGATTAAAGTTCAAGAACATCAAAATGTAAATTAACTTTTTGAATAATATGATTCATTCATATCTTTTACTACGAATTTATATATATATAAATATATATATATATATATATATATATATATATATATATATATATATATATATATATACATATATATATATATATATATATATATATATATATATATATATATATATATATATATATATAGAGAGAGAGAGAGAGAGAGAGATGAAGACATGCGTGAATGAACTTGAACCAGGTCCAAGAGTTAGGTCATTGCTAAGTACGATTTTCTTTTTTTAGTTATTTAAAGGCTCACTTTGAAGTTCATTTCGGACCAATTCAATTCAACCGTAACAAAAGATTTTAAAGAATAACCTGGTATTCAAATATAAATGTATCCTTTATTAGCTTGTTATATATGTTTATTAACCGTACATTATGTATGTTAACTAACCGTACATTATGTATGTTTACTAACCGTACATTATGTATGTTTACTAACCGTACATTATGTATGTTTACTAACCGTACATTATGTATGTTTACTAACCGTACATTATGTATGTTTACTAACCGTACATTATGTATGTTTACTAACCGTACATTATGTATGTTTACTAACCGTACATTATGTATGTTTACTAACCGTACATTATGTATGTTTACTAACCGTACATTATGTATGTTTACTAACCGTACATTATGTATGTTTACTAACCGTACATTATGTATGTTTACTAACCGTACATTATGTATGTTTACTAACCGTACATTATGTATGTTTACTAACCGTACATTATGTATGTTTACTAACCGTACATTATGTATGTTTACTAACCGTACATTATGTATGTTTACTAACCGTACATTATGTATGTTTACTAACCGTACATTATGTATGTTTACTAATCGTACATTATGTATGTTTACTAACCGTACATTATGTATGTTTACTAACCGTACATTATGTATGTTTGTTAACCGTATTATTTCAAACAGGTTTATAGATCGTTATATATTATTGCATTTATAAAAATAGCTTTTATTAATTAATTTTTTTCATTAATGTTGGAATGGAACCAAAAGTTTGAAACGGCATTAAACCACTTGGATCTACAAGAGTATAGTTATTTAAATGTTACTGGCTAGTACTAATATTTATAACACGATCATTAATTAATATTGAGAAATAGTTAATTTATATTTATACAAAAAGCCATGCTGTTTGAATGGTCTGGATTGAAACAAATAATAGCATTCTTATCAAACTATTATAGACGTAATATATTTAGATACAGTTTTCTTTTTTAATTTTAATTAAATCTTAAATTTTCTTTTTTAATTAAACCAATTTAATTTTTATTGTTATTCTAATCATTATATCATATTCCCTAATCTGTTTTTAAATATTTGTATTGCCTCTATTACATTCTTCTTCTTTGTATGATCCTTCATATTTTCATAATATAATAACATTTTACATATAATAAAAAAAAAATTTAAAAATGTAAAAAACTGAAAACTTTGTAAGTTCGCCCGCGTTTTAATACACTAATAAGTAATATAAAGTTATACGTTAACAATAAAAACTAAAAAAAAAGAATAAGAATATTTACTAAAAACTTCTCTATAAATGTAAACACAATTTATATTTGACTTTACAATTATTAATTTAAATTGTTTTTAAGCTTTATTTTTTTTTCACACCTGCCAAAAATGTTGACAATTAGTGAATTTGCTGGCTAAAATGATAAGTATGATAAAAAGTGGTTCCCAGAGGAACCTCTCCCTGTCGTGATTATTGTGCATGTTTAGGCGAGGAGATCCCTCATCCAGCTCCTCTTCAGCCTTCTGCGAGTGTTGTCAAGCATGTTGGTTGTTGCCATGCCTTGTATGAGTGTGTCAGGATGTCAGTGTAAGTTATCGTGAAATCGTTTGCAGTGGGTCCATCTGTTCATTAACTGTTGGCATATCAAGGTCTACATGTTAGGTATTGTTACTGATGTACCATGGGGCTTTGGTTACAGTTATAGACTAAATTAAAAAGATAAAACTAAAAATATTTTATTGGGTGTTTTAAAGTACAAAATAAGATTTTTTTTTTGGATTTATTTGAAAAAACAAAAGATTTAAAACATAAATAATGATGTTTTAAATAATTTATACAGATGCAAAATTGATACTTTTCCCTTTTTGATCACTTAACGATAAGTAGGATATTACTACAACATTAAAAATAATTCTCTCCAATAACAGTTTCTAGTTTGACTAGTAAAATTATCATAACCAAACTAACAATAATGTTTGATTGTGGCAAATATAGAAACTCGATATTTGGCATTTTACCAAATAAATATTTTCCAAATAACGAATTATCAATAATATCTTAAGATTCACAGTTTAGGAATGACTGTGCTGTTTATATTAGGAGTTAGTTCGGAATTTCGCTAATCGGGAAAAATAGGGATGCTAAATCTCACGATAGCTTGAAAACGTAAAAAGAAAGTTTTATCAAACAATGGAAGAAAAAAGTAGGTGAAATAGACGTAACATAAGCAAACGCAGTAAGTGTTAAGAAAGAAAGCCAGAGCGGGAAAAGTGGGGAAGGAGCCAGTACGAGCCTGCACGTCAAGACCATCGCACCTGAGCAGGTGAGTGTACACCTTCTTCTACCTGTGCACCTTAGGGGGGTGTGTCTTCTTGCGGTAGTAATAGTGTCGTCACCGAGGCGACGTATAATAGTGATCGTCATGTCCAACAAGGCTGGCAATAATTTACCACGAACCTTGGTATGGGAAGGTACCATCTCTGCTGTGGTTCAGGGTCGTAAAAATATGATTATAATAAATTACTGTCATTGGGTTCGGTAAATGCTTATAACCTACTTCTTTGTAGAAAACCTTATTTATCACAGTGTAGAAATCGTGATTTGATCCGTAAGATATAAACATGGTAGAGCTTTTATATCTGTTTAGTTTTGTCCTCATATATTCAGAGGATTCCCTATAATATAATCTGGATCGTTCCGTAATTCGAACAAAGCGTTAAAAAAATGTAAATAATATATATGTACATACATTGAAAAAAAAATTATGCATCATAGACAGTTTACCTGCTTTTAGGCCTAATAAAATCTATTTAAAAAATACTAACTTGTTTTATTAAAAATAAAACTAAGCTTTAAAAATTTATTTATACGGAAGCGTATTTATTTTCTCAATATCTTTATAGGTGGATATTAATTAATCTTCAGTGCAAAATTTTATTGTTTGTGTAATAAGTAGTTTACGCTATTTAAAAATATAATTAACTATGAGTCATGAGTTCAGAGACTTTGAAAAAGATCCTTTCCAATCCCAAACAAACGAAAATGTCTGACCTTTTATAAAGAAAATGATTAAATAACAAATTTATGAACAACGATCAATTGTTATAAATATATTTATATATATATACATATATATATATATATATATATATATATATATATATATATATATATATATATATATATATATATATATATACATTTAACAATTAAAAGCAATTTAGGAACGTCTCTTTATTTAGTTTATCACGGTAAATAAATTAAAGATATATACGCGTATATATAAAAATGATACTAGTTATCAATACAGTTACATTTTTTTTCACGTTCGGTAATCCGAATTTTACGCTAGTTCGAACTCACTTGGTTTTAATTAGTTCGGATTAACGAGAATTCACAGTAGGTACGATCATAAAATAAATTATAGTAATATAAATATATAAGATATATCTATGTATATATTAGATATATATGTATATATACATACATATATGTATATCAAGTATTATTTTGAAAGTATTTACGTTAGATATATTATATATAATTGATTGTAGAGATACTAATTTGCAACACAAGGAAACAATAGATGACAAATCTCCGATAACATTATAGTATTACATTGACATAAGTGTTATACATAATAATAACAAATTGTTTATACAAGAATATCTTCGTTTATAAATATTTTGGAATGAAGAAGGAATAAACAATAATTTCATACATACAAATTTTTATATTAACTTAATAGAATATTAACTTTCCGCTTTCAGTGGTAATCCAATAGCTATACTTTAATCAAGTTTCTCTGCCATTAAAAAAGTCAATGAATAATACAATATTTCTAAACGGGTCATATATATATGTATATATATATATATATATATATATATATATATATATATATATATATATACATATAATTTTGTACGACTAACCATTAATTGTGTAGTCGTTAATAATTAGTTTTATTACTCAATTTCTTGTAGTGATTAAAATTATAATATTTTTATTTTATAATTTATATGCATGAATTCTCTACAAATTATTCAATAAGCACAATAAAAATTGATATAGTTTGTTCACAATATTAAAATGGAAGTTCAGAATAACGCACGTATTTATTAATAGGACATTCTGGTCATTTTCCTATTATTTTTGTTTCTCGTTTTTGTATAGTTAAATGAGTCGTGTATTTCAAAACGACCCCTAATCATCATTGGCAAATTTTCAGGTACCGCGGAAACCTATACTTTCTTTTCCAATTGTGAACAATTTTTTTTTTTAAATTTATTACAAAAATCTTTATCTAGCACATATTGCCAAAATTCGTTATTCAAATAAATATTAATTCAACAGCATTTCAATTTTGATTAGGCCGCGATTTCTAGAAAAAAAAAAAAAACATTTTGGAATTAAATGATTCAAATACTTGTTTTATAAAATAATTTATAAATGTATCATTTAATTTTTTTCATTGCTGCAAAAATATAAGCACTTAGAAAGGATAGATAGATGAATACGCTTATTTACAATTATTTACAGATATGCTTTTTATGTACAATGAACAGAGTTACATAAAAATAAAAATAAAGATATATTTTTGAGTTATTATATTTGTAAGTTATTCTTGATTTTCAAACTTGATAAGACATATGAATTTTATGATAATTTAGTTCAATAATATATGGTGTTATTGAATTATATTATAATATGAGTTGGGCAAATAAATGCAAAATTTTTATGTGCAATAAAAGTACAATAATTTATTTTCTAAATCTGTTCTGCAATGGCAGAACTAAAATATTATCAAGGTATTATTCTTATTTCAATTATTTTCTTTACAGCATATCATATAATTAATTACAATCGAAAATAATAGTGGAGGTGTCGCTGATTGTAGGTATGATCAAGAAGTGGGTTGGGGGTTACCATAAAGAAAGATAACACCCAAGAGTAAACTTATTTTTAATTTATGCCGACGTTTCAGCCTTAGGCGTTGGCCTTCATCATGGCTAAGCGAAAGAAGATTCAATCACGAAGGTACAAAAGTAAAGAAGATACTGAATACAAATTATAAAAGTAGAAGTGAACTTAACTTTCCTTTTACTTGTGTTAATTGTGTCAAGGTTAATATTCTTCAAGGTTAATTACACGCATACGGTTTAAAACTAACCAGAAATATGACGTTTAATAAATTTTTCCTATAACTTAAAAATTATAATATTTTTGTATAATGTTTTTGAACTAGTTATATGCATTATAATTTATTTTTACTCTAAATCAATTATATAAAACCATTTTTTTTTTTTATAGCTAATGATAATTTGTTTTTAGATCATTATTATAATATATTTGTCACTCTGCATATAACATTATTTATTTTTACGATTGATTAATTAGTTTATATTGTATCCATTGGCATATCACAAACTATAAAACTAATCATAGTGAGTAAACAAAATTTTTTAAATCTTTACAATATATTGTACTAATAAAATACAAAAAAACAATCATGGAATATTTAATTCGGCTTAAAGTAAAATCATCAAGTTACTCACAATAAGTGAGAGACGCGCCGTGGAAAATGCATACCTAGTACCTTGAACTTTACGTGTGAGATTAAAGTTCAAGAACATCAAAATGTAAATTAACTTTTTGAATAATATGATTCATTCATATCTTTTACTACGAATTTATATATATATAAATATATATATATATATATATATATATATATATATATATATATATATATATATATACATATATATATATATATATATATATATATATATATATATATATATATATATAGAGAGAGAGAGAGAGAGAGAGAGATGAAGACATGCGTGAATGAACTTGAACCAGGTCCAAGAGTTAGGTCATTGCTAAGTACGATTTTCTTTTTTTAGTTATTTAAAGGCTCACTTTGAAGTTCATTTCGGACCAATTCAATTCAACCGTAACAAAAGATTTTAAAGAATAACCTGGTATTCAAATATAAATGTATCCTTTATTAGCTTGTTATATATGTTTATTAACCGTACATTATGTATGTTAACTAACCGTACATTATGTATGTTTACTAACCGTACATTATGTATGTTTACTAACCGTACATTATGTATGTTTACTAACCGTACATTATGTATGTTTACTAACCGTACATTATGTATGTTTACTAACCGTACATTATGTATGTTTACTAACCGTACATTATGTATGTTTACTAACCGTACATTATGTATGTTTACTAACCGTACATTATGTATGTTTACTAACCGTACATTATGTATGTTTACTAACCGTACATTATGTATGTTTACTAACCGTACATTATGTATGTTTACTAACCGTACATTATGTATGTTTACTAACCGTACATTATGTATGTTTACTAACCGTACATTATGTATGTTTACTAACCGTACATTATGTATGTTTACTAACCGTACATTATGTATGTTTACTAACCGTACATTATGTATGTTTACTAACCGTACATTATGTATGTTTACTAATCGTACATTATGTATGTTTACTAACCGTACATTATGTATGTTTACTAACCGTACATTATGTATGTTTGTTAACCGTATTATTTCAAACAGGTTTATAGATCGTTATATATTATTGCATTTATAAAAATAGCTTTTATTAATTAATTTTTTTCATTAATGTTGGAATGGAACCAAAAGTTTGAAACGGCATTAAACCACTTGGATCTACAAGAGTATAGTTATTTAAATGTTACTGGCTAGTACTAATATTTATAACACGATCATTAATTAATATTGAGAAATAGTTAATTTATATTTATACAAAAAGCCATGCTGTTTGAATGGTCTGGATTGAAACAAATAATAGCATTCTTATCAAACTATTATAGACGTAATATATTTAGATACAGTTTTCTTTTTTAATTTTAATTAAATCTTAAATTTTCTTTTTTAATTAAACCAATTTAATTTTTATTGTTATTCTAATCATTATATCATATTCCCTAATCTGTTTTTAAATATTTGTATTGCCTCTATTACATTCTTCTTCTTTGTATGATCCTTCATATTTTCATAATATAATAACATTTTACATATAATAAAAAAAAAAATTTAAAAATGTAAAAAACTGAAAACTTTGTAAGTTCGCCCGCGTTTTAATACACTAATAAGTAATATAAAGTTATACGTTAACAATAAAAACTAAAAAAAAAGAATAAGAATATTTACTAAAAACTTCTCTATAAATGTAAACACAATTTATATTTGACTTTACAATTATTAATTTAAATTGTTTTTAAGCTTTATTTTTTTTTCACACCTGCCAAAAATGTTGACAATTAGTGAATTTGCTGGCTAAAATGATAAGTATGATAAAAAGTGGTTCCCAGAGGAACCTCTCCCTGTCGTGATTATTGTGCATGTTTAGGCGAGGAGATCCCTCATCCAGCTCCTCTTCAGCCTTCTGCGAGTGTTGTCAAGCATGTTGGTTGTTGCCATGCCTTGTATGAGTGTGTCAGGATGTCAGTGTAAGTTATCGTGAAATCGTTTGCAGTGGGTCCATCTGTTCATTAACTGTTGGCATATCAAGGTCTACATGTTAGGTATTGTTACTGATGTACCATGGGGCTTTGGTTACAGTTATAGACAGAAACATTATACGTGGCCCATAAATCAAGAACAAACGAAAAACGGTAAACATAAGACTAAAACCAGTATACTCATTTCTTTCAAGACGTTCGAAATTGAAACTTACATTAGACAGAAATTGAACACACACTTATTTAATTTAAATTTAAAATTAAATGTTTAATATTTAGATTTGATAACTGCCATACAAGATTAAATTTTACTAAAAATATAGTAATTTTTGGAATCAATCCAATATTACTAAATAGTTCTTTGCTGAGGAATTTTATACTTTAAACTCCTTTATCCCTCACGGTTATGCAAGTTATTTCATTGTTGTCTTAAAATGGATGTAGTGTTATGAAATAAGCTTTTAAGGATTTGAAAGTATCTATTTGTATAAAGTAAGTACAACTTTGCAATCTTACCGCTTAAATAAATCTTATATAATCTGTCTGTTTAAAGGAAACAATAGAAGTAAATTATTTGGCTTAATCATTACTTTTTTATTACAACTATGCTGTGGTATGTGGTAAATTGTATAGAGCAATCAAATACTAAGGGTATTATTATCGACTAAAGGAGCACGACAAAATGTTACTAGTTTAATAAATAATTAAGAAGGTTAAATTATTGGAACTATAGTAAACATTGAGTTGGGATGGATGAAATTTCAGAGAGGTTTATTTTGGTGAAATGATTAAAGTAACAAATCATCTCTTCTCATCAAATTAATCTGTAGACATTTTTCTATCATTTTTATGGCAGATCTTTCAGTTTATTGTGAAATATTCAACGGTTTGTGTATTTTTTGGAAATATTTTCCCTGGAAATCATAGACTATTGCAATGAATCAAAGGCCAGCGGAGAGGGGCTGTTTTCTACCTATTTCATAACCAATTGAACATGGATATAAAAGTTTTGGAAATGTCTGATATATATATATATATATATATATATATATATATATATATATATATATATATATATATATATATATATATTTTTTTTTTTTTTTTTTCGCCGCTACATTTGGGCACCTTCAGCGGGTCCCTTTGGGCCAAATGAGCTGAAAAGAGTTGTTTTAAACCATAAAAGTGGGAGTAAATTTTCAGTAAAAATTTCGGTATATTTTTAATTTCCCGGTTTTTGAAATTTTACGCATGTCTACAACCCCACTAAATTAATTTAGAGCGTTGAAAATCTCTATGTAAATTGAGTTTGTGTTAAGGAAGTGCCATTTGGGGGGTCTCAACTTTTTCATCAGAACCCTTCGGTTTTTCTTGATTTTTAAGGATTTACGCACCTCAATATTCTCTCCAAATTGCATTAGAGGTATTAAACCCATTATTTAGTATAGTAAATTTAAAAGTTAGAATAAATTCGAATTACTTATAAAACAAAAGAAGAATGAACGAAATCGGATCAATTTAATTTATTTTTTCGTTGTCGCTATAGACCATGCAGATCTTTGGACGCGCGAAGTGGTTTTCTTACATTTTATCGCTTGCGGGCGCACAAATAGTCTGGAGGGGGTTGCTGCGAACCATGGTTTCCATGTGCAGCGGCAGGTAGCCCATAGCTCCATAACCAGTCCCTTGGGGTCAAATCACGGACAGTGACTAATCGGTCTGGATCCACGGATAATGGCTGTTCGGGGTCAGCAGACCGTCCATAGACCAAACCTCCGGGTGACTATTTGACATCCTGGAAAACCATAACTCGTACCACAATTTAGGTACCCGGAGAAGGGTCATCACTCCTACGGCCGGTCTGTGTGAGTTGCCTCCAGTATCCTGACGAGACTCATTTATCCGGGAGATAATCGCGGGCTGCCTTACTACCTGGTAGGTAGTGTCCACGAAATCCGGGCGGTCCCCCATCCAAGTACTAACCACGCTCGACATTGCTTAGCTGTAATTATCTATTCCAAGCGCCTTAGCCCGCTCGGCCGCCCCGAATGAAATAGTTGAAAAATGGGAAAGTACTCAAATCAAATCAACGGCCGAGTACTTTTTGTACTTCTCTAATGTTGCGTTAGTATATTCCCTTGAAAACCACTCAAATCGTAAAAGTAATTCGAGCATTGCCCCTCTCCAGAACCCCATACTATCCAATGGATATGCAAGAATGAGATAGTAAATTGATCTTGGGCAGCATCTGTTAATTATCAGTTACTAGTCAGCAATTTACTTTGTTATTAAAATTAGATGGTAATGAAATGTAAGCTATATCAAAACAAATCTCAAATATTCGGGTTTTGACGTCATCATTTTATAAGCGAAGAATTCATTTTGAATTTCTATAGGACCTGCAAATCGATAGGACCTGCAAATCGATAGGGCCTGCAAATCAATTCAAACTGGTCTGGCTTTTTTTTTATTTTCCTTCATTTTCAGATTATATGTTATTAAACAAATGTTGACCGTCTGTATTACAATATGTAAAATCGAGGTTAGGATGATTCAATGTATTACGAATAATGTAAGAATACGATGATGAGACAGTTTATTTAACTTAAGTATTAAGTAAGACTGTTAAGTATTAGCATAACTTTAAGTAAGCATCTTGAACTTTATAAGTCGGATCACCTTCAACATCAAATACGATCTTCAAGTTTCTAAGGTCGGTCATCAATATACAAGCTTCACTGATTCTGACAGAAAGATTTTTTGAATTTTTTTTTTTCCAAGAATCTTAAGAACAAAATTTCATTGCTTTCACATATTTTATACAACAAATGAAAAACTAAGAAGATAATACACCTTGAGAGATAATGAAATTATAACTATCATAAAGGTAAGAGCGTTTTCACACGGTACGATAATTATTGGAATACCGACTTCGATATTTATCGAACCGTATTGAAACGGCCAAACTCGATAAATCCAACATCGCACATTAGAAAAATTGTGGATTTAGTGGCCAAAATTCTATAACTCTTGACTAAAAGACATTGAAAATGAAAGATTTTTTTTTTTCATTTATGAGCATGGAATGTCCTTTATTAGTGAGAGTGAAAATATTATATACAGATTGTTTCTGGGCCTTTGAAATTATTTTTTTTCTTAATAATTTCCTCACTTTATTTTAAATAAAACAGTTTATTAGGTATAGGATTATCAAAAGGGGAAGAGATGAACTAATACCCTTCTCTATATATGTTCCTATATATATGATTGCCTTTCTCAGATATTTACTACGTTTACATGATTTATAAATAACTATTATTTCAAGAAAAAAAATTATGTTAATTAATCGTGTGTAGAAAAATTATAAATGACAAATAAAATAACTTGAAGCATATTTTAGGCTTATGCCTGAGTTAATGTTCTAAAAATATATTTAATGCTCAAAAGTAGAGTTTTTTATCTTTATATCTACAATTAATTACAGATTGATCGTATTCGATCGATCAAATTGTCTCATGATATTTTAGTACCATGGACCATCTACTACTGTGAAAAAAATTAAAACCATCTGTTGCCATTTAAATTTTTGATGTTTTTTATCTTTTTTCTTTTTTAATAACTGATATATTTAACATGGTTTAAATTACATCACAATTGTTATTTAATTTTTTTTACAGTCATTTCTACATTTCTAAAATATAGTAAGTGTAATAAAACAAATAATTAAAAAAAAAAGAAAACATAAACATTTTAGGTGGCATCAGATGGTTTTAATTTTTTTCACAGTAGCAGATGGTCTATGACACTAAAATACCATGATACAATTTGATCCATCAAATGCGATCTATCAGTGCTATATAGATTTGAAAATCTGAAGCCCTATTTTCAAACATCACATATATTTGTTGGCTATTAACTTAGGCATAAGCCTAAAATACGCTTCAGGTTATCTTATTGGTCATTTATAATTTGTCTACACACGATAAATTAACAAAATTTGTTAACATAATTTTTTTTCTTGAAATAATAGTTATTTATAAATCATATAAACTTAGTAAATATCTAAAAAAGGCAATTGTATGCGTAGAGAACTCTATAGAGAAGGATATTAGTTCATTCCTTCCCCTTTTGATAATCCTATACTTAATAAACTGTTTTATTTAAAATTAAGTGATGAAATAATTAAGAAAAAATTCATTTCAAAGGACCGTAAACACTGTGTTTGTGTTCTTTTCACTCTCACTAATAAAGGACATTCCATGCTCATAAATGAAAAAAAAATCTTTTATCGTCATTTAATCAAGAGATATAGAATTTCTGCCACTAAATCGACAATTTTTCCCACTGCGTGTCGGTCTATCTCATTCATCGGTCCGTATGATAACACCCTAAAATTGCGATCGACCACACTATTCCCACTAATTTTTATTTTCCCTTTGTGATTTAATAATTAGAGGACCAAGGACAACTTCTGTTGAACCAATAAATAAATTTAATCTAAAAAAACATATATTACACCTCTTGTTTTTATTTTACTTTTCATTGATACAATAATGTAATATAAAGTAAACTAAATAAAATTATGAATGACCTTGTAATTTAAAATTGAGCGTCGGTTGTGCATTCCTTTTTGCATGAGATCAACAAACTCGTGCTATTGTTGTCTGTTCCCAGGCACCTCCGATTTCATAAACCAAATATTAAAATATTGGCATGTTCCTTCTTTATGTATTTTATTTTATAAATATGAAGTCAGACTAACGATGACAATCCGACCAGCCAATCAGCTGCTGAATCAGACCCCGCCAAGACGAACTGACCAATCAGAGAGGAGACACAGAGGCTCTCATTAGAGGAGCTAACGCGATTACAGGCTGTGTTGTTCCTGTCGCGGCTTTGTACCCTTCCTCTGCCTGTATTTGTGTCTCTGCCTCTGCCTGTCTTTGTGGCTGTCTGTCTGCCTGTAGGTGTCTCTACTTTCCTCCTGTTATTGGAGGATTTGTCCTAGAGGAATGGCAGTCTAGACAGCTCCTGTATTTTGAGTTCGCAATCCACCAACGAGCATAGATAGTCTCATTATATTCTGAAGTATATAATTTTGTTTTCAATATTTATTTGCAATATCTATTTCCCCTACAGATGGAATTAGCTTAATTTATTAAAATAACAACTAGGTAGAAATAAATTAAGAAAACGTGTACTACCCTACCTCGGAGGGTCTACCGTTACGATTTAGTTTAATGGAAAATATATTTTCTACTAACGCCGGAGTGGAATCCAGCCCGAAAAAAAGAGGAGCCAAGTGTCTTACACAATGAACTCCCACACTATTTGAAATAGACTTAATAATAAGTAACTGCGGCTTATAAGAAAATCTATGTAATAAAATCCCTTGGTGCGCCCGACGGGGTATTGTATAACTTGCCCCGTGCCTATTTATAGGTCAGATCATATCAGATATATATGAGCCAAGGCGGGGAATCCAAATTTTCGGACTTTTTCAGTTTGAGGCCGATAACATTTAAATGGCGCTACAACTCTTGAAGAGTCAAGGCATCCTGCAGTTTGGCCCGCCAGTCTTCTCTACTGGTCGCTGCTGCTCTCTAGTTGTGGATCACCGAGATGGAACTTATTCTTCTTTAATCTAGTATAAAATAAATATTTGATTTTTTTCGAATAGTACATGGTTTTCAAGGTATTAGTTAAAAAATATACATACCACATTTCCAGATATGAACATTATTTTTTTTGTACTTCCCAAAAAAATTCGAGGTAACTATAAATTCGTAATCAGTACCTCACATGACATAAATGAACACATTTTCAGAACTTCTCTAAAACTTTCTTCCGAGATTGCTTTCTGGTTTCAACTGAAGCCCAGTTATTTATCGGTTTTCAATTTTTATTCTTTTGTCAAACCCAACGTTTGAGGTATTCATTTTATGCAGAATACAAAGTTCTTTAATTTTTAATATATTAACGTTTTCTCTAAGGTGCGCCGTTTAAATGTTATAGGCTAAAAACTGAAAAAAGTCCAAATACTCCGGGGTCTCCCCATCCTCCCCCACCTTGACACACCACTTAGAACAGGTAGATAGAACAAACTTAGGTTACTATTATCTGACGTCTAATGAACAGGTCAAAACAATTTCCAACTTTCCAACTTTTACTTCCAACCCGAGTCCCAAATTAACTGGCCTAAGGCCACCTTTAAAACTTAGGGAGCATAAATAAATAATAAATTAGGGCTAAATAAATAAATATTATGTTTCGTATTTTTTACAGTCATTCTAACCGTTCTTGAAAAAAATTCTACTTCAGGTAATGAATTCAGTTGCTGTTCACTGCACTAAATTAATCTCAAAAATGCAAAAAAATTTTTTTTTTTATACTTAATATAAAACTTTGCAAGTAATGAATTTATCATGTGAATCATCCATAATAAGCCAATCTACTATTAAAGATATAAACATCATTAAAAACCTGAATCTTGTTTTAACTTTTTCAAAAGGAGATCTGGACTGAAGCAAAGACAGGATTTCGAAACCATATTTCCCTATTGTCATTCTTATCAGATTGCTCAGGGAAAAAATTACATTATTTACGCAACTTTGAAAATGCTTTATTTTAGCTTAGAATTAGATGCCAGGATTTCGCCCTCTCTTTATTTTAACGACTTTAGAAATAATCCCATTTGTGAAGATAAATTTGTACAATAGGATTACGACAGATACTTTTCAGCTTTTAGACTACGCTGGGAAATTCCTTTCGCTGAATCATAAACAAATAATTACGAAAAATATTTGTATAAACTAAGTGGATAGCTGAATTTAAAATTTTTGTTTGAATTTTAATGAATTTCTGTTAAAAATTACAGTTGATTTTTGTAATAAAATGTAGATTTTACCAGTCTATTAAAAATAAATAAATAAGTGGAGTAAATGCATTGTTATTATCAGATGACATCCGCATGATGCTATAGAAAGATCAATCTTATTAGGAATTGATAAATTATTTGCCACTTTTATAATTTTGTTTTTATTGAAAACTAGTTTCGAATGTTATACATACTTCATAATTCATAAATGTTTTATAATACTGATTTATATTGCATTTAATTTAATAAGTATAATAATACCAAACTGTATTTTGAATCGCTTATTTTTGAATTTTTGTGTTTTTAGAACTGAGGATGAATGTATAACATTCGAAACTAGTTTTCAATAAAAACAAAATTATAGAAGTGGCAAATAATTTAGCAATCTCTAATTATAAGAAAATAAAGTTCCATAGAAATCAATTTGTAGTAGGGCAAAAAAGTAGAAGAATATATTCGAAAATTGAATTGAAAGACGGAAGCCATGATGGATTTAATGTTTATATATATATATATATAAATGTATTTATATATATATATATATATATATATATATATATATATATATATATAAACATTCCTTAAATCCATCATGGCTTCCGTCTTTCAATTCAATTTTCAATTCAATTCAATTATATATATATATATATATATATATATATATATATATATATATATATATATATATATATATATATATAGGATATATGCCGAGGTATAAGATATGCTCAATAAAAACACAAATGTAAATAATGTATGGATAAGAGATAAATAATCTTCAATTTTCAATCTTCAAGTAAATTGAAGATAACTTAATGATAAGTAATCTTTTATGATGGAAAAAATCGTCAGAATGCAGTCAATAAAATATTTTATATTGTAAAAGCAATTTCGGTCTAAGCATGTAAGCCATCATCAGAGCTGAAATTAAATCCGTGATGCAAGAGAGATAAATATGTAATGTAAAAACACAAAAATAAATAACGTATGGATAAGAGATAAATAATAAATTGTACATTAAAGATAATTTAATGATTACTTTTCTTATGATCGAATTCAGTTAACATAATACTTTTTATTGTAGAAGCCGACATTTCGTCCTAACATGTGAGCCATCATGAGGGCTGGATTTCGTCCTAACATGTGAGCCATCATGAGGGCTGGATTTCGTCCTAACATGTAGGCCATCATGAGGGCTGGATTTCGTCCTAACATGTGAGCCATCATGAGGGCTGGATTTCGTCCTAACATGTAGGCCATCATGAGGGCTGGATTTCGTCCTAACATGTGAGCCATCATGAGGGCTGGATTTCGTCCTAACATGTAGGCCATCATGAGGGCTGGATTTCATCCTAACATGTAGGCCATCATGAGGGCTGGATTTCGTCCTAACATGTGAGCCATCATGAGGGCTGGATTTCGTCCTAACATGTAGGCCATCATGGGGGCTGGATTTCGTCCTAACATGTAGGCCATCATGAGGGCTGGATTTCGTCCTAACATGTAAGCCATCATGAGGGCTGGATTTCGTCCTAACATGTAGGCCATCATGAGGGCTGGATTTCGTCCTAACATGTAGGCCATCATGAGGGCTGGATTTCGTCCTAACATGTGAGCCATCATGAGGGCTGGATTTCGTCCTAACATGTGAGCCATCATGAGGGCTGGATTTCGTCCTAACATGTAGGCCATCATGAGGGCTGGATTTCGTCCTAACATGTGAGCCATCATGAGGGCTGGATTTCGTCCTAACATGTAGGCCATCATGAGGGCTGGATTTCGTCCTAACATGTGAGCCATCATGAGGGCTGGATTTCGTCCTAACATGTGAGCCATCATGAGGGCTGGATTTCGTCCTAACATGTGAGCCATCATGAGGGCTGGATTTCGTCCTAACATGTAGGCCATCATGAGGGCTGGATTTCGTCCTAACATGTAGGCCATCATGAGGGCTGGATTTCGTCCTAACATGTGAGCCATCATGAGGGCTGGATTTCGTCCTAACATGTAGGCCATCATGAGGGCTGGATTTCATCCTAACATGTAGGCCATCATGAGGGCTGGATTTCGTCCTAACATGTGAGCCATCATGAGGGCTGGATTTCGTCCTAACATGTAGGCCATCATGGGGGCTGGATTTCGTCCTAACATGTAGGCCATCATGAGGGCTGGATTTCGTCCTAACATGTAAGCCATCATGAGGGCTGGATTTCGTCCTAACATGTAGGCCATCATGAGGGCTGGATTTCGTCCTAACATGTAGGCCATCATGAGGGCTGGATTTCGTCCTAACATGTAGGCCATCATGAGGGCTGGATTTCGTCCTAACATGTGAGCCATCATGAGGGCTGGATTTCGTCCTAACATGTAGGCCATCATGAGGGCTGGATTTCGTCCTAACATGTGAGCCATCATGAGGGCTGGATTTCGTCCTAACATGTGAGCCATCATGAGGGCTGGATTTCGTCCTAACATGTAGGCCATCATGAGGGCTGGATTTCGTCCTAACATGTGAGCCATCATGAGGGCTGGATTTCGTCCTAACATGTAGGCCATCATGAGGGCTGGATTTCGTCCTAACATGTGAGCCATCATGAGGGCTGGATTTCGTCCTAACATGTAGGCCATCATGAGGGCTGGATTTCGTCCTAACATGTGAGCCATCATGAGGGCTGGATTTCGTCCTAACATGTAGGCCATCATGAGGGCTGGATTTCATCCTAACATGTAGGCCATCATGAGGGCTGGATTTCGTCCTAACATGTGAGCCATCATGAGGGCTGGATTTCGTCCTAACATGTAGGCCATCATGGGGGCTGGATTTCGTCCTAACATGTAGGCCATCATGAGGGCTGGATTTCGTCCTAACATGTAAGCCATCATGAGGGCTGGATTTCGTCCTAACATGTAGGCCATCATGAGGGCTGGATTTCGTCCTAACATGTAGGCCATCATGAGGGCTGGATTTCGTCCTAACATGTGAGCCATCATGAGGGCTGGATTTCGTCCTAACATGTGAGCCATCATGAGGGCTGGATTTCGTCCTAACATGTAGGCCATCATGAGGGCTGGATTTCGTCCTAACATGTAGGCCATCATGAGGGCTGGATTTCGTCCTAACATGTAGGCCATCATGAGGGCTGGATTTCGTCCTAACATGTGAGCCATCATGAGGGCTGGATTTCGTCCTAACATGTGAGCCATCATGAGGGCTGGATTTCGTCCTAACATGTGAGCCATCATGAGGGCTGGATTTCGTCCTAACATGTAGGCCATCATGAGGGCTGGATTTCGTCCTAACATGTAGGCCATCATGAGGGCTGGATTTCGTCCTAACATGTGAGCCATCATGAGGGCTGGATTTCGTCCTAACATGTAGGCCATCATGAGGGCTGGATTTCGTCCTAACATGTAGGCCATCATGAGGGCTGGATTTCGTCCTAACATGTAGGCCATCATGAGGGCTGGATTTCGTCCTAACATGTAGGCCATCATGAGGGCTGGATTTCGTCCTAACATGTGAGCCATCATGAGGGCTGGATTTCGTCCTAACATGTGAGCCATCATGAGGGCTGGATTTCGTCCTAACATGTGAGCCATCATGAGGGCTGGATTTCGTCCTAACATGTAGGCCATCATGAGGGCTGGATTTCGTCCTAACATGTAGGCCATCATGAGGGCTGGATTTCGTCCTAACATGTAGGCCATCATGAGGGCTGGATTTCGTCCTAACATGTAGGCCATCATGAGGGCTGGATTTCGTCCTAACATGTGAGCCATCATGAGGGCTGGATTTCGTCCTAACATGTAGGCCATCATGAGGGCTGGATTTCGTCCTAACATGTAGGCCATCATGAGGGCTGGATTTCGTCCTAACATGTGAGCCATCATGAGGGCTGGATTTCGTCCTAACATGTGAGCCATCATGAGGGCTGGATTTCGTCCTAACATGTGAGCCATCATGAGGGCTGGATTTCGTCCTAACATGTAGGCCATCATGAGGGCTGGATTTCGTCCTAACATGTGAGGCCATCATGAGGGCTGGATTTCGTCCTAACATGTGAGCCATCATGAGGGCTGGATTTCGTCCTAACATGTAGGCCATCATGAGGGCTGGATTTCGTCCTAACATGTAGGCCATCATGAGGGCTGGATTTCGTCCTAACATGTAGGCCATCATGAGGGCTGGATTTCGTCCTAACATGTGAGCCATCATGAGGGCTGGATTTCGTCCTAACATGTGAGCCATCATGAGGGCTGGATTTCGTCCTAACATGTAGGCCATCATGAGGGCTGGATTTCGTCCTAACATGTAGGCCATCATGAGGGCTGGATTTCGTCCTAACATGTAGGCCATCATGAGGGCTGGATTTCGTCCTAACATGTGAGCCATCATGAGGGCTGGATTTCGTCCTAACATGTAGGCCATCATGAGGGCTGGATTTCGTCCTAACATGTAGGCCATCATGAGGGCTGGATTTCGTCCTAACATGTAGCCATCATGAGGCTGGATTTCGTCCTAACATGTAGCCATCATGAGGGCTGGATTTCGTCCTAACATGTAGGCCATCATGAGGGCTGGATTTCGTCCTAACATGTGAGCCATCATGAGGGCTGGATTTCGTCCTAACATGTAGGCCATCATGAGGGCTGGATTTCGTCCTAACATGTAGGCCATCATGAGGGCTGGATTTCGTCCTAACATGTGAGCCATCATGAGGGCTGGATTTCGTCCTAACATGTGAGCCATCATGAGGGCTGGATTTCGTCCTAACATGTAGGCCATCATGAGGGCTGGATTTCGTCCTAACATGTGAGCCATCATGAGGGCTGGATTTCGTCCTAACATGTAGGCCATCATGAGGGCTGGATTTCGTCCTAACATGTAGGCCATCATGAGGGCTGGATTTCGTCCTAACATGTGAGCCATCATGAGGGCTGGATTTCGTCCTAACATGTGAGCCATCATGAGGGCTGGATTTCGTCCTAACATGTAGGCCATCATGAGGGCTGGATTTCGTCCTAACATGTGAGCCATCATGAGGGCTGGATTTCGTCCTAACATGTAGGCCATCATGAGGGCTGGATTTCGTCCTAACATGTAGGCCATCATGAGGGCTGGATTTCGTCCTAACATGTGAGCCATCATGAGGGCTGGATTTCGTCCTAACATGTGAGCCATCATGAGGGCTGGATTTCGTCCTAACATGTAGGCCATCATGAGGGCTGGATTTCGTCCTAACATGTAGGCCATCATGAGGGCTGGATTTCGTCCTAACATGTGAGCCATCATGAGGGCTGGATTTCGTCCTAACATGTAGGCCATCATGAGGGCTGGATTTCGTCCTAACATGTAGGCCATCATGAGGGCTGGATTTCGTCCTAACATGTAAGCCATCATGAGGGCTGGATTTCGTCCTAACATGTGAGCCATCATGAGGGCTGGATTTCGTCCTAACATGTAGGCCATCATGAGGGCTGGATTTCGTCCTAACATGTGAGCCATCATGAGGGCTGGATTTCGTCCTAACATGTAGGCCATCATGAGGGCTGGATTTCGTCCTAACATGTAGGCCATCATGAGGGCTGGATTTCGTCCTAACATGTGAGCCATCATGAGGGCTGGATTTCGTCCTAACATGTGAGCCATCATGAGGGCTGGATTTCGTCCTAACATGTAGGCCATCATGAGGGCTGGATTTCGTCCTAACATGTGAGCCATCATGAGGGCTGGATTTCGTCCTAACATGTGAGCCATCATGAGGGCTGGATTTCGTCCTAACATGTAGGCCATCATGAGGGCTGGATTTCGTCCTAACATGTGAGCCATCATGAGGGCTGGATTTCGTCCTAACATGTGAGCCATCATGAGGGCTGGATTTCGTCCTAACATGTAGGCCATCATGAGGGCTGGATTTCGTCCTAACATGTGAGCCATCATGAGGGCTGGATTTCGTCCTAACATGTAGGCCATCATGAGGGCTGGATTTCGTCCTAACATGTAGGCCATCATGAGGGCTGGATTTCGTCCTAACATGTGAGCCATCATGAGGGCTGGATTTCGTCCTAACATGTAGGCCATCATGAGGGCTGGATTTCGTCCTAACATGTAGGCCATCATGAGGGCTGGATTTCGTCCTAACATGTAGGCCATCATGAGGGCTGGATTTCGTCCTAACATGTAGGCCATCATGAGGGCTGGATTTCGTCCTAACATGTAGGCCATCATGAGGGCTGGATTTCGTCCTAACATGTAGGCCATCATGAGGGCTGGATTTCGTCCTAACATGTAGGCCATCATGAGGGCTGGATTTCGTCCTAACATGTAGGCCATCATGAGGGCTGGATTTCGTCCTAACATGTAGGCCATCATGAGGGCTGGATTTCGTCCTAACATGTGAGCCATCATGAGGGCTGGATTTCGTCCTAACATGTGAGCCATCATGAGGGCTGGATTTCGTCCTAACATGTGAGCCATCATGAGGGCTGGATTTCGTCCTAACATGTAGGCCATCATGAGGGCTGGATTTCGTCCTAACATGTGAGCCATCATGAGGGCTGGATTTCGTCCTAACATGTGAGCCATCATGAGGGCTGGATTTCGTCCTAACATGTAGGCCATCATGAGGGCTGGATTTCGTCCTAACATGTAGGCCATCATGAGGGCTGGATTTCGTCCTAACATGTGAGCCATCATGAGGGCTGGATTTCGTCCTAACATGTAGGCCATCATGAGGGCTGGATTTCGTCCTAACATGTAGGCCATCATGAGGGCTGGATTTCGTCCTAACATGTAGGCCATCATGAGGGCTGGATTTCGTCCTAACATGTGAGCCATCATGAGGGCTGGATTTCGTCCTAACATGTAGGCCATCATGAGGGCTGGATTTCGTCCTAACATGTGAGCCATCATGAGGGCTGGATTTCGTCCTAACATGTAGGCCATCATGAGGGCTGGATTTCGTCCTAACATGTAGGCCATCATGAGGGCTGGATTTCGTCCTAACATGTAGGCCATCATGAGGGCTGGATTTCGTCCTAACATGTGAGCCATCATGAGGGCTGGATTTCGTCCTAACATGTAGGCCATCATGAGGGCTGGATTTCGTCCTAACATGTGAGCCATCATGAGGGCTGGATTTCGTCCTAACATGTAGGCCATCATGAGGGCTGGATTTCGTCCTAACATGTAGGCCATCATGAGGGCTGGATTTCGTCCTAACATGTGAGCCATCATGAGGGCTGGATTTCGTCCTAACATGTGAGCCATCATGAGGGCTGGATTTCGTCCTAACATGTAGGCCATCATGAGGGCTGGATTTCGTCCTAACATGTGAGCCATCATGAGGGCTGGATTTCGTCCTAACATGTAGGCCATCATGAGGGCTGGATTTCGTCCTAACATGTAGGCCATCATGAGGGCTGGATTTCGTCCTAACATGTGAGCCATCATGAGGGCTGGATTTCGTCCTAACATGTGAGCCATCATGAGGGCTGGATTTCGTCCTAACATGTAGGCCATCATGAGGGCTGGATTTCGTCCTAACATGTAGGCCATCATGAGGGCTGGATTTCGTCCTAACATGTGAGCCATCATGAGGGCTGGATTTCGTCCTAACATGTAGGCCATCATGAGGGCTGGATTTCGTCCTAACATGTAGGCCATCATGAGGGCTGGATTTCGTCCTAACATGTAGGCCATCATGAGGGCTGGATTTCGTCCTAACATGTGAGCCATCATGAGGGCTGGATTTCGTCCTAACATGTAGGCCATCATGAGGGCTGGATTTCGTCCTAACATGTGAGCCATCATGAGGGCTGGATTTCGTCCTAACATGTAGGCCATCATGAGGGCTGGATTTCGTCCTAACATGTAGGCCATCATGAGGGCTGGATTTCGTCCTAACATGTGAGCCATCATGAGGGCTGGATTTCGTCCTAACATGTGAGCCATCATGAGGGCTGGATTTCGTCCTAACATGTAGGCCATCATGAGGGCTGGATTTCGTCCTAACATGTGAGCCATCATGAGGGCTGGATTTCGTCCTAACATGTGAGCCATCATGAGGGCTGGATTTCGTCCTAACATGTAGGCCATCATGAGGGCTGGATTTCGTCCTAACATGTGAGCCATCATGAGGGCTGGATTTCGTCCTAACATGTGAGCCATCATGAGGGCTGGATTTCGTCCTAACATGTAGGCCATCATGAGGGCTGGATTTCGTCCTAACATGTGAGCCATCATGAGGGCTGGATTTCGTCCTAACATGTAGGCCATCATGAGGGCTGGATTTCGTCCTAACATGTAGGCCATCATGAGGGCTGGATTTCGTCCTAACATGTGAGCCATCATGAGGGCTGGATTTCGTCCTAACATGTAGGCCATCATGAGGGCTGGATTTCGTCCTAACATGTAGGCCATCATGAGGGCTGGATTTCGTCCTAACATGTAGGCCATCATGAGGGCTGGATTTCGTCCTAACATGTAGGCCATCATGAGGGCTGGATTTCGTCCTAACATGTAGGCCATCATGAGGGCTGGATTTCGTCCTAACATGTAGGCCATCATGAGGGCTGGATTTCGTCCTAACATGTAGGCCATCATGAGGGCTGGATTTCGTCCTAACATGTAGCCATCATGAGGGCTGGATTTCGTCCTAACATGTAGGCCATCATGAGGGCTGGATTTCGTCCTAACATGTGAGCCATCATGAGGGCTGGATTTCGTCCTAACATGTGAGCCATCATGAGGGCTGGATTTCGTCCTAACATGTGAGCCATCATGAGGGCTGGATTTCGTCCTAACATGTGAGCCATCATGAGGGCTGGATTTCGTCCTAACATGTGAGCCATCATGAGGGCTGGATTTCGTCCTAACATGTAGGCCATCATGAGGGCTGGATTTCGTCCTAACATGTAGGCCATCATGAGGGCTGGATTTCGTCCTAACATGTGAGCCATCATGAGGGCTGGATTTCGTCCTAACATGTGAGCCATCATGAGGGCTGGATTTCGTCCTAACATGTAGCCATCATGAGGGCTGGATTTCGTCCTAACATGTAGGCCATCATGAGGGCTGGATTTCGTCCTAACATGTGAGCCATCATGAGGGCTGGATTTCGTCCTAACATGTAGGCCATCATGAGGGCTGGATTTCGTCCTAACATGTAGGCCATCATGAGGGCTGGATTTCGTCCTAACATGTAGGCCATCATGAGGGCTGGATTTCGTCCTAACATGTGAGCCATCATGAGGGCTGGATTTCGTCCTAACATGTAGGCCATCATGAGGGCTGGATTTCGTCCTAACATGTAGGCCATCATGAGGGCTGGATTTCGTCCTAACATGTAGGCCATCATGAGGGCTGGATTTCGTCCTAACATGTAGGCCATCATGAGGGCTGGATTTCGTCCTAACATGTGAGCCATCATGAGGGCTGGATTTCGTCCTAACATGTGAGCCATCATGAGGGCTGGATTTCGTCCTAACATGTAGGCCATCATGAGGGCTGGATTTCGTCCTAACATGTGAGCCATCATGAGGGCTGGATTTCGTCCTAACATGTGAGCCATCATGAGGGCTGGATTTCGTCCTAACATGTGAGCCATCATGAGGGCTGGATTTCGTCCTAACATGTGAGCCATCATGAGGGCTGGATTTCGTCCTAACATGTGAGCCATCATGAGGGCTGGATTTCGTCCTAACATGTGAGCCATCATGAGGGCTGGATTTCGTCCTAACATGTGAGCCATCATGAGGGCTGGATTTCGTCCTAACATGTAGGCCATCATGAGGGCTGGATTTCGTCCTAACATGTAGGCCATCATGAGGGCTGGATTTCGTCCTAACATGTGAGCCATCATGAGGGCTGGATTTCGTCCTAACATGTAGGCCATCATGAGGGCTGGATTTCGTCCTAACATGTAGGCCATCATGAGGGCTGGATTTCGTCCTAACATGTAGGCCATCATGAGGGCTGGATTTCGTCCTAACATGTAGGCCATCATGAGGGCTGGATTTCGTCCTAACATGTAGGCCATCATGAGGGCTGGATTTCGTCCTAACATGTAGGCCATCATGAGGGCTGGATTTCGTCCTAACATGTAGGCCATCATGAGGGCTGGATTTCGTCCTAACATGTAGGCCATCATGAGGGCTGGATTTCGTCCTAACATGTAGGCCATCATGAGGGCTGGATTTCGTCCTAACATGTGAGCCATCATGAGGGCTGGATTTCGTCCTAACATGTGAGCCATCATGAGGGCTGGATTTCGTCCTAACATGTGAGCCATCATGAGGGCTGGATTTCGTCCTAACATGTGAGCCATCATGAGGGCTGGATTTCGTCCTAACATGTGAGCCATCATGAGGGCTGGATTTCGTCCTAACATGTGAGCCATCATGAGGGCTGGATTTCGTCCTAACATGTGAGCCATCATGAGGGCTGGATTTCGTCCTAACATGTGAGCCATCATGAGGGCTGGATTTCGTCCTAACATGTGAGCCATCATGAGGGCTGGATTTCGTCCTAACATGTGAGCCATCATGAGGGCTGGATTTCGTCCTAACATGTAGCCATCATGAGGGCTGGATTTCGTCCTAACATGTAGGCCATCATGAGGGCTGGATTTCGTCCTAACATGTGAGCCATCATGAGGGCTGGATTTCGTCCTAACATGTGAGCCATCATGAGGGCTGGATTTCGTCCTAACATGTAGGCCATCATGAGGGCTGGATTTCGTCCTAACATGTAGGCCATCATGAGGGCTGGATTTCGTCCTAACATGTAGGCCATCATGAGGGCTGGATTTCGTCCTAACATGTAGGCCATCATGAGGGCTGGATTTCGTCCTAACATGTAGGCCATCATGAGGGCTGGATTTCGTCCTAACATGTAGGCCATCATGAGGGCTGGATTTCGTCCTAACATGTAGGCCATCATGAGGGCTGGATTTCGTCCTAACATGTAGGCCATCATGAGGGCTGGATTTCGTCCTAACATGTGAGCCATCATGAGGGCTGGATTTCGTCCTAACATGTAGGCCATCATGAGGGCTGGATTTCGTCCTAACATGTGAGCCATCATGAGGGCTGGATTTCGTCCTAACATGTGAGCCATCATGAGGGCTGGATTTCGTCCTAACATGTGAGCCATCATGAGGGCTGGATTTCGTCCTAACATGTGAGCCATCATGAGGGCTGGATTTCGTCCTAACATGTGAGCCATCATGAGGGCTGGATTTCGTCCTAACATGTGAGCCATCATGAGGGCTGGATTTCGTCCTAACATGTGAGCCATCATGAGGGCTGGATTTCGTCCTAACATGTGAGCCATCATGAGGGCTGGATTTCGTCCTAACATGTGAGCCATCATGAGGGCTGGATTTCGTCCTAACATGTGAGCCATCATGAGGGCTGGATTTCGTCCTAACATGTGAGCCATCATGAGGGCTGGATTTCGTCCTAACATGTGAGCCATCATGAGGGCTGGATTTCGTCCTAACATGTAGGCCATCATGAGGGCTGGATTTCGTCCTAACATGTGAGCCATCATGAGGGCTGGATTTCGTCCTAACATGTAGGCCATCATGAGGGCTGGATTTCGTCCTAACATGTAGGCCATCATGAGGGCTGGATTTCGTCCTAACATGTAGGCCATCATGAGGGCTGGATTTCGTCCTAACATGTAGGCCATCATGAGGGCTGGATTTCGTCCTAACATGTAGGCCATCATGAGGGCTGGATTTCGTCCTAACATGTAGGCCATCATGAGGGCTGGATTTCGTCCTAACATGTGAGCCATCATGAGGGCTGGATTTCGTCCTAACATGTGAGCCATCATGAGGGCTGGATTTCGTCCTAACATGTAGGCCATCATGAGGGCTGGATTTCGTCCTAACATGTAGGCCATCATGAGGGCTGGATTTCGTCCTAACATGTGAGCCATCATGAGGGCTGGATTTCGTCCTAACATGTAGGCCATCATGAGGGCTGGATTTCGTCCTAACATGTGAGCCATCATGAGGGCTGGATTTCGTCCTAACATGTGAGCCATCATGAGGGCTGGATTTCGTCCTAACATGTGAGCCATCATGAGGGCTGGATTTCGTCCTAACATGTGAGCCATCATGAGGGCTGGATTTCGTCCTAACATGTGAGCCATCATGAGGGCTGGATTTCGTCCTAACATGTAGGCCATCATGAGGGCTGGATTTCGTCCTAACATGTGAGCCATCATGAGGGCTGGATTTCGTCCTAACATGTGAGCCATCATGAGGGCTGGATTTCGTCCTAACATGTAGGCCATCATGAGGGCTGGATTTCGTCCTAACATGTAGGCCATCATGAGGGCTGGATTTCGTCCTAACATGTAGGCCATCATGAGGGCTGGATTTCGTCCTAACATGTAGGCCATCATGAGGGCTGGATTTCGTCCTAACATGTAGGCCATCATGAGGGCTGGATTTCGTCCTAACATGTAGGCCATCATGAGGGCTGGATTTCGTCCTAACATGTAGGCCATCATGAGGGCTGGATTTCGTCCTAACATGTAGGCCATCATGAGGGCTGGATTTCGTCCTAACATGTAGGCCATCATGAGGGCTGGATTTCGTCCTAACATGTGAGCCATCATGAGGGCTGGATTTCGTCCTAACATGTAGGCCATCATGAGGGCTGGATTTCGTCCTAACATGTAGGCCATCATGAGGGCTGGATTTCGTCCTAACATGTGAGCCATCATGAGGGCTGGATTTCGTCCTAACATGTAGGCCATCATGAGGGCTGGATTTCGTCCTAACATGTAGCCATCATGAGGGCTGGATTTCGTCCTAACATGTAGAGCCATCATGAGGGCTGGATTTCGTCCTAACATGTGAGCCATCATGAGGGCTGGATTTCGTCCTAACATGTGAGCCATCATGAGGGCTGGATTTCGTCCTAACATGTGAGCCATCATGAGGGCTGGATTTCGTCCTAACATGTGAGCCATCATGAGGGCTGGATTTCGTCCTAACATGTAGGCCATCATGAGGGCTGGATTTCGTCCTAACATGTAGGCCATCATGAGGGCTGGATTTCGTCCTAACATGTGAGCCATCATGAGGGCTGGATTTCGTCCTAACATGTGAGCCATCATGAGGGCTGGATTTCGTCCTAACATGTGAGCCATCATGAGGGCTGGATTTCGTCCTAACATGTAGCCATCATGAGGGCTGGATTTCGTCCTAACATGTAGGCCATCATGAGGGCTGGATTTCGTCCTAACATGTGAGCCATCATGAGGGCTGGATTTCGTCCTAACATGTAGGCCATCATGAGGGCTGGATTTCGTCCTAACATGTAGGCCATCATGAGGGCTGGATTTCGTCCTAACATGTAGCCATCATGAGGGCTGGATTTCGTCCTAACATGTAGGCCATCATGAGGGCTGGATTTCGTCCTAACATGTAGGCCATCATGAGGGCTGGATTTCGTCCTAACATGTAGGCCATCATGAGGGCTGGATTTCGTCCTAACATGTGAGCCATCATGAGGGCTGGATTTCGTCCTAACATGTGAGCCATCATGAGGGCTGGATTTCGTCCTAACATGTAGGCCATCATGAGGGCTGGATTTCGTCCTAACATGTAGGCCATCATGAGGGCTGGATTTCGTCCTAACATGTGAGCCATCATGAGGGCTGGATTTCGTCCTAACATGTGAGGCCATCATGAGGGCTGGATTTCGTCCTAACATGTAGGCCATCATGAGGGCTGGATTTCGTCCTAACATGTAGGCCATCATGAGGGCTGGATTTCGTCCTAACATGTGAGCCATCATGAGGGCTGGATTTCGTCCTAACATGTGAGCCATCATGAGGGCTGGATTTCGTCCTAACATGTGAGCCATCATGAGGCTGGATTTCGTCCTAACATGTGAGCCATCATGAGGGCTGGATTTCGTCCTAACATGTGAGCCATCATGAGGGCTGGATTTCGTCCTAACATGTGAGCCATCATGAGGGCTGGATTTCGTCCTAACATGTAGGCCATCATGAGGGCTGGATTTCGTCCTAACATGTGAGCCATCATGAGGGCTGGATTTCGTCCTAACATGTAGGCCATCATGAGGGCTGGATTTCGTCCTAACATGTAGGCCATCATGAGGGCTGGATTTCGTCCTAACATGTGAGGCCATCATGAGGGCTGGATTTCGTCCTAACATGTAGGCCATCATGAGGGCTGGATTTCGTCCTAACATGTAGGCCATCATGAGGGCTGGATTTCGTCCTAACATGTAGGCCATCATGAGGGCTGGATTTCGTCCTAACATGTGAGCCATCATGAGGGCTGGATTT